>OY755249.1:27169588-27547212 GCA_963576725.1 Azorinus chamasolen
GTAAAAGTCATTTTTTGAAACCATTGTGATAAATAGAGCATTTGCTCCTATATGAGCAAATGCTCTATTTATCATAATGGTTTCAAACTACAAAATTCTAAAAATTCCCTTTTCTCTAGTTAATGCTCCTTTTCGGTAGATTTATTCAAAGAGGTTGTATCTAAAAATAGCCTATGAGGTAATGGGTTAACCCTTCTTATGTCAAGTGTGTAGTGAGTGGCATTTGCAAACAGCATGATTCCAGAAAAGATGCTGAGTAACTCGGCATCTCGCCAGAATCTGCTTGAGACTCGGTCAGAAGCTTCTCTGAATTAAAATTTGTTACAGATCAGGGATTATTTTTTTCAGTTTGAGAATGGTTAACAAGTAAATATTGATTTATAGAGAAACACATGTTCAAATCATTAATGTTAGGTCTTCTTTTAACCCATTCCCTCATATTGACGTCTTTTGATACCTGTGTTAAAATATATTTTTGAAACCATTGAGATATCACAATGGTTTAAAAACTACACAATTCTAAAAAAATTCCTTTTCTCTAGTTATTGCTCCTTTTCAGTAGATTAATAATTCAAAGTGGTTGGGTCTGAAAATAGTCTAGGAGGGAATGAGTTAATACAGTTCAAATCGTTACTGTTAGGTCTTCTAATTCCTTGTACATGTATATGCAATCAGTGATCTACAATACGTTAACATTAGTCTTGGATTCCCATTATAATTTACCTTTACCAATGAGAAACCCACAGTGTAATCTTTGACCTAATCACTTAGAAATGATTGATTATTGCATTGTAGCTATTATGTGGGTATGTGTGGAGATGGTGCTAACGACTGCGGAGCCCTGAAGACTGCCCATGCTGGAATCTCCCTGTCTGAAGCTGAGGCCTCAGTTGCCTCCCCTTTCACGTCAAAGACTGCTGATATTTCCTGTGTCCCCACAGCTATAAGGTTGGCATTTTCTTTGTAGTTTCACCCTTTCCCTGTTCTATGTTTATTTTAAATTTTGAATATTCATTGAGAAAATAGTTGTAATGAAATATGGAAGGTGGAGCATTGTAGCACATTTCAGAAATTAAAGAAACAGATCTATCAAATTCTATTAGCGAACAGAGCAGACCCTGATTAGATGGCTTGTGTGTGAAAAGGTGTTTATATGAAGGAAAGGGTTAAGCATATATATAATGGGGCACTATCAGGAGTCAGTTGATAGCAACTTTTCTTAACCCTTTCCCTGTTCTATGTTTATTTCAAATTTCAATACCTACTGAATATTCATGAACAAAATAGTTATAATGAAATATGGAAGCTGGAGCATTATAGCCAATTTAGAAACTAAAGAAACATATCTATCAAATTCTAATAGCAAACAGAGTTGACCCTGATCAGACGGCTCCTCTAGGAGCCGTCTGATCTGGGTCTACTCTGTTTGCAAATGCGTGAAAAACACGTTTATATGAGGGAATGGGTTAAACAAATTCTGGATAATATTATTTATACCAGTAAAGCTCATCTGAGGTTCGTTCAATAAATACATGTATTGATATAATTTGACAGTAAAAATTAGATTCTTATCATATGGCACGCACATAACAGGATAAACAGAGAAAAACTGTAGAATCATATCTTTAGTTTACCCAGCATTTAAGCAAACAGAGCAGACCCTGATCAGATGGCTCCTATAGGAGCCGTCTGATCTGGGTCTACTCTGTTTGCAAAGGCGTAGAAAGGCATATTTATGGAGTAAAGTGTTAACTTAGAGATTGCCTGTACTCACTTTTGCAGAGTAGATCCAGATGATATGACACATATAGGAGCTGTCTTGATGAGGATCTGCAGTTTGCTTATTACATAATACAGATCTGATTCTTCAGTTTCTGAAATGGCTAAAATTGCCCTTGATTAGATATCATTATAAAAATGGAGTCACTGAATATTCATGCAGTGATGGATTCTTGTATAATTATTCATGAGCTAAAGGAATTAGCAAAGGCCGTTACTATTCGCTGAAGTTTACAGGTAATATTTTCTCTCAGTCGAATTATGTGAAATTTTACTGAAAATCCTAATTAACTAAATTACCAATTACAGAGAAGGTAGAACAGCACTGGTGACGAGTATTGGGGTGTTCAAGTATATGGCCTGCTACAGTCTCACCCAATTTGTCTCTGTACTTATCCTGTACTGGGTAAGTAAAGGTCAGGGGTTCAGCACAAAACTTTTTGAATCCCTCAAAATTATTTATATAACAATGTATCATTTCATGGAATCCATAATTCATTTCCCTGTTTAAATATTCTTGTAAAAATAATGACATCATGAATATTATTATCTGATTTTTATAATGACAAATGTATACAGGATATTTTGGTATTGGTAGTCTAGAAACCATTGAGTCATATCTATTATAATTTCATAAGCAAAGAGAGCAAACCCTAATCAGATGGCTGATAAGATCTGGGTCTACTTTGTTTGAATAGGCATGATAAAGCATTTATATCAAGGAAAGGGTTAATATTTACAAGCATTCAGAAAAAAAGTATTTTCTTAAGTGTTAAATTCATTTTCTTTCATTTTTATTGAAAAACGAGACCAGAGTGTCAAAGAGTTTTGATTCTTTCAATTTTATTTTTGGTAAGTAAAGAAACAAATCTATCAAATTCCATTAGCAAACAGCAGACCCTGATCATATGGCTCCCATAGGATCTGTATGATCTGGGTCTACTCTGTTTGCAAATGGGTGAAAATGTGTTTTCTTATAAGGGAAAATGTTAAAGAGATAATATTATATGTTTATATTACGTCCAGGTTGGTGTTAACTTGACAGACTTTGAGTTTCTCTACATTGACTTATTCCTCATCACCACACTTGGCATTACATGTAAGTATTATTTGTCTTGTGTACTGTTTGATTTATTGGAACATAATTTGTTGACTCTGAGTAAAATTCATACGGTATTTAATTTTCATTGTAATTATTATGAGAATTCACTCGTTATAGTTTAAACCTTTGCCTGTTGAATATTCATGTAAGAAGTAACGAAAGCTTTAATTTTTATTTGCTGAATTTTTATAATGTACATATATACTTTTCAAGGGAAATTTTTGCTTTGACAAAACTGTAGAATCAGATCTATATCATGTCATAAGCAATCAGCAACCCATGATCAGACAGTTTACGCAGTTTATTGTGAATTTTTAGCTCACCAGAGCACAATTGTGCTCAGGGTGAGCTTTTGTGATCACTTGATGTCCGTCGTCCGTCGTCGTCCGTCGTCCGTCGTCGGGCGTCAACAATTTGAACCTTTAAAAATCTTCTCCTCTGAATCTACAGGGTTCTCAGCTTTCATCTTTGGTACATAGCATCATCTTTAGGTCCTCTACAAAAGTTATATAAATTTTGCCCCTGGGGTCAAAATTGGCCCGGCCCCAGGGGTGCCTTGTTTTCTATTGAAATATATAATAAAACTTTGAAAATCTTCTCCTCTGAATCTACAGGGTTCTCAGCTTTCATATTTGGCACATAGCATCCTCTACAAAAGTTATATAAATTATGCCCCTGGGGTCAAAATTGGCCCCGCCCCAGGGGTAGCCAGTTTTGAATAGAAACATATAGTGACAACTTTGAAAATCTTCTCCTCTGAATCTACAGGGTTCTCAGCTTTCATATTTGGCACATAGCATCATGTTCAGGTCCTCTACAAGAGTTATATAAATTATGCCCCTGGGGTCAAAATTGGCCCCGCCCTAGGGGTAGCCAGTTTTGAATAGAAACATATAGTGACAACTTTGAAAATCTTCTCCTCTGAATCTACAGGGTTCTCAGCTTTCATATTTGGCACATAGCATCATGTTCAGGTCCTCTACAAGAGTTATATAAATTATGGCCCTGGGGTCAAAACTGGCCCCGCCCCAGGGGTAGCCAGATTTCATTAGAAACATATAGTGACAACTTTGAAAATCTTCTCCTCTGAATCTACGGCGTTCTCAGCTTTCATATTTGGGCACACATGTCAAAATTGACCCCGCCCCAGGGGTGGCCAGTTTTCAATAGAAACATATAGTGAAAACTTTGAAAATATTCTCCTCTAAATCTACAGGGTTCTTAGCTTTCATATTTGGCACATAGGATCATATTCAGGTCCTCTACAAAATTTATATAAATTATGCCCCAGGGGTCAAAATTGACCCCGCCCCAGTGGTAGCCATCTCAATAGAAACATATAGTGATAACTTTGAAAATCTTCTCAGAAACTGGAAGGTTCTCAGCTTTCATATTTGACACATAACATCATGTTCAGGTCCTCTACAAGAGTTATATAAATTATGCCTCCGGGGTCAAAATTGGCCCCGCCCCAGGGGTAGCCAGTTCGCAATAGAAGCATATAGTGTCAAATTTGAAAATATTTTCCTCAGAAACTGGAAGGTTCTCAGCTTTCATATTTGGCACATAGCATCATGTTCAGGTCCTCTACAAAAGTTGTATACATTATGCCCCTGGGGTCAAAATTGACCCCGCCCCAGGGGTGGCCAGTTTTCAATAGAAACATATAGTGAAAACTTTGAAAATCTTCTCCTTTAAATCTACAGGGTTCTTAGCTTTCATATTTGGCACATAGGATCATATTCAGGTCCTCTACAAAATTTATATAAATTATGCCCCAGGGGTCAAAATTGGCCCCGCCCCAGGGGTAGCCATGTCTCAATAGAAACATATAGTGACAACTTTGAAAATCTTCTCCTCAGAAACTGGAAGGTTGTCAGCTTTCATATTTGACACATAACATCATGTTCAGGTCCTCTACAAGAGTTATATAAATTATGCCCCCGGGGTCAAAATTGGCCCCGCCCCAGGGGTAGCCAGTTCGCAATAGAAACATATAGTGTCAAATTTGAAAATATTTTCCTCAGAAACTGGAAGGTTCTCAGCTTTCATATTTGGCACATAGCATCATGTTCAGGTCCTCTACAAAAGTTGTATAAATTATGCCCCTTGGATCAAAATTGGCCTGCCCCAGGGGTGGCTAGTTTTCTCTAGAAACATATAGTGAAAACTTTGAACATCTTCTCCTCTGATTGCCTGGTGAGCGATGTCAGGGCCATTCTGGCCCTCTTGTTAAGTTTATGTTTCTCTCCTTTGATGCCGTTAACAGTTAACCTTTTACTCCATGAATACTCATGTCGGAAATAACAACATCATGAATGTTAATTAGTTCAATATATGTAATGGCATATGACCCCATGATGTTTTGTTATTACCAGAAACTGCATCAGATCTACATAATCATTTAACCCATTACTCCATAAATATGCCTTTCTACACCTTTGCAAACAGAGTAGACCCAGATCAGATGGTTCCTGTAGGAGCCGTCTGATCAGTTTCTGCTCTGTTTGCTTATGATATAATATAGATATGATTCTGCAGTTTCTCCCACGAACAAAATTGTTTGTGCCAATGTGCTATTAAATAAATTAATCTAATTAATATTCATGACATCATTATTTCTCACATGAATATTCATGGAGGAAAGGGCTAAAATAAACAGTAGACCCTTATCAGATGGCTCCTATAAGAGCCGTCTGGTTTGGGACTTAACTCTCTTTGCAAAGGTATATCTATGGAGGAAAGGATTAAGAGAGTCACTCAAGAAAGTATAAGTATCATTCTTTGAAACTAGTTGCACCTTAACCCATTTCCTCATATAAACGCCTTTTCAAGCATTTGTAAGTAGAATAGACCCAGATCAGACAGGTCCTATAGGAGCCTTCTGATCTAGGTATACATTGTACTCTGGATACGAAATCGTTAAAGGTTAACTTTAATAGTTTAAAGAGGATGTATGGAAATAAAACATAATTTTTGTATTCCCACCAGTTGGTTACACAGCCGCCTATCCAAAGCTAGCCAAAGACCCGCCACTGATCAGCCTACTCAGTATGGCCCCTATTTTGTCCCTTGTTACACAGATGATGATAATTACAGCATTCCAAGTTTTCTTTTACTTTATTATACAAAAGGCATCTTGGTAAGTACAGTTTCCATTACACTTGTATATAATAATTGAATTATTACAAAATGTAGATATAGATTGTCTTAACTTTTAGCCTGCTATATGCGAATACCTATGCAAACAGTTTAGATCCAAATGAGACGCAGAGTAACTCGGCGTCTCATCAGGATCCAAAACTGTTTGACAACATGATTGCATGATTGCATTTTGGTAGACAAATTGATTATAGCTTGAATTTTGAAAATGTAGCAAGTGAAAGATTCCGCAAAAATAATTTTCTCAGCAGGCTAAAGGTTAAAATGTATGAAAGTCTCTTTTAAAAGTAGTGCTAATATAAGATGGTGTTTTGTTTGTGTTTTGTTACAATTTAATAAACTCCTTTTCAGCAAATCAATGATTACATTAACAGTATGGATCCAGATGAGATGTCAAGAAACTCATCATCTCATCAGGATCTAAACTGTTTGACGCTTTAACCCTTTTCTCCATGAATATTCATGTAATAAATAATGACCTCATGAATATTAATTACATGTAGATTAATTTATTATAATAACACATGGACTCAGGGATTTTTGTCCATGGCAGAAACAGAAGAATCATATCTATGTTATATCATAAGCAAACAGAGCAGACCCTGATCAGACGGCTCCTGTTGGAGCCGTCTGATCTGGGTCTACTCTGTTTGCAAAGGTGTGGAAAGGTGTATTTAAGGAGTAAAGGCTTAAAGAAATGGAGTGAAAATTGAAGCAGATAACTAAGTTTCATCCATGAATATTCATGCAAGAAATAATGACCTCATTAATATTAATTAGATTAATTTATTATAATAACACATGGACTCAGGAATTTTTGTCCATGGCAGAAACAGAAGAATCATATCTATATTATATCATTTATAAGCAAGCGGAGCAGACCCTGATCAGATGGCTCCTGTTGGAGCCGTCTGATCTGGGTCTACTCAGTTTGCAAAGGCATAGAAAGGTGTATTTATGGAGTAAAGGCTTAAAGAAATGGAGTGAAAATTGAAGCAGATAACTAAGTTTGCAGATGACGGTATGTGTAGTTGAATCAAAATGAGTTTTAAAATAAAATATTTTACAATAATTCGATTCTGTAATCTAACAGAGGTCTAGATAAGGATGCATAAATCAAACAGTTTCAAATATAGCTCCATTATTTATCCACCAGCCCTATGTTGTGACAACTCTTTAGAATTGTCTCTTTGAGACGATTTTAAAGGGTGGTCACAACATAGGGCTTGATGGAGAAATGACGATTTAGTATTTGAATCACACGCCTTTATCTGTTGCTGTAATAATTAAAAAATATTATAAATTATTTCTATAGAGAGAAACTAACACAATAGATTTTTGAATCTATATTTTCTGTATAGATTCATTTTATTCAGTTGTCATTTTCAGACATGATTACCTATCAAAAGTACATACATGTATCAAAATGAAAATGTATTGCAAATCCGTTTTTGAGATTCGGGTTTTATGTATGAAAGCTTGAACAGTTGTCAGTGTTCTTACAGCATAAACTCATCTGTCTCAGCCTGAATAAGTTTTATCATGATTTTTACAAAACCTTTTTAGCTCACCAGGGTGAGCTTTTGTGATCGCCTGTTGTCCGTCGGCGTGCGTCGTGCGTCGTGCGTCGTTCGTCGTTCGTCGTCAACAATTTGAACCTTTAAAAATCTTCTCTGAATCTACAGGGATCTCAACTTTCATCTTTGGCACATAGCATCATATTCAGGTCCTCTACAAAAGTTATATAAATTATGGCCCTGGGGTCAAAATTGACCCCGCCCCAGGGGTGCCTTGTTTTCAATAGAAACATATAGTAAAACTTTGAAAATCTTCTTCTAGGAAACCAGAAGGTTCTCAGCTTTCATAATTGGCACATAGCATCATGTTCAGGTGCTCTACAAACGTTATATAAATTATGGCCCTAGGGTCAAATTTGGCCCCACCCCAGGGGTGGGCAGTTTTCAATAGAAACATATAGTGAAATCTTTTAAAATCTTCTTCTCTGAAACTGGAAGGCTCTCAGCTTTCATATTTGGCACATAGCATCATGTTCAGGTCCTCTACATAAGTTATATTATTTATGGCCCCGGGGTCAAAATTGGCCCCGCCCCAGGGGTGGGCAGTTTTCAATAGAAACATATAGTGAAATCTTTTAAAATCTTCTTCTCTGAAACTGGAAGGCTCTCAGCTTTCATATTTGGCACATAGCATCATGTTCAGGTCCTCTACAAATTTTATATAAATTATGGCCCCGGGGTCAAAATTGGCCCCGCCCCAGGGGGGGCAGTTTTCAATAGAAACAAATAGTGAAATCTTTGAAAATCTTCTTCACTGAAACTGGAAGGTTCTTAGCTTTCATATTTGGCACATAGCATCATGTTCAGGTCCTCTACAAAAGTTATATAAATTATGGCCCCTGGGTCAAAATTAGCCCCGCCCCAGGGGTGGGCAGTTTTCAATAGAAACAAATAATGAAATCTTTGAAAATCTTCTTCTCTGAAACTGGAAGGCTCTCAGCTTTAGTATTTGGCACATAGCATCATGTTCAGGTGCTCTACAAAAGTTATATAATGTATGGCCCCGGGGTCAAAATTGGCCCCACCCCAGGGGTGGGCAGTTTTCAATAGAAACAAATAGTGAAATCTTTGAAAATCTTCTTCTCTGAAACTGGAAGGTTAGTCTCAGCTTTCATATTTGGCACATAGCATCATGTTCAGGTCCCCTACAAGTTTTTCTAAATTATTCCCCTGGGGTCAAAATTGGCCCGCCCCAGGGGTGGGCAGTTTTCAATAGAAACATATAGTGAAATCTTTTAAAATCTTCTTCTCTGAAACTGGAAGGCTCTCAGCTTTCATATTTGGCACATAGCATCATGTTCAGGTCCTCTACAAAAGTTATATAAATTATGGCCCCAGGGTCAAAATTGGCCCCGCCCCAGGGGGGGGGGGCAGTTTTCAATAGAAACAAATAGTGAAATCTTTGAAAATCTTCTTCACTGAAACTGGAAGGTTCTTAGCTTTCATATTTGGCACATAGCATCATGTTCAGGTCCTCTACAAAAGTTATATAAATTATGGCCCCTGGGTCAAAATTAGCCCCGCCCCAGGGGTGGGCAGTTTTCAATAGAAACAAATAATGAAATCTTTGAAAATCTTCTTCTCTGAAACTGGAAGGCTCTCAGCTTTAGTATTTGGCACATAGCATCATGTTCAGGTGCTCTACAAAAGTTATATAATGTATGGCCCCGGGGTCAAAATTGGCCCCACCCCAGGGGTGGGCAGTTTTCAATAGAAACAAATAGTGAAATCTTTGAAAATCTTCTTCTCTGAAACTGGAAGGTTAGTCTCAGCTTTCATATTTGGCACATAGCATCATGTTCAGGTCCCCTACAAGTTTTTCTAAATTATTCCCCTGGGGTCAAAATTGGCCCGCCCCAGGGCCGGCTAGTTTTCTATAGAAACATATAGTGAAAACTTTGAAAATCTTCTCCTCTGATTGTCTGGTGAGCGCTTCAGGGCCATTCTGGCCCTCTTGTTATTTAAAAATTCCAGGTTGTAAGAATGATGTTTATAAACTTAGCCATTCCACTTTAACCCATTTCTTCATAGGCTATATTTAGATCCAATCTCTTTGAATAAATCTACAGAAAAGAAGCATTAACTAGAGAAAAGAAAATTTTAGAATTTTGTCATTTTGAAACCATTGTGATAAATAGAGCATTTGCTCCTAAGGAGCAAATGCTCTATTTATCATAATGGTTTCATAACGTGACATTTACAGAGGCATAGAAAGGTGTATTTATGGAGGAAAGGTTTAAGAATTCAGCATTTTGTAGGTTTACCCCGTGGGTGGATGACCCCGAAGAAGATTATGACTACCAGAGTTACGAGAATTCGTCTGTCTTCTATATTTCCATGTACCAGTACATCATTCTGGCCATAGTGTTTGCTAAAGGCAAACCATACAGAAAAACCATGTTTAGCAACTGTAAGTACATTTGAGGCCCACTGTAGTACAAATCGTTTACATTGTTAGCCCATTCCCTCATATTGACGCCTCTGTAACAGTCACTTTTTAAACCATTGTGATAAATAGAGCATTTGCTCCTATGGAGCAAATGCTCTATTTATCACAATGGTATCAATACCACACAAATCTCAAACTTTCCTTTTCTCTAGTAAATGCTCCTTTTCAGTAAATTTACTCAAAGAGATTGGGTCTAAAAATAGCTTATGAAGTAATGGGTTAACTGTTAATCTCAGAACAGTCTTTGCATTTCAAACACAGGGACTACCCTGTCCTCACTAACTGCAGCAGCAGTCTAAGACTGGACAATGGAGACTGACAAAGAGTATAAACACTGATAATGGACAGATGTAGAACAGACACCCCATTACAAATTTGTCAACACTTAACCCTATAATCCATAATTACGCCTTTCTTAGCATTTGCAGACAGAGTAGACCAAGATCAGAGACAATTCCTATGAATAGAGCTTCTCTTTAGCATATTCAACACAGTTGCCAGTTTAAATATTTACTTATACTTCCAAAGGTGTATGATTTTAACAGTCTTAATCCTTTACTCCATAAATACACCTTTCTATGCCTTTGCAAATAGAGTAGACCCAGATCAGAAGGACTTCTATAGGAGCTATCTGATCAGGGTCAGCTCTATTTGCTTATGATATAATACAGATACGATTCTGCAGTTTCTGTCATGACAAAAAGATCCTGTGTCCATGTGTTATTATTAATCTTCATGATGTCATTATTTCTTACATGAATATTCATGGAGTAAAGGTTAACCCATTCCTCCATAAAGACGCCTTTCTACTCACTCCACTGTAATAGTCACTTCTTGAAACCATTGTGACAAATAGAGCATTTGCTCCATTGGAGCAAATGCTCTATTTATCACAGTGGTTTCAATACTACACAATTATAACATTTTCATTTTCTCTAGTAAATTTTCCTTTTCGGTAGATTTATTCAAAGTGGTTGGATCTAAAAATAGCCTATGAGGGAATGGGTTAAACTAGTCAGTTAATCAATGGCAAATTGTTATTATTTTGTGTTGCAGATCCGTTTCTCATTAACCTTGTTGTAGTCATCGGCATGTCTGTGTGGTTAAACATTTACCCGACTGACCCAGTAGCCGAGTTCTTCGAGGTAATCCTGTCCTTTTGGTATCAATATACATGTATTTCATTTACTTCATGAATATTTATGTAAAAATAATTACACCATGAATGCTAATTAGCTGAAAATGTTATAATAACAAATGAACACAGAAAACTTTTGGTCATGGCAGACATTTCCTACAGGAGTCATCTGATCTGAGTCTACTCTGTTCACTCAAAAGGCATACCGGTATCTATGGAATAATTTTTTATCTGTTTGCTGATGAAAGCAATGCTTCATTTATCACAATGGTTTCAAAACTACACATTCTGAAATTTTCCTTTTCTCTATTAAATGCTCCTTTTCGGTAGATTTATTCAAAGAGGTTGGGTCTGAAAATAGCCTATGAGGGAATGGGTTAACCTTTTGCTCCATAGATGAGCCTTTGAACACTTTTGCAAACAGAGTAGACCCAGACTCCTGTAGGAACTATCTGATCTGGGTCTGCTCTGTTTACAAAGGTGTCAAAATGGTGTATCTATGTAGTACATGTAATGGGATAAAATAAAAACAATGTGATTTGAGTATTTCGGTGGCATTTTTATGTAAAAAAGGATAAAATGAAAAAGTGAAATGTTGTATTTACTTGAAATTACGTACAATTAAACCCAGTTAAACAAGACGGTTAATAGCTTAATCTGTGGTGAAAGTCATGCAGAAATTTCCTAAAGGACTTTCATTAAGCAGCCATCTGCCTAAAAGGTTCTCAGTTTGTTTTTACTTAAAGTTTAGGTTAGCAAGATTTTTGTTTCCATTTTCAGATCGAGCTGATACCAGATATTCCATATAGATTTATTTTCCTTGGGGCAGCTTCCATCAACCTTTTATTGAGCCTAATGCTTGAAGTAGGTTACCATTACACAGTACATGCCATCATTTTGTTATCATCAAAATGGATATTCGAAGTAGAGTCCTTAATATTTACAGAGGTCTAGATAAAGTGTGTAAACTGAATTATTGTCAAGAATAGGTCCTTTAATTCTCAACTAATCCCAATGATTTGAAAATAAAATAACGAAATCAATGTCTATGTCAAACTTGATGTTAAAAAGAGGTACAGAAATATTCAAATAATATTTTGTTGAATATGAAATTTTGAGAAGATACAATGCAGTTTATGTACGAGTTGTCATTGATTTGAATATGAAAACATTTTCAGACATTTGTAATGGAAAGCCGATTTGTGTCTGTCAAACTCCAGGACAAGGTTGATCGATGTCTTCCAGGCGCAAGACCAAAGTATGAAATTATTTTTATATTTTACTTTGAGATATCTTTACTTGTCTTATACATGGCTGGGTCTTAATCCCTCAAATACTGAGAAAATAGTCGTTTGCAAATTAATGCAAAAATTCCTCTTGATAGTGCACTCACAAGATTTTGTAAGAACCCCATGTTTGTTCACAAAGTGATTCGCATTAAAGAAGCCCTATTATGTGAGAAAACATACAGTAAAATCAGGCTTTTCCAAAACATTTATACAGGAGAATTTTAGAACATTTTAATCATAGGCTGTAAAATGCATGTAGAAAGTCTTTTACAGAATGCTCCCTTGTTTTTTATGTCACCTGCCGACAGGTAGTATATCACTTAGGGATCACTATTCTATTGTCTGTCTGCAGGTGACACATAAAGTACCTAGTTATAGTTTACTTTCAGTCCGAATGACCGCTCAGCCGACTGTACATTTACTCCACTGGTCATTGAGTCATTGCCCTACAATATTGAGCACTGCTAACATATGGCGCAATCATGCAGCCGCAGTACTGGCGAGTGACCCTCACAGGTACCCATTTTAACCCCTGGGTGGAGAGGAGGTGCGAATGGGAGACACGGAAAAGCGTCTCTGAAATTTCTGGAAGGGACCGGGATTTGAACCCTGGACCTCCAGACTGATAGTCAAGGGCATTACCACTAGACCACCGCACACATGTGTTCCTTGGAACACTCATATTCCATTGAGCAGTCACATGCTTTTTCAAAGAACACCATGTTACTCACAAAGTAATCTGGGTCCATGCTTATAAAGCTTTTAGTTGAGTCTGAGTTTCGTTCTCAAGCTTTTGATTGGTCAGATTTGAGTTCTCAAGCTTTTGATTGGTCAGATTTGAGCCTTTGGAGCCAAAGGCTCAAATCTGACCAATCAAAAACTTGAGAACGAACTCAGACTCAACTAAACGTTTTATAAGCATGGACCCAGATTCAAATACTCTATTCTATCTCGCTAATCTAAACTTTTAAAAGTAATGGAGAACCTAATAGGTAGATGGCTGCTTAATGCGGAGTGAATGTCATGCAGAAAGCTCTCTGGATGATTTTCACGCTGCGTTAACCCTTTACTCCATAAATACGCCTTTCTACACCTTTGCAAACAGAGTAGACCAAGATCAGATGGCTGCTATATTATTTCTTGCATGAATATTCACGGAGGAAAGGGTTAAATGCTATCTGTCTTGAAGACCAAATAATGATACTTATTTGAGTTTCCAATTATTGAGGTGTTACTGTACTATACATAGGCATGAAGAGGTGGAAGTGTATCTAAAGAACAACTGCAACTGGCCACCGATAAGGTCTGGTGATCTTGTCAAAACATTCCAGAGACTAGACAGTGCCTTCCAAAGCGTGTCTCAGGTCAACCTTGGTGCTGACACAGATAGTCTCCTCAGCAGTGAGACAGACAGTATCCCAGGTATGGTTCTCTAATTTTTGGTATGCATAGCAAAATTTTGTTTAGACACTTTTTGTGTTT
Organism: Azorinus chamasolen; assembly: GCA_963576725.1. Lineage (NCBI taxonomy): Eukaryota > Metazoa > Mollusca > Bivalvia > Cardiida > Solecurtidae > Azorinus > Azorinus chamasolen. The sequence goes on from OY755249.1 coordinate 27,183,567, forward strand.
ATTTCAATTTTAAAACACAATGTGTATTAAAAGTTGTCTGCAAAAATTCAACTAGCCCATTCCCTCATATTGACGACTTTTGATGACTCTGTAAAAGTCACTTTGTGAAACCATTGTGATAAATAGAGCATTTGCTCCTATAGGAGCAAATGTTCTATCACAATGGTTTCAAACTACAAAATTCTAAAAAAAATCCTTTTCTCTATTTAATGCTCCTTTTCTGTAGATTTATTCAAAGAGGTTGTATCTAAAAATAGCCTATGAGGTACTGGGCTAGAGTGTCAAACAGTATGCATTCCAAAGATTCTGCTTCTCATTTCGATACAAATTGTTTGCCCATGTAATCAATAAATCTACCATCATACTTTATGATGAAATTGGATTCTATTTTAACCCTTTACACCATAAATATTCATAAAAGAATTAATGATATCATGAATATTAATTAAAGTAATTATTATAATAACAAATGGACACCGGAATTTTTGGCCTTGACAGAAACTGTAGAATCATATCTATATTATTTCAAAAGCAAACAGCAGACCCTGATCAGATCTGGGTCTACTCTGTTTACATGTACAGGAGTAGAAAGGCATATTTATGGAGTGAAGGGTTAACCCTTTCCCCCATAGTAATGCTTTTGCAAACAGAGTAGACTGTAGGAGCTGTCTGATCAGGGTCTGCTCTGTTTATTTATGGAATTACAATGTATATGGATCGGATCATGCAGTTTTTGTTTAACTCGTTACCTCATAGGCTGTTTTTAGACCCAACTTTTCTGAATAAATACCGCAAAGGAGCATTAACTAGAGAAAAGGAAAATTTTTAGAATTTTGTAGTTTGAAACCATTGTGATAAATAGAGCATTTGCTCCTATAGGAGCAAATGCTCTATTTATCACAATGGTTTCACAATGTGAATATTATAGAGGCGCAAAAATGCATCACTAGGGGGTAATGTGTTAAGCCAAAAATTCCCTGGAAAATGTTACATTATAAAACTTGTACATGTATTTATAAACTGACCAATTCACTACTTTTAATGTTCATTATGGAAATAGTTAAAACAGCGAAAATCATCAGTTTTAGAAGAATTTATTAAACATAATCAGATGATTTCATTTAGTAAAACATATCTTTTCATACATATATGAACTTGTCACAAGAAATGTAGACCCAGATCAGATAAAGCATCAGGCAAGTCTGTACTGTTGTCATTCATCAAGGTAGTTTCAATATATAGTGCAGACCCTTATCAAACTCTACATTTTTTATAACATGATTCATCTAAGTCAACACTGTTTACAGATTTCGAATTTTCCTCTGACTAATGCTTCGTATATATGTTTTAATTTTGTTGACTTTATTAAGGTAACGAGGACTCTCAAGCTGCAGTACAGAGCCCAGAGACTCATGGGGAATATACAAATCCAGGGTTTCAGTTGGATATTGAGGAGCCCTCATCATCTAAAGGCCCAGTGTCCACCAGATTATAACATTAAACATATGCTCAATTCATAGCTTTAGATAAAGGGTGTGTGTTTGTTTGAATTGGTGCTTTACTTTGCTTTAACAGTGTTTCATTCAGGTCTTGACATCCAGCTAATTATATGTGGAGTATTAACCCTTGACTCCATAGATACACTTTTTCACACCTTTGCAAACAGAGTAGATCCAGATCAGACAGCTCCTGTAGGAGCCATCTAATCAGGGTCTGCTCTGTTCGCTTATGGAATGATATAAATCAGATTCTGCAGTTCCCTGTGTTCCAAATTCCCTGTGTTCATGAGCCACTATAAAATTCATAAAGTCATGAGTCTTTTGCATGAATATTCATAGGGTTAAGGGTTAAAGGGAATATTTAACCCTTTTCCTTATGGATCATGAATATTAACCCTTTCCCTGTTCTATATTTAGGTCAAATTTCAATACCTACTGAGTATTCATGAACAAAATAGTTATAATGAAACATGGAAGGTGGAATATTTTAGCCATTTTAGAAAGTAAAGAAACAGATCTTTCAAATTCCATAAGCAAACAGAGTAGACCCTGATCAGACGGCTCCTCTAGGAGCCGTCTGATCTGGGTCTACTCTGTTTGCAAATATGTGAAAACACATTTATATGAGGGAAAGGGTTAATTAACTGAATTTTTATAATGGTATATGAACACAGCATACTTTGACTTTGTCAGAAACTAAAGAATCACATCTATATAATTCCATAAGCAAATAGAGCAGACCCTGATCTGACGCCGGCTCCTACAGGAGCCATCTGATCAGCGTCTACTCCATTTGCAAAGGCGAGAAAAGACGTCCCTATCAGATAAAGAGTTAAGATGCAGGAGGAGTCTTTATTTCTCCACCATACCTCTCGCTCTGACCACTAAATGGAATAGTCTCGAGGCAATTCTAACAAATTGTCACAACCATGGGTTTAGCAGGGACATGAAAGAGATGTTGTTGCGAAAACGTTTATCTCAACCTTCTTATCCGGAATACTGGATCATGTTTTACTCTTTTATTTGTATTTTAAACCCTGTACTCCATAGATACATTTTTTAACATCTTTGCAGACTAGACCAGATCCTACAGTGTGCTGTTTGCTTATTGAATGTTATACAGTAGAACCATACCTAACCAGCCATTCAATTATTGAACACATGAGTCATAAAAAGCAATTGATTAATGCAGGTTAAGAGTAATGCAAAAAGCTCCTGCATGAGCTTTTTGAATTACTTTTTACCTGCATTAAGCTACCACCTGCCGTACAGACCCATAATTAGACCTATTTTTTGATGACCACTTAAGACAGACTCTACAGCATCTGCTGTGGTGAAACATTTTCTTTATAAGCCATGATAAAAATTAAGATAATTAACCCATTCCTCCATAGGCTATTTTTAGACTCAGCCTCTTTGAATGAATCTACCCAAAAGGAGCATTTACTAGAGAAAAGTAAAATTTTAGAGTTTTATAGTTTGAAACCATTGTGATAAATAGAGCATTTGCTACTATAGTAGCAAATGCTCTATTTATCACAATGGTTTCAAGAAGTGGTTATTACAGTGGCATAGAAAGGCGTATTTATGGAGGAAAGGGTTAATTTCATACCCGGTACATACAATGTACATTATTTCTCATATATGAATATTCATGGAGTATAGGGTTTAGCTACTGTGTCCAATTTGGTATATTTCACAAATATTGTTTTCCTTTTTTAGGCGTTTCTGTCAGTTTATGGTTAAGTGAAATAACTGGTAAAATGATCAGAACAGACTCAAGTAAGATATAACCATAAGGAGACTCCTGATTTGGCTCTAGTTAGATATAACCATAAAGAGACTCCTGATTTGGGTCTACCGTGTTTGCATATGTCTATTGTTGTAAGCACAGGGCATAAATGCTTTCATTTTATTACTCTTCCTTAAATGTGATCAAGTTCTCTCATTCTTTAATTTTTTATCGTAAATATTTTTCTTACATATTTTCAATCAATGCAAAATATTATTTTATTATGCAGAGAGATATTACTAACTTTGTGTTGTTTTACTTTTTTACTTCAATATTACATACATGTTATTATTTCCTATTTTAAACAAATGTTTGATTTCCTCTTTTAAACCAATATTAAACCTTAATTTTAGCTGCCAATGGTGAAACTATGATTTAACCCTTTACTCCATACATTTGCAAACAGAGAAGACCCTGATCAGACGGTTCCTATAGGAGCCGTCTGATCAGGGTCTGCTCTGTTTGCTTAAGATATACTATAGATATGATTCTTCAGTTTCTGCCTTGGCCATCATTTCACATGTCGGTGTGCTATGATGACATCATTATTTCTTACATGAATATTCATGGAGGAAAGGGTTAACTTATTTTATGCAGTGTGGATCTAGATTTAGACACCATGTAACTCTGCATCTCTCGGAACCCAAACTGTTTGATTCCACGATTATGATTTTTGAAAGAAAATGGTAGAATTATTTATTTTATTTTCTTAAAAGAATGAAGAATTATAGCCAACTACATGTACAAATTTTACAGATGACAATATGCAGCAGCAAAAGAGTCCCCTATGCTAGGCATGCTGCTGAAATTATCTTCTACCTCCATTTTATATTCTTTTTATATGCAACGCACAGTAGTGACAAATGTCCGACAGAAAGCATATTGAAGAGAGTGCGTCTTTGTTGGTTTCTCAAATTTGTCGGTTTTTTTTTTTTGTGAAAATGTTTGTACAGAGAATACAGTGCAGATTTGCATTTGTACATAGAATACTGTGTAGATTTGTATCAGCCCTTGCTTTTGAAGCAGTATGTTTGATTGGACTGCACTGATATTAGCTGCCTGTAATACAAAGATTGTTGTTAAAACAAAGACTCCTCTATAATAGTAGAACCTGTCTTAATCGACCATTAAAAAGAGGTCTGAATAAGGGTGTGTAAGGCAGATGGTAGCTTAATGCAGGTTAAAAGTAATGCAGAAAGCTCAAGGAGCTTTCTGCATTACATTTGTCATGCATTAAGCAACCACCTGCTTTTTAAAATTTCTGTGTCCAATCAATATAAGGTCGCTTAAGACAGGTTCTACTTTCCATTGTATTTTCTTCCATATAAGCAAATATTTATATAGAGGGCCTCACTTGATGACATTTCTAACAGATTTATCGGAGGTCCAGATAATAGTAGTACCAGTAGTTGAGATGCAAAACTCTTTTTTCTTCACCAAACCCATAGTCTCTTTTATAATTTAATAACAGAATACGAAAGGTGGAGCATTGTAGCCATTTTAGAAAGTAAAGAAACAGATCTATCAAATTCCATATGCAAACAGAGCAAACCCTGATTAGACAACTTCTATAGGAGCCGTCTGATTTGGGTCTACTCTGTTTGCAAATGTGAAAACACATTTATGTGAAGGACAGGGTTAACACTTTTATCTGTCCACGTCTATGAGTGAATCACAGTTGAACTACGATAACTCGAACATCAAGGGACCGTACAAATTAGTTCGAGATAGCATGAGTTCGAGTAATCCGATTTCTTATCTGAACAATTTATCAAGGCCACGACTTAATACAGGTCTAAAGTAATGCTGAAAGCTCCTGTAGGAGCTTTCAGCATTACTTTAGACCTGTATTAAGCTGCCACATGTGTTTCTAGATATCTATAGTGAAACATTTTAAAGCAATTCTGTATTGTAAGTTTTGGAAGGACTGAACTTTTTTTCGAGTCATCCCGAAGTTCGAGTTATCCGAGTTCGAGATATCGATGTTCAACTGTACTTGGCATCTCTTCAGGACCAACACTGTCAGAGACTCTTGACACTGTATTGTATGAGAATTTGAAGAAAATGTACTTTAAAAATGCAGCGAGAACTTTTGAGAATGCAGTCATATGACACATTTCTGCAAACAAAAGTTACATCGTGTTTAAAGTACTGAGCAAAAGTCATGTTTGAATCATTTTCAGCTGTTGCTCAGTTAATGTTTTTGAAATGAATTTTTTCATTAAACATCCTAGTTTTAAAGTTTATTGCTCTTTTTTTTATACCCCCACAAACAAAAGTTAGGGGGGGGGGGTATATAGGAGTCACCTTGCAGTCGGTCCATCTGTCATTCTGTTGACTTTTGTTTCTGCGCAGTTTCTCAGTAACCGCTGACTAGAATTCAATGAACTTGACATTATGATTTATCATAAAGAGGGCATGTGCATCCAATTACAATTTTCCTATTGATTTTACAGAGTTATGCCCCTTTGTTTAAATTTTTTGTGTTGGTCGGTCTGTTGACTTTTTTCCGCACAGTTTCTCATTAACCGCTGACTAGAATTCAATGAAACTTTACATGATGCTTTATTATAAAGAGGACATGTGCATCCAATTATAATTTTCCAGCTCATTGATTTCCTTACAGAGTTATGCCTCTTTGTTTAACATTTGTGTGTTTGTCTGTCTGTTGACTTTTATTCAGTACATTTTTTCAGCGACTGCTGACTGTAATCGTACAAAACTTAACATGATGCTTTATCATGAAAAGGAAATGTGCATCCAATAATAGTTTTACAGTTTATTTATTTCCTTACAGAGTTATGCCCCTTTGAATTTTGGTCTGTCGGTCAGTCTGTTGACTTTTATTCTGTACAGTTTCTCAGCAACTGCTCACTGGATTCCAATGAATCTTAACATTCATTTGTATCCAATTATATTTTTCCAGCTGATTGATTTTTTTCCGAAGTTATGCCCCTTCGTTTAACATTCGCGTGTTGGTCTGTCTGTTGACTTTTATTCTGCAAGGTTTCTAAGTAACCGCTGACTGGAATCCAATGAAACTTGATATGATGCTTTACCACAAAGAGGACATGCACATCCAATTATAATTTATCAGCTGATTGATTTTCTTACAAGGTTATTCTCCTTGTTTAAAAGTTTTGTGTTGGTCTGTCTGTTGACTTTTATTCTGCATGGCTTCTCAGCGACTGCTGACTGGAATCATATGAAACTTGACATGATACTTTAACATGAAAAGAAGATGCCCATCCAATCATAGTTTTACAGTTTATCGGTTTCTTTACATAGTTATGCCCCTTTGAAAGTTTGGTCTGTTGGTCGGTCTGTTGACTTTTTTTTCGCGCTGTTTCTTAGCTACTGCTTACTAGATTCCAATGAAACTTGACATGATGCTTTGTCATAAAGAGGACATGCACATCCAGTTAAAGTTTTCCATATTATTGACTTTCTTACATATTTATGCCCCTTTGTTTAACAGTTTTGTTCTGGTCCTTATGTTGACTCTTATTCCACGCTGTTTCTAAGTAAACGCTGACTGGAATCCAATGAAAGTTGACATGATGCTTTATCATAAAGAGGACATGTGCATCCAGTTACAGTTTTCCAGTTATGCCCCTTTAAATTGTACGAAGCTTTTTCATATGACAGTCACATATGTAGGGGTATTAATCACCTTCAGTGATAGTTCTAGTTTATTTTGGAAATTATTTCATTTTTAATTTTCATATACCCTAACACAAATAGACATTTCTGTTTCTATTTATAAATTTTTACATATTGATACACATGAATAAAATTGTATTAAGCAGAGGTTATTATTATCAATTAACCCTTACAACGCTGACTTTTTAAATGGACTATTCCAAAATTCAAACAGATCAAGCTTATGGTGAATATTTAGTGAATTTTCTAAAGAAAAATGTAACATGACAAATAGTGCAGGCCCTGATGAGAGGGCTCCTCTAGGAGCCCTTTCATCTGGGTCTACACTGTTTGCAAAGGACATCAGTGACTCGTATCCCGCACTGTAAGGGTTAAAATGTGTTATAAGTAAACAGGAAAAATGCTTTAATACATATTTTTACATATCCATATACATGTGTACTTATTTATTAACCCTTTCCATAATAATATTTATGCGTGAATTGGTCGCTTAATGAATATTCATTCACTTAATTTTTATAATAATACATGTATAATGAACAAGGAAATATTTTACAAATTGGCAGAAACTTTAGAATCGTATCTATCATTTTATACACAAACAAAGCAGACCGTAATCAGATGGCTCCTATAGGAGTCTTCTGATTGTATATACTCGTATATACAAGGGTCTTCTCTTTTTGCAAAGGTGTGAAAGACATTTACATGAAGTGTCCATTATAGAAAGATTCTACTTATCTATGCACAAAACACAGATTGTTTATTTAAAGGGGATGTCCCTACATTTTATGCATTTCAGAAACACTTAAAATATACAAAACTCATTTGTTTGTATGCTGAAAAGTAGTATATCGCAAGAAGACCCATCCAATTACCGTTTATAATGACAAAACATGCATGTGTTTGATATCGCCGATCCCGGTTTTACTCTCCGATGTTTCAGTTTTATTCTGTTTTGGTTTTAGTTTCGTAACTGTTCTCCCTATTCGCGATTCTCCGACCACTTCCGAGAAAGCTATTGCCTAAACAAATTGGAGGAATCGGGTGATCATCGGCAAAACACTGAAGAATTTAACGGAAAAGGCAGATAATATTGTGTTGTTGAACAAAAATTATCAGTATTGATGAAATCGGTTTATTTGTATCACAGGGGCATTCTTCGATATAAGTTCAAATTGGGAATTTTTAACCTTCATAATAATGATAGAGCATAACAAATACCAAGTTTTATTATATTCTTGAATTGTAGGGACTTCCTCGTTAACCTTTAATCCATAAATATGCCTTTCCAAATCTTTGCAAACTGAGTAGACACAGATGGCTATGGGAGCCTTCTGATGAGGGTCTGCTCAATTTGCTTGTGATATACATGTAATACATGTATGATTTTACAGTGTCTGCCATGGCCAAGAATTCTTGTGTCCATGTGCTATTATAATATACGTCGTATTAATCCAATTAAATTTCATGATGTCATTATTTCGTACATGTATATTCATAAAGGAAAGGGTTAACCCTTTACTTCATGAATATTCATGCAAGAAATGATGACTTTATTTTGAATATGGAGTAACTAAATATTTTAGTGGAATATGAATATGTGAAGTATTTGTTTTAGCAAAATGTGTTCTGTAAACAAATGGAACTGACCCAGAGCAGAAGGCTCCTCGAGGAGCTGTCTATTCTTGGTCTACTCAGTTTTGCAAAGACCTAAAATGGGTATAAAATGTGAACACTTAAAAATAATTAAAGCTGTCTTTATAAGCAGGTGGTTGCTAAATGTAGGACGAAAGTCTGCATAACTTTCCTCCTGCATTAAACTAACACCTACCTCTGCCACCCAGAATTATACCCCTTTTTGCTGGCCACATTAGAGGGGGTTTACTGTGCTGCTACATGTATATGCAGTGAAGGGTTGATCTGTTACTTTAGGAGCAAATGCTCTATTTATCAGAATGGTTTCAAACTACAAAATTCTAAAATTGTCCTTTTCTCTAGTTAATGCTCCTTTTCGATACATTTGTTCAAAGAGATTTTTACCAAAAATGACTTCAAAAATGGCTCTTACTTTCTGTGACAAAGTCTGAAGTGGGAGCATCTGTGTCCTATGGACACATTTCTAGTTTTATTATATATGAAGTGGCTTTGCAGATTTACAATGTCTTATGTACATGTACATGTATGTGATGAATTTGAGAAGCCTTTTGGCTGTATTTTTATATTCAAAGAAATAAAACAATAACACTAAAACATCTATCTACCATTTGTTTGCTATTGTTATATTTCCCGTATCAACATAGTTGTCACAAACTCACAATGGTGGTTGAGTGTATTATTAGGTTCATCTGGTCATCATACCTTTTTTATTGATAGAATTCATTAGAAATTGACACACATCTTTAATAGTAATCCTTTACTCCATAAATATTCCTTTCTGCACATTTGCAAACAGAGTAGACCTAGATCAGATTGCTCCTATAGGAGCTGTCTAATCACAATCTGCTCTGTTTGCTTATCATTTATGATATTAATATAGATCTATTTCAACAGTTTCTACCTCAGCCAAAATATCACGTGTTTATCTGCCAGTGCAGAAAACAATCTAATTAATATCCATAATGTCATAACTTCTTACATGAATATTCATGGAGTAAAGAGTAAAATCGTTAGTAGGCCGTGTATCTCGTACAAACACCATAAGTCTAGCATTATCCGTTTTTTAACAGTTATTTCATTTTATTAGCATGTCTGTTTCGAAGAAAAGTCAATGACTACGTCGTAGTCGTCGTCGTCATTGTCGTCGTCAGCATGCAAAAACTTTAATGTAGCTCATTACTCAAAAAGTATAAGAGGTATCAACAGGAAACTTCGGAGGTTAGTAGATCTCATTGAGGGGAAGGCCCCTACATAAGAACCATTACTCTTGATTTCAAAATTTTGGAGTTATGGCCCTTTATTGTTTTCAACTTTTTTTCTTTTTTTAGTTTAGCTGGACAAGTACCAAATCAGACAAACGTTGGCGTCGCACGCGTTGAATAGATTAATGTTTGTGTTATAGCTCCCCTATGCATACAAGGATTTTGATTCAATTTGACACATTTTTCACCCTTTACCTGATAGCTCTAGATGCCTTTGCACACAGAGTAGATCCAGATTTGACAGTTCATATAGGAGTTGTCTAATCAGGATGTAATCTGTTTGTTTACGGCCACTAAATAACATCAAGTATTTTGGGTTAAATGCAAGTGGCTGCTTAAAGCAAGTGAAAGAAAAACAGAACGCTCCTATAAGAACGTTCTGTTTTACTTTCACTTTGATTTAAGCGGCCACCTGCCCTAAATACCAACTAATTAACACAACTTAGCGGCTGTTATAGAGAGGTTTTACTGTACCATTTTCAGCTTATAAGTATTCATGAAATTATTGTTTCTTTCATGAATATTCATGAAGTGAATTGGTAATTATAAGTAAGATTAGACTGTTTAGCACACATCAAAAGCAACTCTCTCATTACCCATTTCCTAGTTATCTCATTTTCCTCATTTGGGACAAATTTGTTGGGGTAAAAGAATATTTAATTCAATTTCACACATATCTTCTTCATAAGCAGATGGTGTGCTGGCATACAAGGACAACAACTCAAGCATTTCTTGATTTTGAATTTACATGTAGATCTACCGGTATCTCCTTTTCAATTTTCTCAATGTTCTATCTGCACAACGAGAATATGCATCTTCAGAGAATTTCAAACAGCTTCCAGTCTTGTACACAAAATACATGTACAATATTAGTATCTATATGGATACACTGCTTAACAAGTTGGAGAATAAATTCGTGCAAATGATTATACAGTAAAATCTCCCTAACTAACCCTCCTCATCATGCTCCAAATTGTTTTAAATTGAATTGTCTTTTGAAAACTTTGATACCTGAAGCAGCCGATATCTTCGTAGACAAAGTCTGGCGACGAACTGACACCTGCTCTAAATGCAGGAAATGGGTGTACTGGCTTTTGAAACTAGTGTAGACCCAAATGAGGTCTGCACTATCAATCATTCGAATTATACTTGCAAATTATAACATTTCATACTCAATCGACCCTACAATTATTTAAAATGGTAATAATTGAGCGTTCAAATGATTAATCCTGTTTTAACCCTTTCCCTCATATAAACGTGTTTTCACGCATTTGCAAACAAAGTAGACCCAGATCAGACGGCTCCTATAGGAGCCGTCTGATCAGGGTCTGCTCTGTTTGCTTAAGGAATTTGATAGATCAGTTTCTTTACTTTCTAAAATGGCTACAATGTTACACTTCCATATTTCATTATAATTATTTTGTCCATGAATATTCAGTAGGTGCTGAAATTTGGAATAAACATAGAACAGGTAAATGGTTAAGACTGAAGTACCAATCATGCTGACTCAGCTTCGAAATATCGCATTATCTAATAATGATTCTTTTTCAGATTTAAGTACAAAATGCTGAATCAGTTTTCGAAATATCGCATCATCTAACAAAGATTCTGGAAGATCGCACACAAAAAACTAGTACGGAATTTGGGTAGGAGATGCCACATAAAAGTCCAAAGCACAATGGTGAACTAGCGGCGCAAGCTGAAAATGTTTATAGTCGTGCCACAAAAGTTTTTTGAACTAATATATTTCGCCCATATCTGAGACTGGTCTGCACGTCAATTTGTAGTTGATTAGATAGCGACTCCAGGTCAAACCCCTTACAAAAACAAGTTACAATGGCAGAATGGCGTTCCAATTTTTTATTACAGTTCAATTTTATAGAACGCCATTCTGCTATGCTAATTGCTATTAAAATGTAAAATGCTTTAATTTTGCCAATTGTGTAAATTGCTAGGGACTTTTCCAAATAATGGATGTAATTGATAAATGCGAAATGCATATAAATTGCTAAATGCATGTTTGCACTACAAGCACTGAACAGTGACCTTTTTTAAGTGACTGTACATTTGATAAATGCATGTTTATTTACATTAAAGCTTATTGCTTATTGCACTACTAAATTAAAAATGGTGCTGTTCAATGATAACAGTGCAAACATGCATTTAGCAATGAGCATTTCGCATTTGCCATTTACATCGATAATTTGGAACATTGCGGTTCTTTGCCTAGCAATTTACACACTTGGCAAAAAGCATTTGGCATTTGGCATTTAGCAAATAGCATGGCAGAATGGCGTTCCATACAATTTAGGGTCGATTTCTATGTGCTGTAGAAAACTTTTAAAATCTAATTAAAACCCCATCTTTAAAATGTAAATAAAAGTTTATCTCCAAGTACACCTATCTTTATACCCATTTATGTAGATCAAAGCACTGTCACATGTGAAACGTGATATTTTGGTGGTTTCAATCTTTTGACATTAAGCAAATTGCAATTAGCAAATCGCATTTAGCAATTTGCATTTCGTATTTAGCATGGCGTGAAGTTCACAGATATTATGATATCAGTTTATGTTATTCTGACGCATGAAGAAGAAAAAATATAGTACTGTATGTATATTGAAAAAAGATACAGAGATCTCACCTTCCATATTATTAGCCATATTCGACTGGGCTTTTTCTTGCTATTCTGTCTCATAAACTTCTCCCACCTATTGAATTCAACCAGTCAAATTATAGTTTATGGATTAACATTACCTTGCGTTACTAAACAATATCAATGGTCTTCAACCCATGTTGCATGTTTTTTTCCTTGTTCAACATGTATTGTATTTGAATGGGAATTGTTTTCATTGCTTATTGCTACAGGCCCAGTTGAATATGGCTAATGACTTTTCCTGTTCAACCATTCAGTACAATGTGAATAGCAATTACCTATTATAGTATTTATAAAAGTCCCCAAATAGCAATTGCCGTTTTTCATTTAGCATTTGTCATTAAGTATTTTGCATTTCGCAAATCGCATTTAGCATGGCGCATCGGCCTTCTATGGAACGCCATTCTGCCATGCTATTTGCTAATATATAAATGCTAAATGCAATATGCGAAATTGTTTAAATTGCTAGGGAAAGAACCGGAATGTTCCAAATGATGGATGTAAATGACAAATGCGAAATGCAAAATGCTTATTGCTAAATACATGTTTGCACTACTGGCATCAAGCAGTGCCATTTTTACTTTAGTAGTGCAATAAGCAATAAGCTTTATTGTAAATATTTAATAAACATGCATTTAGCAAATGTATGTAGTGACTTTAAAAATGTCACTGTTCAATGGTAGTAGTACAAACGTGTATTTAGCAATAAGCAATTCGCATTTGGCTTTTACATCCATCAAGCGGAACATTCCCTAGCAATTTACACAATTGGCAAAAAGCATTTTGTATTTAGCAATTAGCATGGCAGAATGGCGTTCTGGACATAGCCTTCCATAGATTTCAACTCTAATCATCCGTAGCTCACCGTAAATTGCCGATTACATTGCATTGTGCACAGTAGGCAATCGGAAATCCTCGTATAATTTCGAGAAGCCGTTCATACCTTGGATAATCTTAAGATTTAACATTTTACTCATGTGCCTGCATTTAAAAAGTCGGGCTAAATTACAACGAAAACCGATATTCCACCTTTAGACAGAGTATCATAAATATTTAACTTCTTATTATCACATATATGCCAACACTGTGGATGCTATCGAGGCATTCGTAAAAAGTCGTCTTATTCCGTCTATTTCTTAGAAAACAGACGAGGGGTTCCGATTGTTTTCGAGGAGCGCCATATTTTTAATGGCGAAAGTGGGTTAGGTTTTAGACATCAGACAAGTGCCAGACGAAATACCACAGGCGTCACACATAATGATTGCAGTGCCTGCAACCGGGGGGGGGGGGGGGGTGTGGGGGGGGGGGGGGGGGAGGGAGGTGTTAAGACATTTGGACCTGTTGCGAAGCGACAGCCCATCACCGAGAATACAGAATTTCAGAAACAACATAACGGAAATGAACAGGTGAGATTTCAGTCGCTTCTCTACCTTAATCATTTGCTACTTTGACACTTTCACCTTCCTCGGCTAGTACGCTACCGTCAGTCACAAGTCCTTTCCCTGATCAGTGTCGTTTCTGACCCAAGCCGTTTCGTCTATAGCGTGGTCACACCGTCTATCGAACCTCTTAATATTTGACCAGGATCAGAACACGTTTACCGTGAATAATGAAGAAAGTAATAAATCATCAATTCAAAATAATCTTTTATACATATCTTGAAATAGTATAGTATTTTTTTCCTCGTCTAACAATCCAAAAATCATCCAAGTGTTCCCCACCACCCCAACAGCCAAAACAAAATGGCGGTCACAAAAAAGTTCACCTGCTTACCGAACCTTTTAAAAATTACAGTGCAGTTCAAAAAGTCCGATCCAAAACAGTCAATAATTTTAACTAATTAAATTTTAACATTGGACATTAGCTAAATGTCTCTTTTTGCATTGCTGCTTTTACTTTTGAATGATCTACTACTTTCAGAATTAATGTACTTCACAAAAGCAGCTGTTAAGTGATTGTGGGGCGGCCATAAAGAGTTGCCTCTTACTTCATTCTCAGTTTTGTTATAATTTCTGACCCTTCAGGATCGTTAGCTTTGATGTCATTAGTTTTGAAAAATTGAATACTGCTTAAGCCGGTGCTAGTGGGCGTGAGTATTGTTGGATGTAGCTGAAATATAAATTGAAAATAAATGTAAGGAATTTTTTTTTAAAAAAACTCTGTCAAAGATTCAATGGAATAGAATTTTTGAACTGTAACGTATAAATACATAGTCACATGATTTTCACCATGGTCACGTGACCTTTGCAGCAGCAGCCGAAGAGGAGAGCTGTCAAAACATTTTCAGTGTCGGTAAACTTCTAAATTTATGTTGATATACTATATTTTTCTGATTTGATTGAATAAAGTATTAAGTATTTTATCATTTTTAGCGTAGCTGCAGGAAAAATAGACTGTAATTACCTGTTTTTGTCGCATATTTCCCGTTCACAGTTATTGCGTGTTGTTATCAATATAAAGCACCGGTACACACGAATTGATGACATTGTGCGCACTACCGTATGCGCATAAAACCCAAAACATTGAAAGGTTCGAATGCAAGGTGAGGTTCGATAAGAGGGAAGTGGACGATAAGTCACTTCGGACCAAATTTAGCGGTTTCGACCTTTACCCTATGAATATTATGTAAGAAATAATATCAAGACTTTTAAATATATATATTTGGGGAGAATCTAGTATAGCGGACCCCGGAAATCACGAATCATAACAAAGCACAGCGCGAGCCTTTTTGAGCCAATAATGTTGCTAAACGCGACGCCATTTTGTTTCATTGCTCTATGTTTACCTAGGGTCACTGCGGTGACTCTTGTACAATAACTGGCGGTTATAATTACTTGAAGAAACGGATTTCAAGCAGAGAATTGTTTCATCATATAATTTCTTTAAGTTGCTTTGATTTTCTGTACGGAAAAAGGTTAATAAAGCAGGGGGTTCGGGGGCGATAGCCCCCGACAGAACAGCAACATCCTGCCATTTACAAATATTCTGACGTCATTGGTTACGTCATCGTATGTTTATCGCAACTAACATAATTGTATCATATTTTGCGATAAAAAATTGGGGTCCGCTATACTAGATGTGTTCCATATATTTTTTTTTCAACCATCGCCTACACATTATCCAGAATTTAATGAGGGAGTGTAGTAATCGCATAGAAGAAAAAGAAGAAGACTAATAATTAAATTGATAATTGCATGATTACACATGCGGGATTTTTTGGGGGTTGCCCAACTTGCCTTTACTTTGCCTGTCCCTGGATGTTACTTTTCTGCATAAGTGCAGTGATGTCATTTAGTTGGTTTGTGCTAGTAAACAAATGACGATATGTATTAGTTAGTGTCTATTAAGTGTGGATTTAATGATTTTAAATGCCGAAGCGCAGCGAGCGTTAGCGAGCGAGCAAGGCATTTAAAGTCATTAAATTCGCACTTAATAGACACTAACTGATATAGTGTTTAACCTAGTTTTTGGACAGGATTAAAAGTGGGCGGAGTGAAGCTGGACTTGGTCGCATGCGTTGCTAGGGGCAACAGCCGAGACCGTGTGTTGAACAAATGTGTCAGTCGTTCAGAAAGGATGGCAGAAATGAAGCCGACGCTCGACCTTCTTGGGGACCTAGATACGATAACGTAGCTCTATTCCTAAATAGACGCTAGTCATTATCAGTCTTACAGCTACGATATCGCATCTACTTGGGGACCATGACGTTAAATTTTACGGACGATGCATTTCAAGATAGCTGTCTAACACAATTGTTAAATGTGCAGACACAAAAGTTGTCAAAACCCGAATTAGGTAAGATATTTCATTGAGTCGATGTTTCAAGCGCTGTGCTCTAAAAACAGAAAGCAAATGCAACAAAATGCTTTAAAAATAAAATTCAGTTTTAAATGCAGACAGACTACACATGCTATTTAACCCTTTACGCAATAGGTACTTATTTTAACGCCTTTAATTATTCTTCCACTCTAGAAATTAGTTTCACTTTATACCGTCATGGGTAGGCATCGTAAGAATATTTCCCATATCCTAGCTGACGGTTGCTTAAAGCAGGCTGAAATTAAAGCAGAATACTCCTAAAGTCTGCTTTAATACTGAAACAAACTATGGAGGAAAGGGTTAGATCTAACTGACAGCTGGTGATTTTATCATATTTTATAATTTCAGGGCCTGGACAAGAGACCAGTTACATAAAAGACGGGAATTACCATATATAATTTTTAACAGTAAACCGTTGTACAATAGCCATTCAACGGCAAAACAATGAAATCTCTATAGACAGGTGGCTGCTTAATACAGACAAAGGTAGTTCAGAACGCCTCGAGGGAGCATTCTACATTACATTTGTCCTGCATTTAGCATTCACTTGTCTAATAACTAATTAGATCTAGGGTCTTCTTTTTTGGTGTTTTTTAATGCTTTGGTTTTTTCTTTTTTATTTCGAATCTCAGTACATGTAGATCTACCAATAAAATGTTTGAGTTGCATCAATTTACCTCATTTCTTAGTCTCAGCTTGGTATTCTACACAGAACATGTATACACATGTGTATTTGACGCTCGCGCTGTTACTTGGTGGGACGAGCTAAGCACTGTACGTCACAGGATGTACTCGCGCATGCGCTGGGGACAGCCGACTTAGTCGCTAAGTCAGCGATTAGTGCCTGACTATAAGAAATTAATCGTGGAGAAATTCAAAATTTCCAGCATTGTGATTGGCCCAAAAAGTAGGTTAAACACTATCTTGTGTTTGGTACAATGGAAAGCCTGTTCTTTGTTAAAGGGGGGTTTGGGGGCAGCAGCCCCCAAACGATCTAACTATGTGTAACCCTGGTTTAGTTCCCTGTTCCCCATGCCACGCCTCCTGCGATATTTATGCTGTCTATTTATAACGTCGGTGATTCCGATATACATGTACATGTCAGAGTGAGTAAGTTGAGTATGAGATTGTGGTGTGCGTGCGAGACTCGATATTTATCTCGTGACACGAAACTAACTTTGCACTCTTCGTTTAACCACCCTTTTGACTTTGACTCTGTCTGGCGTCTAGCTCGCATCTCTTTAAGAAAACTCTTTATCTGCTATGGTAACTTTACTCGACCAGCTGGTAAGATTTACTTGTTTTAGTTACTTATTTATCTTTCTAAAAGTAATTGTTTAGATAATACATATTCAATACATGGTGTTAAGTCTACCTTGTTTAACCTTTATAATAGTTTGGAGGAGAAAACTACTTACTTGATAAATACTTGTCATAGATATTTGTACTGTACATGTAGCCCTAGACTGTATTATTTGTATATATTTGCAGGCCCATTTTATATTGGGAAATATACTTACAGAACTCACAATTGGCTTTGTGGTTTTGGAGACCCCCTTAGCTGGTTACATATAAAAAGGTGCTTAGAATCAGATTTTGGGTAATAACTCTTTATTAAACGGCTTAAACCATCTCTCTCCCGATCTCTCTTAAATACAGTAAACATACCTTATTTTCCCGTACTATTTTGGGGAACGGCAAAGCAAAGGCGTTCCTTTTTTTGTTGAAATTAGAATCTATAATTTGTATCATATCTATATCATTCCATAAGCAAACAGAGCAGACCTTTGGGAGTTTTATAGAGTAAAGGGTTAAATTTAGACTGACATACTAGGAAATAGCGTAGACCCTGATCAAACTGCTGTTCCAGAAGCTTTTATCTGGGTCTGCCTTATTTCCCTAAGGTTGTCTGTCTGAATTTTTCAGTTAATTATGTGTATAATATGATTATTTACAATGTATTGTCAGGCAACAACCTCAGACCAAATCCAAACAGCAGGCTGCTCCTACAGGAACCATCTGATCTGGGTCTGCTTTTGCAAAAACATCAAGAGACATCTGTATTAGGTAAAGTGTTTACTCCTTTCTATGCCTTTGCAAACAGAGTAGATACAGATGGCTCCTCTCCTGTACGAAAAATCCAGATGGATTCCTGGCGGAATCATGACGGATTGTTGGTAGAATTGAGACTTAATTCCGCCTGGACTTGAGGCGGACTACAAATACAAAATTCCTTGTGAAGATATATTTGATCCAGGCGGAATCCAAGAGTTACAGAGACAGACTTAGAGAGTTAGAGACTTAAAATTATTTGTTCGCCTGGACAAAATAAATGTCCGCCTTGATTTAAAGGAAAAAGTGTAAAGTATAAGACTTAGAATTTCTTTCAAGTGGCGGAACATTCATATTTAATTTTTCAGAGGCTGATACTACAGACTGAGACAGAATGTTCAGACTTCTACTAGAAGCCATTTGATCAAGGTTTTCTTATGATATAATATAGATATGATTCTACAGTTCCTGCCATTCCTGTGTCCATGTGTTACTAAAACAATCCATTTAAAAAAAGAGAGTAAAGTACCTAGTTATAGTCTACTTTCAGTCCGAATGACCGCTCAGCCGACTACATTTACTCCCCTGGTCAATGAGTCATTGGCCTACAATATTGAGCACTCCTAACATATGGTGCAATCATGCAGCCACAATACCGGCGAGTGACCCTCACAGGTACCAATTTTAACCCCTGGTCGGAGAGGATGTGCGGGTGGGAGAAACGGAAAAGCGTCTCTGAAATTTCCGGGAGGGACAGGGATTTGAACCCCGGTTCTACGGACTGATAGTCAAGCGCAACCACTAGACCACCGCACACCACAAATAATTAATATTCATGGGGTCATGATTTCTTACATGAATATTCATGGAGTACTTTAAGGGTTCAATATGACATTTCACTAGGTCAGTTGTCCTATCTATGTACAAACAGACAAAAATTGCTATATGATTAAGACTAGTTATCTATGTCTATATCATGCGGCTAATTAACCCTTTCAACACTCAAATTTTTCAAAATGGAATGGTCCATCATTGTTTAACAGTAGGGTCCATTTAGCATGAAAGGGTATACTTTGTATGTAGATTTTGAATGCTAAACAGTGTAGGTCCTGATCAGAGGCCTCTTCTAGGAGCCATCCGATCTGGGTTTATACTGTCTGCAAATGCCAGTTTACTGGTTTCCCTGATTCAAAGATTTAAACTATGTACAATAGGTATGAGGGCTGATTGATAAGTTGTGAGCCTCATATGTAAGGGTTTGACTTTTGGCGGACGTATTACATTATTTTTCAACATAACCCCCTTTAGTATCTATACACTTTTGCCAGCGATGCTTAACCCTTTACTCCATAAATATGCCTTTGCAAACAGAGTAGACCCAGATCAGACAGCTCCTATAGGAGCCGTCTGATCAGGGTTCGCTCTGTTTGCTTATGATATAATATAGAATGATTCTACAGTTTCTGCCATGGACAAAACTTCCTGTGTCCATGAGCTATTATAGCAAATTAATCCAATTAATACTCAAGACGTCATTATATTTTACATAAATATTCATGGAGGAAAGCGTTACGAGCCTCAATGCCACTTTTAAAGAAGTCATTTTCTTGACTTTTCAGAAAGTCCTCCACTGACCGTAAGTGACATCATCTGACCGAAAGTGGGTACTGGAAATGGCCTTTTTCTATTTTGGAAATGGATGAAAGTCTGACGGAGCGAGATCAGGGGAATGAGGCAGATGCTCAATCAGTTCAAAGCCACAATCGTTAATGGCAGCCTGGCAATGACAGACTTGTGAAATGGGGCATTGTTCTGGTGGAACAACACACCTTGACTGAGTTTTCCACGGTGCTCGAGTTTAATATTTTCTCTTAACTGTCTATGAAGTGATGCATAATATGTGCCATTGATTGTTTGTCCCTTTTGCAGATAGTCTACCATCAGAATACCATCAGCATCCCAGAAAACCGAGGCCATAAGCTTCCCAGCTGATGGAACAGTCTTTGCCTTCTTTTGCAGGGATGATTCAAGGTGCTTCCATTGTTAGCTCGTCTATTCAAAGAATAGGGGGGTTTATGTAATCATCCCGGCGTTGGCATTGGTTTTTGGTTAAAGTTTTAGGGTAAGTGTTGAAATGCAAGTTAATACTACATGAAATATTTGCCCTAGTAAGCTAATATTTGGAATGTATGTTCCCTGTGTGTTGAACATCAATGTAGGGTAGTTAAAATTTAAAATAAATTTGAATTTAGTAAAAATTTCATTTGTTTTGAAATTAGGTTATTGAGCTGAAATAGGATATTGTTAAAGTTTTGGGCTGAAATATGATTGTTAAAGTTTTGGGGTAAGTGTTGAAATGCACTAATATTACATGAAATATTTGCCCTAGAAAGCTGATATTTGGAATGGAGGTTCTCCGTGGGTAGAACATTGATTTAATGTATTAAATAAAATTGAATTTTAGTCATAATCTCCCCTGTTTTGGACTTAGCTTTTTTGGGCTGAAATCTCAAGGTGAAAGT
The DNA here is from genome assembly GCA_963576725.1 of Azorinus chamasolen. Classification (NCBI taxonomy): domain Eukaryota; kingdom Metazoa; phylum Mollusca; class Bivalvia; order Cardiida; family Solecurtidae; genus Azorinus; species Azorinus chamasolen. Next base: position 27,204,488 of record OY755249.1, read on the forward strand.
TTGGGGTAAGTGTTAAGACTTCATCTTTGTAGACAAGGTCTACAATAGGCGAGCTTTGCTGTCCTGCGACAGTCTAGTTTAGACTGTTGTTAGGCCTCGGGGTTAAATGATGAACCCTAGTTTGATCCATAGTCACTAACCTCTGCAGAAAGTTAGCTGGATCTGCCTCTGAAAAGTTCAGGTTAGCATGCGACAAAGTCCGCCTGGTGTGCTTCTGATCAACTGTCAGAAGTCTTTGTATCCAACGGGCTGAGAGCTTTTTCATTGTAAAACCTTTGATAAGAATGGAATGTACACATCTCTGTGAAATCCCAACTGTACTGGCTGTCCGGTATATGTCTCTCTTTAACTCGCCTGTCAGCCATAACAATATCAAGGACTTTATTAACCATTATCTGTGGTTGCAACAGTAACAGGCCTTCCAGGATGTGTGTCATCCTCAAGGCTCTGCCTGCCACACTTGAACTCCACCATCCACCTTTTCATTGTAGCATATGAAGGGGCATCATTCCCAAGTGTTACTAACTTACTACCATATCAGTATGGATATCCTTTGATGCTAGACCTTTCTTATGCAAATATTGAATCACTGCTCTTTCAGCGATTTTGTCCATTTTACAAAAGTCACTTGCCTTGTTAAGTCACTTGGTTAAGTGCTAACTCTTTGACATAAACTGACCAAATGACACCAGTCTTCGGGTACACAGCCTTAAATAATCAAGGAATAGTAGGGCTGAAAAAAGACATCCCTGCCAAACTCCCTCAATACAAGGCTCACAACTTATCAATCAGCCCTCGTACATGTATGTGGATATACCTATAAAAGGCATACTGGACAAGCATATATCTAAACCATATACTGGTTTTCTAATGGATTAGAAGAAAAGTAAGGCATTATTTTTTACTATGGATTTTGGTTTTAGATATTTAACCTTTTACTCCATTAATATACATGTAAGAAACAATGACAACATGAATATTAATTAGATTAATTTTTATAATGGTACAATGACACATGAAATTTTGGCCAAGGCAGAAACTGTAGAATCATATCTAATATTATATCATAAGCATATTAACCCTTTCCTCCATAGGCTATTTTTTTAGACCCAACCTATTTGAATGAATCTACCCAAAAGGAGCATTTACTAGAGAAAAGTAATATTTTAGAATTTTGTACATGTACATGTAGTTTAAAACCATTGTGATAAATAGAGAATTTGCTCCTATAGGAGCAAATGCTCTATTTATCACAATGGTTTCAAGAAGTAATTATTACAGAGGCGTAGAGAGGCGTATTTATGGAGGAAAGGGTTAATGTGGACCTTGATCAGACTGCTCCTACAGGAGCCATCTGATCTGGGTCTACTCTGTTTGCAAATGGCATATTCATGGGATAAAGGGTTAAAGGTATAGGCAGCACAACTTCAGGCATTTGCAAACAGTGTGGCTCCAGATCAGTTACAGCTTGATAATGATAGGTATATACATGTATGTGCCACTTAATGAGAAAGGCTACCTGAGGTGTTGTGCAAATACTATAGTGTTGATCTGTGAAAAATTAGTAATATCTGATCAGGATCTACATGATTCCTTTAACCTTTACCTTGTATAACCCTTTCCCTGATATAAACGTGTTTTCACACATTTGCAAACAGAGTAGACCCAGATCAGACTGCTCCTAGAGGAGCCGTCTGATCAGGGTCTGCTCTGTTTGCTAATGTAATTTCAAAGTTCTGTTTCTTTACTTTCTTAAATAGCCACAAGGTTCTACCTTCTAGATTACGTTATAGCTATTTATCCATGAATATTTATTTTATTTAGTAGGTATTGAAATTTGTAACAAATATAGAACAGGGAAAGGGTTAACCCTTTTGGCAACAAATTTCTAATTGTTGTCTGCAAACCACCTTTATTAAATCATTTGGTAAATAAGGAAATGAGATAAATAAATGCAAATTTCAAAGGAATAAAGCACATATATAGAAATAGAATTTAAGACAACAAGATGTGTTTGTGAAACACTATGCCCCCTCATATATTTGACCTCTGACCTTGACCTCTGACCTTGACCTTGACATGTCACCCCTCAAAATGTGCAGCCTCATGAGATACACAAGCATGCCAAATATCAAGTCTCTATCTCTACTGGTCCAAAAGTTATGGCCAATGTTAAAGTCGGCGATTTGACCCATATATTTGACCTCTGACCTTGAAGGATGACCTTGACCTTGACACTTCACCCCTCAAAATGTGCGGCTTCATGAGATACATATGTATGCCAAATATCAAGTCTCTATCTATACTGGCTCAAAAGTTATGACCAATGTTAAAGTTGCTGACAAACAAACAGACAAACAGACAGACAGGGCAAAAACAATATGCCCCCCGACTATCGTCTATGGGGGCATAAAAAGTATAACTTTAAGCTCATGTTAGATATTTCTGCTTTACTATTGCTTTGCATTAAGCAACCGCTTGCTTTTCAACTCTTTCGGCGCCAAACTTCTAATTGTCGTCTGCAATCCAATTTTGTTAAATTATTTGGTAAAATAAGGAAATGAGATAAATAAATGCAAATTTCAAAGGAATTAAGCGGCGTCTGATCTGGGACTGCACTGTTTGTCGTGGTGCATTTTTGCGACATTGGCAGTGAAAGGGTTGAATATTCTTGTAAGAAATAATGACATCATGAATATTTATTAGCTGAATTTTTATAATGGCATATCTACACAAGATGTTTTGACTCAGGCAGAAACTGTAGAATCAGATCTATATCATGTTAAAAGCAAACAGAGCAGACCCTGATCAGACAGCTCCTATAGGAGCTGTCTGATCTGGGTCAACTTTGTTTGCAAATGCATAAATAGGTGTTTATATGAGGGAAAGAGTAAATTTACCCTAATAAGAGCTCTGATCTCGATCTACTCTGTTTGAAAAGGCATAGAAAGGTATATTTATGCAGTAAAAGGTTATATAATGTGATTGTCTTCTTACATAAGAATCATATTGTTTAATAAAAAATACCTTAAAGGCCTTTTAACCCTTCCCCTAATGAATTGACGGCTTCATGAATATTCCTTGACTTATTTTTATAAGGTAAACATTTAACCGTTTCCTCCATAAATACGCCTTTCTACGCCTCTGTAATAACCCCTTCTTGAAATCATTGTGATAAATAGAGCATTTGCTCCTATAGCAGCAAATGCTCTATTTATCAAAATGGTTTCAAACTACAAAATTCTAAAATTTTATTTTTCTCTTGTAAATGCTCCTTTTGGGTAGATTCATTCAAAGAGGTTGGGTCTGAAAATAGCCTATGGAGGAAAGGGTTAATAAGGATTGATATATTTATATATATATATAATATAGTTTGGCTTAGACAAACCCTGTAGGACCAGATCTGTATAATTCCATAAGCAAACAGAGCAGACCCTGATCAGATGGTTCGCAAAGGGTCTACTGTGTTTGCAAAGGCAAGAAAAGGTGTTTATATTCATCAAATGAAACAATATAAAACCAACAGTTTATATCAGCTATAACATCATACCATATGTAGGTGCATGTACTGATAATTAAACCCCATTTATTCACTAACAATTTAATGAATGTATCATGTATGCAGGTGTCATCAAGTGTATTGAAATTTGAAATAAACGTTGAACAGGGAAAGGGTTAAGCAGCTTCGGTAAGGCTACATTTATCTTTACTAACAGTCTGATTTGAAAGGGTTTTACTGTACAGGGTTAGATAAAAAAAAAACTGGAATGACAGAATCATTTGTGGAAGACAAATATATGACTATTTTAATTACAGTGTAACTAATGAATTCCTTAATTTTGATCGAAGCAGTCAGCATGGTAATTGGTGTGCATACATAATTACTAAATATTCTTTATATGGAATAATGTCAATAACTGAGATTCAACTTCTAGCACATTAGAAATAGCTTTATGTTATTGGGTGTTTTTTTTCACAGTTTGCATGGAAATCTGAGGCACTGTATTATTCTGTATTTGATCAAACATTCAAAAATGACTTTTGTTTCAGAGAAGGAGAAAATGGTAATTTTGTAGATAAAGAATTGAGGTGACAATTTTCTCAGCATGTTAAAGGTTGAAAAGCATGTAAGTCAAACTCATGAAACACCTGCTTATCAATACATTGATAACGGAAAAGGAGCGTTCTAGTTACATTTAGACCCTTTCAGTTGCTGCTGTTATCTTGTAATAATTCATAGTTTACCCTATCCCTATTCTATGTTTTTATACCCCCACAGATGAAGTTATATAGATAACAAATATGCTGGCACAAAATATTGGCTGAATCTAATATAGTTCAAGTTTCAACAATGGATTATATCTTGACCCTTTCCCTAATGCACAAAATTTATGTGTGAACAGGTCACTTCATGAATATTTACGAACTTAATTTTTATAAAATAAACTTTTTCAAGGGAATGTTTTGCTTCAACAAAATATGTAGGATCAGATATTTACAACTCCTCATGGAGACAGAGCAGACACTGATAAGACGATTCCAGTAGGAGGCATCTGATTTGGGTCTACACTGTTTGCAAAGGTTTCCAAAAGTGTTTATATCGTCAACGTTCTTCTAAAATGTCGTATATCGATTATGGCGAGAAAACTTTTTTCGTTTCATCTGAAAGAGCGGAAAATTCTGCATCATCCAGTGAGTCACTAGTTTTTAAAGCCAATCAGGCGGCAAAGTTATGTCACGTGATTTTATATCGTTTAATTATCGGTTAATATTTTTGTTCTTCTAAAATGTCGTATGTAGAGGAGAGCTGCTGCGAATTCAGGTGGCGTTGTCATTCGGACTAATATTTTCCCAATTAAATGTAGGAATTGAAGGTACATATGCCTTCTGTGATAAAGCAGCGTAATTAATGTACGATAATCATCTTTTATTTTTAAGAATTCGAAAGAAACATTGACATTCCAAGCTGTCGTATAACAAAGTGCATGTCAGGTTTCAAATTCGTAAATGTTGTATCCGTCGTATAATACCTCTGAACAACAATATTCAAGTTCTTAAAGGTCGTATATTGCCGCAAAAAAAATCTAAGGGCCACAGACAAAGAAACATAAGGGACACAGACACATAAGTGACGTGCATAAACAAGTGAAAATGTCTCCTTATGATGTGTGCCGATTTTGAGAACCGTAACTTAACAAACACAGAAATGAATATGTTTTTTTCGTTTTTCTCAAAACAAGCAAAATTGACATACAACATTGTAGAAGAACGTCGACGATATAAAGGAAAGGGTTAAAAAGAAATACAAAGTCATTCATTCATTTACTCTCACATGAGAGACTAAAAGTCATTTTCCCTATAATACATGTACTCTAATTGACAACTTTTCAAAAATGAAATGTGCAGACCTTGAACAGTGGGTTCATCATTTAAACATATATTTGGGTCTGCACTGTTTGTAAAATCAATCTGTTTCCTGTCAAATTCATTAGAGTGTTACAATATCAGGCATTTACAATTTTTAGACAATTAATAATTGCATATATGTCAATGATGCTAAACATAATTGGCGTTCTCCAAGTTCTGTTAAACTCGTATCCTTAAAACATGTCAATTAAAGCTCCTGTCTTCTATTTGTTGACATTGTTTTTTAAAATTAATGAAGTCGTGACAAACATGTTGAATCCTAATGAGATACAAAGTAAATCAAGAAAATGGAAAACGTGAGTAAGAACTTATGTCATTGCATTAATCCTTGAAGTGCAGGAACCACGCCCATTGGACCATTGAAAATAATGTAGACTAGCATCAAAGGGGCTCCTGGGGGAGCCCTTTGATCAGAGTCTGATCGTTTTTTTCAGTGATAATGTTTCATACAATTTAGTTTAATTAATATTCAGAAAGGGAGAAGCCAGTTTAATTATTCTGGAGGTTAATGGTTAAACTGGCCTTACCTGATAGAGGTGCATTTTACGTACATGTATTTGCAAATAATTAGACACAGGCCAGTCTGCTCTGATTGTCTATTAACCCTTTACTCCATAGATACACCTTTTCATGCCTTTGCAAACAGAGTACATAGGCGGATCCAGGCGGGGGCGGACCCGGCGTATCAATCATTTTTCACTGATCGTATTTGCGCTAATATACACAGTCGGTTTAAACTCTTACCCCGCTACTCAAGTTGAATTTCGCAATTCAAACGTAGCCTATTCCTCTTTTTGCACATTGATTGTCTTTTCGCTGATTTTTATGCCAACAATTTGAAGATGGATGCAGCCAACTCCGCATTAAAGCATATAAAACAAGAAACCGCCAATGTCGGTATGGCCGGATTGCCGATTAAAGTGATATACCCCCAGACCCCCTGACCTTTGATCTAGTGACCTCAACTATAGAGGTCATCTACTGGTCATGACTAATCACCACAGCATGTTTGAAGATTCTAAGCTAAACCACTAATCATTTATTGAACTGAAAACATTTCACAAGTTAAGGTAATGGTGACCTTGACCTTTGACCTAGTGACCTCAACAACTATAGGGGTCATCTAGTGGTTACGACCAACCACCACAGCAAGTTTGAAGATCACTAACCAAACCATTGAGCAGTTATTAATCGGAAACCATTTCATTAGGTGACCTTAATCTTTGACCTAGTGACATCAAAAACAATAGGGGTCATCTAGTTGTCATGACAAACCACCACAGCAAGTTTGAAGATCCTAAGCCAAACCCTTGAGCAGTTATTGACTGGAAACCATTTCACCAGTTAAGGTCATGGTGACCTTGACCTTAGATCTAGTGACCTCAAAAACAAGAGGGCTCATCTAGTTGTCATGACCAACCACCACAGCAAATTTGAAGATCCTAAGCCAAACCCTTGAGCAGTTATTGGTCGGAAACAATTTTACCAGTTACGGTCATGGTGACCTTGACCTTTGACCTAGTGACCTCAAAAACAATAGGAGTCATCCAATGGTCATGACCAACTACCACAGCAAGTTTGAAGATTCTAAGCCAAACCCTTGAGCAGTTATTGATTGGAAACCATTTCACCAGTTAAGGTCATGGTGACCTTGGCCTTTGACCTAGCGACCTCAAAAACATTAGGGACCATCTAGTGGTCATGACCAATCACCACAGTAAGTTTGAAGATCCTAAGCCAAACCCTTGAGCAGTTATTGACTGGAAACTATTTCACCAGTTAAGGTCATGGTGACCTTGACCTTTGACCTAGTGACCTAAAAAACAAGAGGGTTCATCTAGTTGTCATGACCAACCACCACAGCAAATTTGAAGATCCTAAGCCAAACCCTTGAGCAGTTATTGATCAAAAACCATTTTACTAGTTACGGTCATGGTGACCTTGACCTTTGACCTTAAAAACTATAGGGGTCATCTAGTGGTCATGACGAACCATCACAGCAAGTTTGAAGATCCCAAGCCAAACCCTTGAGAATTTACTGATTGGAAACTATTTCACCAGTTAAGGTCATTGTGACCTTGACCTTTGACCTAGTGACCTCATGACCAACCACCACAGTAAGTTTGAAGATTCTAGGCCAAGTCGTTTATTAGTTATCGATCGGAAACAAAAAGGTCAACCTGGAAATTCTCTAAGTAAATGAAGCGTAAAAACTAGGTCAAAAAGGGGTCATAGTAACCTGCTAACCTATGACATGTAATGTGACCCTCATTATGAACCCACATGCCAAGTTTGGTTACTGTAGGTGTTATACTTTGGCTATAACTAACACAAACAAAAAGGTCAACCTGGAAATTCTCTAAGTCATTTAAGCGTAAAAACTAGGTCAAAAAGGGGTCATAGTAACCTGCTAACCTATGACATGTAATGGGACCCTCATTATGAACCCACATGCCAAGTTTGGTTACTGTAGGTGTTATACTTTGGCTATAACTAACACAAACAAAAAGGTCAACCTGGAAATTCTCTAAGTAAATGAAGCGTAAAAACTAGGTCAAAAAGGGGTCATAGTAACCTGCTAGCCTATGACATGTAATGGGACCCTCATTCTGAACATACATGCCAAGTTTGGTTACTGTAGGTATTATACTTTGGCTATAACTAACTCAAACAAAAAGGTCAACCGGCCGGACGGACGGACGGACGGACGGAATTTGCCAATCTATAAGCCTGGATTGCGAGCAATCCGGCCAAAAATGCTTTCCCAATCCAGGTCGGCAATGAATGAAGATAGATTTAATGCACATGCATTAATGCTCATGCATACATAAGGATATTGACATAGATATCAAGGAGGTTATAAACCAGTAATAAATGCAGGTGTTTAGGTGACTGTAAGACTGATAGTGGGTGTCATACTCTGTTTCTCTCAGTGTTGCTGTTATAATGAATAAATTCTGAAAGGGGGAGATCATTCGAAAGCAAAAGTAGCAATGTGAAAAGAGAAAATTGCAGACTCAGTTTTATTGAGCCTTTTCATGAGTAGCAATTAGAAGTGCAAAACTACTCACACCCCATAGCATCGGCTTAAGCAGTATTCACTTTTCCAAACTAATAACTTAAAAGCTTATGACCCCGAAGCACCAGAACATATTTCAACACTGAGAATGAAATACTGCGACTTTTTACGACCGCCACACAATCACTTAAAGAGGAAGTCCCTAAAATGAACGCATATTTTCAATAATATCATAAAAAGTGGTATTTGCTATGCTCAGTCATTATTATGAAGGTTGCCAATTTGAACTTATTTTGAAAAATGCCCCTGTGATACAAATAAACCGATTTCATCAATACTTGTAATTTTTGTTCTACAACACAATATTATCGGCATTTTCCGTTAAATATTTCCGCGTTTTGCCGATGATTACCCAATCCCTCCATTGTTTAGCTTTTCTCGGAAGTGGTCGGAGAAACGCGAATAAGGCGAACAGTTACGAAACTAAAACCCAGGCCGAATAAAACTGAAACATTGGGAGTAAGTCAGGATCGTCGATATCAAATACATGGATGTTTTGTCATAATACACGGTAATTAGATGGGGTTTCTTGCAATATACCACTTTTCAGCATATAAACAAATGAGTTTTGTATATTTTAGGTGTTTTCGAAACGCATCAAATGTAGGGACACCCCCCCCCCCCCCCCCCCCCCTTAAAGTTCAATGAAAACTACACCAGCTTGGTCAATAGCTTACTCCAAATACAAAACAAATGTCTTATAATGGTCAAAATTTGATGGGTGAAAGTCCATCAAAACATCACCAGAAACCACTACACACAACACCGCCGGACGAGAAGGGGCTGTGTCCCTCTCGTGCTCTCCACCTCCTTCCTGCTTCGGCCCTCGGTCCATACCTTCAGCGCGGGCTTCATTATAGCATTTCTTCTGGCTAAATCCATAGACCTATACTGTTTATAAAATGTCATGCATTTTTAGCACGTTACTCTGATGCAAGCACATAATACTCGACATGCTCGAGGAGTGCTTGTCTAAGTATTCAAAATCACTAAAATCCAGGAGCTTCAGGGGGGCTTTGTCCCCCTGGTCCCCCTACCCGGGCTTTGCCCTGGATCCACCAGGGGCCCTAGCGGCTACTACTACTACTACTAGTAGTAATAGTAGTAGTAGTCGTATTATTATTATAAGTATTACTGGTAGTAGTAGTAGTAGTAGTAGCAGTAGCAGTAGTAGTAGTAGTAGTAGTAGCAGTAGTAGTAGTAGTATATGCCATGGAATTTTAGCACATTACTTTGATAAAAGCACATAATACTCGACATGCTTGAGAAGTGCTTGTCTAAGTATTCAAAATCACTAAAATCCAGGAGCTTCCGGAGGGGTGTGTGTGTGTGTGGGGGGGGACTTTGCTAGTAGTAGTCATATTATTATACCCCCACAAACAGAGTTTGAGGGGGGTATACTGGAATCAGCCTGTCGGTCGGTCGGGCGGTCGGTCTGTCTGCAAAATCTTGTACGGCGAACTCCTCCTTCAGTTTCAACCCGATTCACTTGACGCTTGGCATAATTGTTACTCAGGAGTAGTAGATGTGCAAGACACCAATTTCAGGTCTCTGTGACCTTGACCTTGACCTTTGGCCTTGAAATTGGTCTTGAAATTGGCTGGCAAAAGCTTGTACTTTGAACTCCTCCTTCACATTCAACCTGATTCACTTGATACTTGGCATAAATGTTACTCAGGAGTAGTAGATGTGTAAGATACAAATTTCAGGTCTCTGTGACCTTGACCTTGACGTTTGGCCTTGAAATTGGTCTTGAAATTGGCAGGCAAAATCTTGTACTTTGAACTCCTCCTTCACTTTCAACCTGATTCACTTGATACTTGGCATAAATGTTAATCAGGAGTAGTAGATGTGTAAGACACAAATTTCAGGTCTCTGTGACCTTGACCTTTGGCCTTGAAATTGGTCTTGAAATTGGCAGTTAAAATCTTGTACTTTGAACTCCTCCTTCACTTTCAACCTGATTCACTTGATACTTGGCATAAATGTTACTCAGGAGTAGTAGATGTGCAAGACACAAATTTCAGGTCTCTGTGACCTTGACCTTGACCTTTGGCCTTGAAATTGGTCTTGAAATTGGCAGACAAAATCTTGTACTTTGAACTCCTCCTTCACTTTCAACCTGATTCACTTGATACTTGGCATAAATGTTACTCAGGAGTAGTAGATGTGCAAGACACAAATTTCAGGTCTCTGTGACCTTGACCTTGACCGTTGGTCTTGAAATTGGTCTTGAAATTGGCAGGCAAAATCTTGTACTTTGAACTCGTCCTTCACTTTCAACCTGATTCACTTGATACTTGGCATAAATGTTACTCAGGAGTAGTAGATGTGCAAGACACAAATTTGAAATCTCTGTGACCTTGACCTTTGGCCTTGAAATTGATCTTAAAATTGGCTGGCAAAATCTTGTACGATGAACTCCTCCTTCACTTTCAACCTGATTCACTTGATACTTGGCATAAATGTTACTCAGAAGTAGTAGATGTGCAAGACACAAATTTCAGGTCTCTGTGACCTTGACCTTGACCTTTGGCCTTGAAATTGGCAGGCAAAATCTTGTTCTTTGAACTCCTTCAATCTCAACCTGATTCACTTGATACTTGGCATAAATTACAGAATTTTCTCTATTTGAACTTTGGGTATTTTTGTTATTTGATCCTGTTACATGTTCAAAACTTGGATTTGCAATCAAGGCTGCCGTGTGGGGGTATTCATTACCTTTAGTGATAGTTCTAGTTATTATTGTTATTATTATTATTATAAGCAGTAGTAGTAGTATCAGTAGCAGTAGTATATGCCATGACCTTTGCCCTGGACCAACCAGGGGCCCTAGCGGCTACTACTAGTAGTAGTAGTAGTAGTAGTATCTAGTGGTGTAACAATACATCAAACTATCGCACTATCGTGATAGTTCTCTATTCCAGTTACACTATCGATAGTTATTTCCAATTGATGATAGACTATTGCAATAGTTGCTCTGACTATCGATAGTTTCAATAGTTTTTTCATATAATTGGCACTGTGTTTTCAAGATGGCGTCGACCATCGCAGAGATTGAGTTTGTTAAAAACAAAAGTGGTAAAACACAAGTGGCAAAGCCCAATTCATTTTAAATCATTTCCACAAACATTTGTTAGTAAGAATTTACAGCAAATTTATATCATACACTGTGCAAATTTGCATTTGCAAGTTTTAAAATCTTGGCAATAGTATTGCAATAGTTTCCTGCAATAGCAATAGTATCGCAATAGTACTTTCAGCAATAGCAATAGTATTGCAATAGTCAAAACTGGCCCCAATAGTCAGCCCTAGTAGTATCTGTCATGCATTTTAGCACGTTACTCTGATGCAAGCACATAATACTCGACATGCTCGAGGAGTGCTTGTCTAAGTATTCAAAATTACTAAACTCCAGGAGCTTCAGGGGGCTTAGCCACCCTGGACCCCCTACCAGGGCTTTGCCCTGGGCCCAACCGGAGCCCTAGCAGCCCCCTAGACCCCCAGCATATATTTTATATTTTATTTATTTTTATTGTTTTACACCCCCTCTAACAACAAATCCTGGATCCGCCCCTGGAGTAGACCTAGATCAGACGGCTCCTATAGGAGCCGTCTGATCAGGGTCTGCTCTGTTTGCTTATAATATAGATATGATTCTACAGTTTTGGCCATGGCCAAAAATGCCTGGGTCAATGCGCTATTATAAAAAATAGTCTAGTTAATATTCATGATGTCAGTATTTCTTACACAAATATTCATGGAGGAAAGGGAAAAATAATAAAGATATAGAGGATCTTACATGAGTGTTCTTGATTATTGGATTTATTAAATGAGTCTTTTAAAATGATAAAAAACGAGCTTTAGCGTTTTTTTTTATCATTTTAAAAAGACGAATTTAATAAATCCAATAATCATGAACACGAATGCAAGATCCTATTTATAACATAACACACACAAATGTTATTTGCAGTCAATATTTCAGCAGTAACGTGGATTTTTATAAATTCTCCTTACATATAGAAATGATGAATGAAAGGTGTTATTAGGTTCGCTAGGTAACTGGGACAAAGTAGGTCCAAATTTTCCAACTTTTTTTTTACTTACTGTCATATCAACCAGGATCTAATTCAGACCTCTCTGGTATTCAATTTAACTGTGATAGTTTATGATACAAAAACATACAGAAACACGTCAAAATAAATTTTGAGTTACAGTTTTGACATACATAGTTACAAACACGTCACATTATGACATCATTGTACACAACATGTGTCTATGTAAAGCGCGCCATTGACATGAAGACCCACATACAGTCGCCAACACGTCCGACACTCACTGTCAATGGGATTCGAAATGCACCTTCGTTTTGGTATATTAAGCACTTCATTAGTGTTGTATGTATGGACATGGACATTTCCATCGAGAAAAAAATCTCGATTCAAGTTCGGTGAAAATGTTTGAAATGGACAAAAGATTCAGTACGAACTGCTGCATAAAATGTGTTGGAACAGGAGGAAGATTTTCGCGATCAGCTGAGTATAGCATATTTGAAATATGTTTGTGCTGTGCTGGATTCAGATGACTATAGTTGTTGATTGACGTGATATTTTAATGAGGATAAATCTGCATAAACAAAAGGACATGCGGTGAAGAAAATGCAAAGTTGTGGAGGCATTTTCTATGTAGATTGGATTGTATGGGTCAGAGTAGCTGGTAGGTCTTTTTTGGCACACATTTTGTATATAATTACTGACAGCGATTACAATTTGTATTATTTTATCGAAATTAAGACGCAAGTGCCAACAATCCTTTGCCATCTATTGTGACTCAATCGTGAACAGGTAGGTCGATCACCGTCCGCCAGTTTGTTTGTTTTGACAGCGCGTATGAATACAGTTCGGTCGTTCGAATGTTATTCACTAGTGAATATATGCCTGTGATTATCAAAAAATAAATGATAGTGTTACGTCACGCTGAAGCCACGAGTTATGTTATAAATAGTGTTCCTTCCATGGACAAAACTTCATTTGTTGACCTGTTCATCATGCTATTATAAAAATTGTGCTACTAATTTAATTAGTATTCATAAAGTCATTATTTCCTACATAAATATTCAACAGGCAAAAGATTTAAGTTACCACCTAACCAGAGCCACAGATAAAGGCGCGTACCCATGCAAATACTAAAATCATCATTTCTCCACTAAACCCTATACTGTAACCACTCTTTAGAATCGTCTGAAAGAAATAAAGGAGATAATCTTGAAAATGTTTAAACTTACGCATCCTATCTGGACCTCTGGTCTACTTTATAGACATATACTTAGACTGCTTTCGGGTGGCTGTCTTAGGATCTACTGTATCAACTTCTTGCGATCTGAATATTTTTGTTTCTACCATCATGTATATTTTAATTGTATAGGTTTAACTGTGTCGGACTCCTTGCTATGTGAATATTTTTGTTACTATAAATTAGCTGTCAAAAGGCAAATTGTTGAAATGACAAACAAAATAATATCATAGCTGATCTGATCATAGGGTGTGGAACAATGTATAAATGAATATTGTTTGTGACAGTCGGCGTGTCTAAATTTCACAGAATTATCAACTTCTCTTCATGAAAGTTGACTTGTGTATGTAGGTTGATTCCAAAAAATTTCAGAGATGATGAATCTAATATCAAAATTTTTCAAATAATTTTTCAGTCATTATCCATTTTAGGTGATATGAGAGTGTAGGGTAATTCAATTTGAAGAAGACAGACAGGAAGGTACGACAATGACTGGGACGCAATACCTTAACCAAGGTCAGGATGACCAGATGGTGAGTTTGAAACTTAATAAACATTTTCAGAGCTCCAGATAAGATGCGTAAATTAAAACTTTTTCAAGATTTCTCAACCAAACCCTATATTGTGACCACTGTTTAGAATCGTCTCTTCGAGATGATTCTAAAGAGTGGTCACAGTATAGGTTTTAGTTAAGAAATGACGATTTTAGTATTTGGGTAAGCACCTTTATCTGTAGCTCTGTATTTTGGTATTTGGGTACGCACCTTTATCTGTAGCTCTGTATTTTAGTGTTTGGGTACGCACCTTTATCTGTAGCTCTGTATTTTAGTATTTGGGTAAGCACCTTTATCTGTAGCTCTGTATTTTAGTATTTGGGTAAGCACCTTTATCTGTAGCTCTGTATTTTAGTATTTGGGTAAGCACCTTTATCTTTAGCTCTGTATTTTAGTATTTGGGTACGCACCTTTATCTGTATCTCTGTACTTTGATGATTGCATGTGTAGGATCAGGTGTGTAAGTCATAAATGTGACATATAGTTCATTCTTACCACAAATTGATAAATTTTTTATGTATCCCAGCCTTTATATCTATTATCTGTAACAATACTGACAAAAAATTGAACTTGACACTGTATATACATTTAGGTTAATCCCTGTTAACCCTTTACTCCATGAATAATCACATAAGAAATAATGACACGATGAATATAAATTAGATTGATTGTTATAATAGCACATGGATACAGGAATGTTTGGCCATGGCAGAAATTGTTGATTCATATCTGTATTACATCATAAGCAAACAGAGCAGACCCTGATCAGATGGCTCCTAAACAATGTCTACTCACGGATTAGAAAATGATCTGATCTAATTTGGGTCTACTCTGTTTTCAGAGGCGTAGAAAGGCGTATATATGGAGTAAAGGATAAACATGTGGAACAAACTTTTTTATAATTTGTGCAAAGTTTTCTAAATTTGTATAAAACACATTGCCATTGATTACCACTTTCGTTTGACTGATTTCACATAGTGTTGTCCTACAGAGCTGTTGAGAGGACTTCGTTGTTAAAATTGCGATGTATTTCGCTCCTCAAAAGAAGCTTAATTTTTTGTCTTTAACTTTCCTCCATAGGCTATTTTTAGACCTAACCTCTTTGAATGAATCTACCCAAAAGGAGCATTTACTTAGAGAAAAGTAAAGTTTTAGAATTTTGTAGTTTGAAACCATTGTGATAAATAGAGCATTTGCTCCTATAGGAGCAAATGCTCTATAGATCACAATGGTTTCAAGAGGTGATTATTACAGAGGTATGTATGGAGGATTAACGCAGGACACAGGTAATGTAGAAAGCAGCATTACTTTTGTCTTGCATTAACTCTTTACCTGATAGAGCCATCTGATCAGGGTCTACTCTGTTTGCTAATGAACTTATAATACTACGTAACCAAAAACTCATGTGTACATATAGGTCTATGCCATTATGAAAATTCAGCTAATATTCATGACATTATTAGTCCCCCACCGGTTACCGGTTGGGGAATATAGGTTTGCTCGATTCCGTCCGTCTGTTCGCACTCACCAAAGGGTAGTTGTGTGACTTTTTATACGCCCACCTAATAAAGGTGGTCGTATATTGTCGTGGCCCCGTCCGTCCGTCCGTCCGTCCGTCCGTTCGTTCGTTCGTTCGTTCGTTCGTTCGTTCGTCCGTCAACATTTTGTTTGTCCGCTGTTTTCTGGGAAAACTATTAGACAGATATTAATGAAACTTCACACAAATGTTAAATGCATCAAGATCTGAAGCTGAGTTGATTCTGAGGTTCATTTGATTTTTCATTTCAGAGTTATGGCCCTTGTCCTTTAAAAATATGCAAATAGTTGTCCGCTGTTTTCTGGGAAAACTATTTGAGAGATAATAATGAAACTTCACACAAATGTTTAATGCATCAAGATCTGCAGCTGAGTCTATTCTGAGGTTCATTTGATTTGTCGTTTCGGAGTTATGGCCCTTTTACTTAAAAAATAATGCAAATACATGCAAATAGTTTGTCCGCTGTTTTCTGGGAAAACTATTTGACAGATATTAATGAAACTTCACACAAATATTTAATGCATCAAGATCTGAAACGGAATTGATTCTGAGGATCATTTTATTTTTCGTTCCAGAGTTATGGTCCTTGTGCTTAAAAAATAATGCAAATAGTTTGTCCGCTGTTTTCTGGGAAAACTATTTGAGAGATATTAATGAAACTTCATAAAAATGTTTAATGCAT
Source organism: Azorinus chamasolen (assembly GCA_963576725.1). Lineage (NCBI taxonomy): Eukaryota > Metazoa > Mollusca > Bivalvia > Cardiida > Solecurtidae > Azorinus > Azorinus chamasolen. The sequence continues at coordinate 27,221,059 of OY755249.1, forward strand.
CAAGATCTGATGCTGAGTCGATTTTGAGGTTTATTTGATTTTTCTTTTCGGAGTTATTGCCCTTTTACTTAAAAAAAATGCAAATATATGCAAATAGTTTGTCCGCTGTTTTCTGGCAAAAATGTTTGACAGATATTAATGAAACTTTATACACATGTTTAATGCATCAAGATCTGAAGCTAAGTCGATTCTGAGGATCATTTGATTTGTTGTTTGGGAGTTATGGCCCTTGCACTTAAAAAAATAATGCAAATCTATGCAAATATGAGGATGGCCATAACTTTTTCATTTGAAATGATATTTACTTCAATTTTTTTATATGGTTAAACCTTAATGTGAATTTTCACATATATTGCGGGGGTTTTGATATGTCATTTTATTCTAAAGTTATGGTCCTTGAACTTCGTGTGTTCGTGTCTTTGTTAGTCGGTCAACTTTTAGTTTGTCTGTTGTTTTCTGGGAAAAGTATTAAAATGATATAAATGAAACTTACCACAAATGTTTTAAGCAACAAAATTTGAAGCTGAGTTTATTTTGAGGTTCATTCAGTTTGTCTTTACAGAGTTATGGCCGTTGCACTTGGCAAAAATCTGCAAAAATGAGGATTAGCTGTAACTTTTTTATTTAATAAGATATTCACTTCATTTTTTTTAAAAATACATGTAGTATCGCCTAAATATGGAAATCAAGATCTGAAGCACAGATTAGAAAATGTCAACACTTATAAGGCATGTTGAATCGGAGAAAGTTTGCAAGTGGACGTATTATGTACCGTATGCGGTACTCTTGTTTTAACTAGTCCCACAAGTAAAATCATTAACCTGGCCATCTCTTGTGACATTAACCTGGCCATTTCTTGTGACATTAACCTGGCCAGTTGTGGGACATAGGGTTAGGGTTAGGGTTAGCTTCCAGATCATTCTTTTCCAAAGTTAGAGCCAAAAATAGTTTTTCTTGTGGGACTAGTCACACAAGAAAAGATCAAAGGAAAAAGTCACACAACTACCCATTTGTTAGCATGTCCGTCCGTCTGTCCGTCCGTCCGCACTCACCAATGGGTAGTTGTGTGACTTTTTCTAACTAGTCGCACAAGTAAAATCATTAACCTGGCCATCTCTTGTGACATTAACCTGGCCATTTCTTATGACATTAACCTGGCCAGTTGTGGGACATAGGGTTAGGGTTAGGGTTAGCTTCCAGATCATTCTTTTCCAAAGTTAGAGCCAAAAATAGTTTTTCTTGTGGGACTAGTCCCACAAGAAAAGATCAAAGGAAAAAGTCACACAACTACCCATTTGTTAGTGTGTCCGTCCGTCCGTCCGTCTGTCACGCTTCGTGTCCGGGCCATATCTCTTACAAAGTTATGCCAAATTCATTATAACTTCACACATTGAAGAAGCATGATGAGGGCTAGTGTCATGCACAAGGGCCATAACTCTAGCATCAATATTTTTGGAGTTATTCCCCTTTTACATATTTTTTTGTACGGACAATAACTCTTTATCTACTAGTTCATTTGATTTGAAACTTCACATATGGAACAATCATGATGAGGGGTAGTGTCATACACAAGGGCCATAACTCTAGCATTGATATTTTTGGAGTTATTCCCCTTTTTCATATTTTCTTGTCAGTCCGGATGTCACGCTTCGTGTCCGGGCAATATCTCCTACAAAGTTAGGCCAAATTCATTATAACTTCACACATTGAAGAAGCATGATCAGGAGTAGTGTCATGCACAAGGACCATAACTCTAGCATCAATATTTTTGGAGTTATTCCCCTTTTTTGTATTTTTTTGTCCGGACAATAACTCTTTATCTACTGGTTCAATTGATTTGAAACTTCACATATGGAACAAGCATGATGAGGGGGTAGTGTCATGCACAAGGGCCATAACTCTAGCATTTATATTGATATTTTTGGAGTTATTCCCCTTTTTCATATTTTCTTGTCAGTCCGGATGTCACGCTTCGTGTCCGGGCAGTATCTCCTACAAAGTTAGGCCAAATTCATTATAACTTCACACATTGAAGAAGCATGATCAGGAGTAGTGTCATGCACAAGGGCCATAACTCTAGCATCAATATTTTTGGAGTTATTCCCCTTTTTCGTATTTTTTTGTCCGGACAATAACTCTTTATCTACTGGTTCAATTGATTTGAAACTTCACATATGGAACAAGCATGATGAGGGGTAGTGTCATGCACAAGGGCCATAACTCTAGCATTTATATTTTTGGAGTTATTCCCCTTTTTCATATTTTCTTGTCCAGTTTATAACTCTTTATGTACTGGTTCAATTGATTTGAAACTTCTCATATGGAACAAGCATGATGAGGTGTAGTGTCATGCACAAGGGCAATAACTCTAGCATCAATATTTTTGGAGTTACTCCCCTTTTTCATATTTTCTTGTCGGGACAATAACTTTATTTACTGATTCAATGTATGAAAGTAGGTACTAATACCATTCAGGTGGTCATGTATATACCATTGTCAACCACACCATGGGTGGGTTGGGTGGGGAGAGTGGAGGTTTTTTTCAGTCCGGTGGGGGACTCATGTCTTGCATAGCAATACAACATGCCCTTGTTTCTTATATGAATATTCAACAGGGATAGGGTTAAGCCAAGAAGTATATTAACCTTTTACTCCATGAATATTTATCTAAGAAATAATCATAAATATTTCATTGTCAGGTTAATTTTTATAATGGCACATACACACAGGAACTTTTTGCTGTGGTAGAAACTGAAAAATCATATCCTATAATGCAATAAGTAAATGGAGCAGATCCTAATTAGAAAGCGCCTACAGGAGCCATCTGATTTTGGTCTACTCTGTTTGCAATGGCACAGTAAGGCGTATTTATGGAGTAAATGGGTCAATGAAGGACACAGGTAATGCAGCAAGCAGCCAGTACATTTTTCTTGCATTAACCATTTACCTGATAGATACACCTTTTCATGCCTTTGCATTTTGACAGTGAGTCCGAGATCATACAGCTTCTGTAGGAGCCATCTGATCAGGGTCTGGTTTGTTTACTGACGGATTTATATCATTCTGATTCTACAGTTTCTGCCATGCCAAAAACATATGTGATAAGTATATCTGACCATTTTAAAAATTCAGGTCATAAATGTTCCTGATGTAATTATTTTTTTGCATGAATATTCATGAGGTAAAGTATTAAACCATTCCCTCATATTGACGCCTCTGTATAAGTCACTTTTAAAAAACCATTGTGATAAATAGAGCAATTGCTCCATAGGAGCAAATGCTCTATTTATCACAATGTTTTCAAAACTGCACAATTCTAAAAGTTTCCTTTGCTGTAGCAAATGCTCCTTTTCGGAAGAAGTGGTCGGGTCTAAAAATAGCCTATGAGGTGATGGGTTAAGCAAAGAGTTAAACAACCATCATAATATATTTCAGGAAATAACGGGTTACACACACAATAAGGCAAAGACAGCTGTGACATGGGTCTTCATTTTGATGACGTTGGGCTTTCTCAGACTGGTTTTCTACTGGATGCCCCAACGGATGATCTGGGCTATGTACAGTGTCTGCGCATTGGACCAGGCAGAGGTTGTTGTTCTTAAGGTAATTTCCAGTATTTAAATTCACAAAATAGGCGTATTTAGATGCATCTTTAGAAGACAGAGTGTTGTGTATTACATTGATGTCTCTGACCTTTACTTTGAATGTGACCTTAGTTTAACCCTTTCGCTCATATAAACGTATTTTCACGCATCTGCAAACAGAGAAGGCCTAGATCAGACGGCTCCTAGAGGAGCCGTCTGATCAGGGTCTGCTCTGTTTGCTAATAGAATTTGAATAGTTCTGTTTCTTTGCTTTCTAAAATGGCTACAATGTTCCACCTTCCAGGTTACATTGTAACTATTTTGTTCATGAATATTCATTGGGTATTGAAATTTGAAACAAACATAGAACAGGGAAAGGGTTAAATAAAGGTCTTAAAATTTTGTCTGGAGATTCTCCTGAACCACTAGGGTTATGTTTTCCAATTCCTTGTGTGGATGCATCATAGGAAGATACTGCTTTGATGTGTCTTTGACCTTGACTCACCCTTACAACAGTGAAGAAAAGATGACACCACTTTACTGTAGACTTCTAAAAGTGATTGAATTTGTACTTGGAATGCTTGATAACCAAAAATAGTACATGGGCAAGATGCAATTTTCATGTGTTTTTGTCTTGTAAGAGCCCTCTGATCTGGGTCTACCCTGTTTGTATTTTAAAGGGTTAACTTGTATTCCATATCTTTCAGGATCAATATGAGCAGTACTTTGTTTCGCGGATTAAAGCCACAGACAAACATGGGAAAGAGTAAGTGTCAAACTACAGGCAGAGAATTTCAACATTCTTGTTTCATGTTTGCTAAAGGACCCATGACAGTTTCCTTTGTGTTCTACCTATTATTGTTACAAAACTTTAATTTGCTAGACATTAAAAGTAGATTTCGGAAGTGTCAATCTATAATAGAAGTATCCAAATCTATTTTCATCCTTCATCGGGTATAGTAAAACCTCTCTATAACGGCCACTAAATTACATGAAGTATTTTGTGTTACAGGCAGGTGATTGCTTAAAGCAAGGTGAAAGTAAAACAGAACACTCCTACAGGAGCGTTCAGTTTTACTTTCACCTTGCTTTAAGCAGCCACCTGTCCTAAATATCAACTAACTAAATAGTGGCCGTTATAGAGAGGTTTTACTGTATACAGACAGTACTATTGTTTTAGAATTTGAAGCAGCATTTCTTAACATTTGATCAGTGGCGAATCTGTGATTATCTATACAAACAGTTTGGATCCAGATGAGATGTCGAGTAATCTCATTAAGATCTAAATTCTTTGATGTTGTTTTTGATTAATATGTTTCTTGAAAGAAAATGCAAGAAAGTTAAAACTATAAAATTATAGTAGAGGACAAATTTTGCTCTCTTATGACAAAATCTGATGATGAGAGTTACTTGGAAATGAAGTGCATACAGAAAAACCTCTCTATAACGGCCAATAAATTATGTTAATTAGTTGGTATTTAGGGCAGGTGGCTGCTTAAAGCAAGGTGAAAGTAACACAGAACGCTCCTATAGGAGCGTTCTGTTTTACTTTCACCTTGCTTTAAGCAGCCACCTGCCTTTAACACAAAATACTTGATGTAATTTAGTGGCATTTATAGAGAGGTTTTACTGTATTTCTAAAAGATGCCAAAGATCCAAAGTAGAGAGTTTTTCTCTACTGAGAGGCAACTTTAAATGTTACAGAATAAATCAGAACAGATTGTATTTCAACAGAACAGATAGCCAGACACCTTTGCATGGAGAAAGACGGTTTTCTGTGAGTGATTTACATGTTTTTGTATCTCTCATTATACTAAGCACTGACTTCAATCACAATCACACATGAATCGATGCAAATGCTCACTCTGAAAACTCGCTAACCAGTACTTTTAACCCTTTCCTCCATAAATATGCATTTCTACACCTCTGTAATAACCACTTCTTGAAACCATTGTGATAAATAGAGCATTTGCTCCTATAGGAGCAAATGCTCTATTTTTATACGCCCACCTAATAAAGGTGGTCGTATATTGTCGTGGCCCTGTCCGTTCGTTCGTCCGTCAACATTTTGTTTGTCCGCTGTTTTCTGGGAAAACTGTTTGACAGATATTAATGAAACTTATCACAAATGTTAAATGCATCAAGATCTGAAGCTGAGTTGATTCTAAGGTTCATTTGATTTTTCATTTAAGAGTTGTGGCCCTTGTCCTTAAAAAATATGCAAATAGTTTGTCCGCTGTTTTCTGGGAAAACTATTTGAGAGATATTAATGAAACTTCACACAAATGTTTAATGCATCAAGATCTGAAGCTGAGTCGATTCTGAGGTTCATTTGATTTGTCGTTTCGGAGTTATTGCCCTTTTACTTAAAAAAAATGCAAATAGTTTGTCCGCTGTTTTCTGGGAAAACTGTTTGACAGATATTAATGAAACTTCCCACAAATTTTAAATACATCAAGATCTGAAGCTGAGTTGATTCTGAGGTTCATTTGATTTTTCATTTCAGAGTTATGGCCCTTGTCCTTAAAAAATATGCAAATAGTTTGTCCGCTGTTTTCTGGGAAAACTATTTGAGAGATATTATTGAAACTTCACACAAATGTTTAATGCATCAAGATCTGAAGCTGAGTCGATTCTGAGGTTCATTTGATTTGTCGTTTCGGAGTTATGGCCCTTTTACTTAAAAAATAATGCAAATAGTTTGTCCGCTGTTTTCTGGGAAAACTATGTGAGAGATATTAATGAAACTTCACAAAAATGTTTAATGCATCAAGATCTGATGCTGAGTGGATTTTGAGGTTTATTTGATTTTTCGTTTCGGAGTTATTGCCCTTTTACTTAAAAAAATTTGCAAATATATGCAAATAGTTTGTCCGCTGTTTTCTGGCAAATCTGTTTGACAGATATTAATGAAACTTCATACACATGTTTAATGCATCAAGACCTGAAGATAAGTCGATTCTGAGGATCATTTGATTTGTTGTTTTGGAGTTATGGCCCTTGCACTTAAAAAAATAATGCAAATCTATGCAAATATGAGGATGGCCATAACTTTTTCATTTGAAATGATACTTACTTCAATTTTTTTATATGGTTAAACCTTAATGTGAATTTTCACATATATTGCGGGAGTTTTGATATGTCATTTTATTCTAAAGTTATGGTCCTTGAACTTCGTGTGTTCGTTGCTTTGTTAGTCTGTCAACTTTTAGTTTGTCTGTTGTTTTCTGGGAAAACTATTAAAATGATATAAATGAAACTTAACGCAAATGTTTTAAACAACAAAATTTGAAGCTGAGTTTATTTTGAGGTTCATTCAGTTTGTCTTTATAGTATCACCTTAACATGGAAATCAAGGTCTGAAGCACAGATTAGAAAAAGTCAACACTTAATTATAAGGCATGTTGAATCAGAGAAAGTTTGCAAGTGGGCGTATTATGTACCGTATGCGGTCCTCTTGTTATCACAATGGTTTCAAACTATAAAATTCTAAAATTTTACTTTTCTCTAGTAAATGCTCCTTTTGGGTAGATTCATTCAAAGAGGTTTGATCTAAAAATAGCCTATGGTGGAAAGGGTTAATAAAGAAGAAGAAGAACAACAACAGCACTTCGGGACACTGCAGGTGTTACTGCAAGAAAAAAATGTGTATTAACCCGTTAATCATATTTTCATACCTGGTGAGAGATTTGCGCACGAAACTGCACAAAAGGCTAACAAACACATCATTTCACAGAAGCATGGATCAAGAAGATGCACTGTGCACTCGTTTTTCTTTGAACATAACTTCCTCCCTGTTGCACTCAGCATTACTTTATACATATTATTTTAATGTTTGAATTCTCTCACACATCTAAAGATTTTGCTAGCACACATGCAAAATTTGTAAAACAGAAAATGAAAATGTAACATATATATGTATGTTTTAATAAACTCCCAGAATGCTCCATTATGCTATTTTTTTGTCACCTGTCGAGAGGCAGTGTGTCACTTAGGGATCACTTTTCCGTTGTCTGTCTGTCCGTCCATCACACTTTAATTACAGATCTTTCAAAAAATTCATATGAGTCTTTCTCTCATTGAGGACCATTGATGTAGCTTAGGTCCGTCACTCTGTATGCAATACTTTTGAGTTATTCCCCTTTGTTCAGATTTTCGCACTCCAGCGGATTAACAGTTTCTGTGTCAATTGCGAGCAGGTGACACATGTGTTCCTTTGAACACTTTTGTTATATATATATATACCAAGACGGTATTGAAGAATATCCACTGTTAGTTGTCTTTTTTTATACAGTAAACTTCTCTAAACTGGACTTTTAAATTAACATCATTGGTGGTCTTTAGAATATACCTTCATATTGAAACGTGACGCCTCTGTAAAAGTCACCTTTTGGAACCATTGTCATAAGTTCATAACCATCATTAACCATTATAAAAATTCAGCTAATAAATATTCATGACATTATTTTTTACATGAATATGCAACAGCGAATTGGTTAAGCAGCCAGCCAGCCACCTGGCCAAAATTCACATGAATTCTCATCTAAAAGCATGGGAATGCATGTTGTCTACCTTCATTGTCATGCTGTATGAAGTTGCTTCTGTTAACCCATTCCCTCATAGGCTATTTTTAGACCCAACCTCTTTGAATAAATCTACTGAAAAGGAGCATTTACTAGAGAAAAGGAATTCTTTAGTATTGCCTACTTATGAAACCTCTGTGATAAATAGAGCATTTGCTCCTATGGAGCAAATGCTTTATTTATCACAATGGTTTTAAAACTTGACTTACCGTGGCATCAAAAGGCATCAACATGAGGGAATATAGGTTAATTCTTTTGCTGCATATATGTAGCTGCTTGGATCCTAATGACAAGCTGAGTTACTTGAAATCTCATCTGGATCCAAACAGTTTGCAAACGGAATCTGGTTAGGATTAGTAGTATAATGGTTAATCCTTTACTCCATGAATATTTATTTCAGAAATAATGACATCATGAATATGAATTAGATTAATTTTTAAAATGCCATATTTACACATGAAATTTTCGCCAAGGCAGAAACTAGAAAATCATATCTATATTATATCTATAGGCAAAAAGAGCAGACCGGGTCATATTGCTCCTATAGGAGCCATCTGATCTGGGTCTACTCTTTTTGCAAAGGCATAGAAAGGTGTATTTATGGAGTAAAGAGTTAACCCTTTCCCTCATATTGACGACTCTGTAAAAGTCACTTTGTGAAACCATTGTGATAAATAGAGCATTTGCTCCTATGGAGCAAATGCTCTATTTATCACAATGGTTTCATAACTATACAATTCAAAAAATTTCCTTTTCTCTAGTAAATGCTCCTTTTCGGTAGATCCATTCAAAAAGGTTGGGTCTAAAAACAGCCTATGAGGTAATGGGTTAATGTGGACTAAATAAAATGAAACATACTTCTTTATAATCCCCAACCAAAGGACAGAGAGATATAGTTTTGGTGTTGTCCATCCATTGGTGCATACATCTCTGTGTGCATGTGTCCTGGACTCATATTTTAGAAATGGTTTGGAGTTCTTCTTTGAAACTTTGTGTAAATGTTTAGTGCCATAAAGGAATGGGGGCCTGCAACTATCACTGACATTGACCTTGGAACACACACCAGTGGTCTGTTCCTTTGTTTTAACATTGCTATAACTTCTGAACTACAAATGCTAGGCAATTCATATTTGGTATATATGTAGCTTGGGTGAAGGCTTTTCACTTGATACAAGGATACATGAAATCAGATCAAGGTCACTATTTCCAAAACTTTGCCGTTTTTAACAAACTTTTTAACATTGCTATAACTTCTGAACTACAAATGCTAGGCAAATCATCTTTGGTATACAAATGGCTTTGGTAAAGGCGTTTCAGTTGATATAAAGATATGAAATTAGGTCAAGGTCAAGGTCACTATTTTGACAAGTTGGCCATCATTGAAAAACTTCAACATTTTTTCTTAACTGCTGAACCTCATATGCTAGACAATTTAGATATGGTATGGAAATAGCTTTGGTGAAGGCGTTTCAGTTGATACAAGGATACATGAAATTGGGTCAAGGTCAAGGTCACTATATTGAAAACTTTACTGTTTTTAACAACTTTTAACATTTTGCTATAACTTCTGATCCACGAGTGCTGGGCAATTCAGCTTTGGTATTCAGATAGCTTTGATAAGGACCTTATGGATGACATAAAGATACCTGAAATCAGGTCAAGGTCACTATTTTTAAACATTGGCTGTCATTAAAATGTTGTTATAACTTCTGAACTACATGGGCTAGACAATTTATATTTGGTATGCAGATAGCTTGTGTGATGGCCTTTCAGTTGATACAAGGATACATGAAATTGGGTCAAGATCAACACAAAAAATCCAGCTTTAATGCGGTTTCCGCATATTTTGCTTGTTGAATATTCATGGACTAAAGGGTTAAAGTTGTTGTATAAATGTTTTTGTTTCTCCATTTTGTTTCTAAGGTGATAATGATGTACAATGCATTTTTTTGGTCCAGTCTATTGTGAAGCTTTTCAATTTCATAGATCATTTTGTTTTCATTTGCAGAATAGAGAAGACCATGTAAGATATTTTGTAACAAAGAAGGTTAAATATGTGTGGAATAATGAATACTCTGAATTTCAAAAAGTGATGTAAGTATGTTTACTTTTAATAAACCTTATTCTGGATACTCACTATCTTTATACCCCCACAAACAGAGTTTGATGGGGGTATACTGGAATCAGCCTGTCGGTTGGTCGGTCGTTGGACGTCGGTCGTTGGTCTGTCCGCAAAATCTTGTACTTTCAACTCCTCCTTCAGTTTCAACCCGATTCATTTGATACTTGGCATAAATGTTACTCAGGTGTAGTAAATGTGCAAGACACAAATTTCAGGTCTCTGTGACCTTGACCTTGACCTTTGGCCTTGAAATTGGTCTTGAAATTGGCAGGCAAAATCTTGTACTTTGAACTCCTCCTTCACATTCAACCTGATTCACTTGATACTTGGCATAAATGTTACTCAGGAGTAGTAGATGTGTAAGACACAAATTTCAAATCTCTGTGACCTTGACCTTGACCTTTGGCCTTGAAATTGGCAGGCAAAATCTTGTACTTTGAACTCCTCCTTCACTTTCAACCTGATTCACTTGATACTTGGCATAAATGTTACTCAGGAGTAGTAGATGTGCAAGACACAAATTTCAGGTCTCTGTGACCTTGACCTTTGGCCTTGAAATTGGTCTTGAAATTGGCAGGCAAAATCTTGTACTTTGAACTCCTCCTTCAATTTCAACCTGATTCACTTGATACTTGGCATAAATGTTACTCAGGAGTAGTAGATGTGCAAGACACAAATTTCAGGTCTCTGTGACCTTGACCTTGACCTTGGGCCTTGAAATTGGTCTTGAAATTGGCAGGCAAAATCTTGTACTTTGAACTCCTCCTTCAATTTCAACCTGATTCACTTGATACTTGGCATAAATGTTACTCAGGAGTAGTATATGTGCAAGACACAAATTTCAGGTCTATGTGACCTTGACCTTGACCTTTGGCATTGAAATTGGTCTTGAAATTGGCAGGCAAAATCTTGTACTTTGAACTCCTCCTTCACTTTCAACCTGATTCACTTGATACTTGGCATAAATATTACTCAGGAGTAGTAGATGTGCAAGACACAAATTTCAGGTCTCTGTGACCTTGACCTTTGGCCTTGAAATTGGTCTTAAAATTGGCAGGCAAAATCTTGTACTTTGAACTCCTCCTTCACTTTTAACCTGATTCACTTGATACTTGGCATAAATGTTACTCAGGAGTAGTAGATGTGCAAGACACAAATTTCAGGTCTCTGTGACCTTGACCTTGACCTTTGGCCTTGAAATTGGTCTTGAAATTGGCAGGCAAAATCTTGTACTTTGAACTCCTCCTTCAATTTCAACCTGATTCACTTGATACTTGGCATAAATGTTACTCAGGAGTAGTATATGTGCAAGACACAAATTTCAGGTCTCTGTGACCTTGACCTTGACCTTTGGCCTTGAAATTGGTCTTGAAATTGGCAGGCAAAATCTTGTACTTTGAACTCCTCCTTCACTTTCAACCTGATTCACTTGATACTTGGCATAAATGTTACTCAGGAGTAGTAGATGTGCAAGACACATATTTCAAATCTCTGTGACCTTGACCTTTGGCCTTGAAATTGGTCTTAAAATTGGCAGGCAAAATCTTGTACTTTGAACTCCTCCTTCACTTTCAACCTGATTTACTTGATACTTGGCATAAATGTTACGCAGGAGTAGTATATGTGCAAGACACAAATTTCAGGTCTCTGTGACCTTGACCTTGACCTTTGGCCTTGAAATTGGCAGGCAAAATCTTGTACTTTGAACTCCTCCTTCACTTTCAACCTGATTCACTTGATACTTGGCATAAATATTACTCAGGAGTAGTATATGTGCAAGACACAAATTTCAGGTCTCTGTGATACTTGTTTTGGCTTGTAATATGGGGAGTTGGTGTCGCAAACTCCTCCTTCAGTTTTAAAGTTACTGAATTACTATTTGGGATACGTAATAGTCACAAATAGCAGATGCGCAAGACACAATTTTCATGTGTTTACGGTTAGCCATTGTAGAATTATCCCCCCCTGAACTTTGAATATTTTTTGTCATTTTTGCATGAAACATGGGGAGTTGGTGTCACAAACTCCTCCTTCATTTTGAAACTTATTAAATTGATACTTGCCATACATACTAAACACGAATAGTACATGTGCAAGACACAATTTTCCTCTGTTTAGTGTTAGCCATTACAGAATTTTCTCTATTTGAACTTTGGGTATTTTTGTTATTTGGTCCTGTTACATGTTCAAAACTTGGATTTGCAATCAAGGCTGCCATGTGGGGGTATTCATCACCTTTAGTGATAGTTCTAGTTGGAAACAAATTATAAAATTAGAACTATCAAACAAAACCATTGACCAGAGCTGTAGCAAAGTAGTGTACCGGTAATTAAGAGATTGAACCCATTACCTCATGGACTATTTTTAGATTCTACCTCATTTAATAAATCTACCAAAAAGGAACATTTACTAGAGGAAAGGATTTGTTTTAGAATTGTTTAGTTTTGAAACCATTGTGATAAATAGAGGATTTGCTCCTAAGGAGCAAATGCTCTATTTATCACAATTATTGGTTTCATAAAGTGACTTTTACAGAGGAATAGAAAGGCGTATATATATGTGGAGGAAAGGGTTGAAGTCATTTTTTTATTGCGCCGATCTTAGTGTTGAAACCATTGTGATAAATAGAGTATTTGCTCCTAAGGAGCAAATGCTCTATTTATCACAATGATTTCAGAAAGTGACTTTTACAGAGGGGTCAAAAGGCGTCAATATGAGGGAATGGGTTAATGAAAACAACTTTTATAGTTCTCCGCCAAACCCCACCTTTGCTGCTAGTCATTAGAATAATCTCTTCAAGAGGATTCTAATGAAACGTAGCAAGATAGGGTTTGGTGATAGAAATAAGAGCCATCAGATCAGAACCCTGCTCTGTTTGCTGAAGAAATAAAATAGATATGATTCTACAGTTCCTGCCATGGCCAAATATTCTTGTGTTCATGTGTCATTATAAAGCATAAGCTAGTTAACATTGATAGTATTATTAAATCATACATGAATATTCATGGAGTAAATGGTTAAAGAACATCTAATGTTTCATACAAGCAACTGTTTCTTTTGTTTTTGCACTGTTGAAGGTGTCCATTTGCCCTTTCCACTGCGATGCCAACCATGTCAGAAGCTTATACTGCATTTGCCAAATAATATAATATCTGATGCTTATTTCAGGGGTCTGGGGGATAGCTTGTCCTGCTCATATTTCTATGAGTGCAAGGGTTTGTCACAGGAGGAACAGGAGCTACGCCGTATCTACTACGGCACTAACACAGTACAAGTGCATGTTACACCCATCGTCAGACTGCTGTTTAAGCAGGTATGGCATCAGATTATGCTACAGGTCGGGACATGGGCAGTTTAACTCCTTTTTCCTTAAATACACTTTTCAATGTATTTGCAAACATAGCAGACACAGGAGCCATCTGATCAGGGTTTGCTCTGTTAGCTTGTAATATTTATGTTGTTTAAGGAGCCCTATAGGAATCACAAGTTATGTCTGTCCATCAGTCAACACTTTTGATGTGACGCAATAACTCAAAAAGTACTTGACATATTGATTCATATTAAAGGCATATGCATAGTATCATCAGAGGAAGATGCCTATAGTTTTTGGAATGAATCAGATCACTGTTTCTAAAAGTTATCTGACCTTGATTACAGGGCGCTCTCTGACTGAGTCATTTTTCTAGTTTCTTACATTAATATTCATAGAGTAAAGGGTTATCCCAATCCCTCATAGGCTATTTTTAGATCCAACCTCTTTGAATAAATCTACCGAAAAGGAGCATTAACTAGAGAAAAGGAAAAATTTAGAATTTTGTAGTTTGAAACCATTGTGATAATTAGAGGGAGCAAATGCTCTATTTATCACAATGGTTTCAAGAAATGACTGTTACCGAGGCGTAGAAAGGCGTATTTATGGAGGAAAGGGTTATAAACTAAGTAAACTATTTTTATGTCCCCAACGGCGGGCGTATCGTAATCGCATTGTCCGTCCTTCCGTCTATCCTTCCATCCGTCCCAAATTCATGTCCCTTCTATAACTTCTTAATCTGGGAATGGATTTCAAAACAACCTCGCACAAATGTTCACCACACAAAGACGATGTGTCCATAGGTCAAAGGTCAAGGTCACAGGATACAATTACTTTGTAACAAATTTCGTGTCCGGCCTGTAACTTCTTTATCTATCTATGGATTTCAATATAACTTGGCACAAATGTTCACCACACAAAGACGATGTGTCACGTTCAACTCCCAGGTCCATGGGTCAAAGGTCAAGGTCACAGGGTACAATTACTTTGTAACAAATTTCGTGTCCAGCCTGTAACTTCTTTATCTATCAATGGATTTCAATATAACTTGGCACAAATGTTCACCACACAAAGACGATGTGTCGCGTTCAACTCCCAGGTCCATGGGTCAAAGGTCAAGGTCACAGGGTAAAATAACTGTAACAAATTTTGTGTCTGGCATGTAACTGTTTTATCTATCAATGGATTTCAATATAACTTGGCACAAATACTCACCACACAAAGACGATGTGTCACGTTCAACTCCCAGGTCCATGGGTCAAGGTCACAGGGTACAATTACTTTGTCACAAATTTCATTTCCAGTCTGTAACTTCTTTATCTATCAATGGGTTTCAATAGTAACTTGGCACAGATGTTCACCAGACAAAGACGATGTGTCTCGTTTAGCTCCCTGGTCCATATGTCAAAGGTCAAGGTCACAGGGTACAATTACTTGTTCATCTGTGAATGGATTTCAAAGTAACCTGGCACAAATGTTCACCACACAAAGACGATGTGTCAACTCCCTGGTCCATGGGTCAAAGGTCAAGGTCACAGGGTACAATTTTTGGGGGCATTTGTCATGTGACTGTGACAGCTCTTGTTTCAATATTATTTTTTTTTGAATGATAGTTACATTGTGTCTGTAAGTTGAAATGAAAGGCAACATCTTTCTTTCGCAGTTGCTTAAGCATGCTAATAGCGTAGTGAATCTTAATGTTACTGCGGAAGACGTGGCTGACTAGTTTGAGTGAAGCATATAGACATGTTACCTATAGTAAATTCTACTAATTGACTATCTAAAGCAAGTCGGTTTTTGATCAAAAGTACAATTGCTGTTTATCCTGTAAAATACTGCCAGATTTTTTTAAAATTTACCTTATAGTTCTATCTTTTTTCAACCATCCACGATGTTTGTTTGCTTGTATTAGGGTTTTTTCCATCAATTTAACAGTGTTTCAGTCATATCGCAACAGCTAATTACAGGTGGAAGAAGACCTAAGAGTTTTTTTCTGTGTATAAACCAAACTGTTTTGTCTCAAAAACCCAGGTAGATCCACCAACATACCGCAAGCCAGCTGGAAGGCTTCCTCACATGAAACATCCAAATTTCCAGACTGGGATTTGAACCATAGTGATGAGGATCTACATGTTTTCTACAGGTGTTTGTTTTTCATTTTCCAGGTGTTGTCTCCATTCTATATATTCCAAGTGTTCAGCTGTTCGCTCTGGTTTTACGAGGATTACGTTTACTATGCAGCCTGTATCGTAGTAATTTCCATTGTGTCTATCATCGCCACCATCTACGAAACTAGGAAGGTAAACAGAGGTCCAGATAAGATACGTACATTTAAACATTTTCAAGTATAGCTCCATTTATTTCCCCACCAAAACCTGTACTGTGACCACTCTTTAGAATTGTCTCTAAGAGACGATTCTAAAGAGTGGTCACAGTAAAGGGTTTGGTGGAGAAAGGACGATTTTAGAATTTGGGTACGCATTTTATCCACAGCACTGAGGTAAATGCGTAAGCCCTGCATTAAAAGCAAGAACGAAAGAAGGCAAACAATGTTGGAAGGTTGATCGCTGGTCATTTTTTATGAATATCACAATTATAGCTGATGAGTCTCATTATTTGAATGAAGATATGAGCAGTGTTGAATACAAGCAATGTTCTCTATATTTATAGTAATTAAGCCTGTAGCATGTTTCACAATATTTAACCCTTTACCTGTTCAGTATTCATGTAAGAAATAATGACATCTTTAATATATCAACTGTATTTTACTAGTGGTACATGTACAGAAACTTTGTCAGAAACTCTAAAATCATATCTTTATAATGCGATAAGCAAATTAAACAGAGTCGATTTTTAGATCAGATGGTTCATACAAGAGCCATCTGATTCAGGTCTGCTGTTTGCAAACACTTGGAAAGGCATTCATATGAAGGATAGGATTAACCATTGATGTGTATATATAAATTTTTGCAAATAGTGTAGACCCACCTGAAGGAGTGCTTTGATAGGGTCTTCACTGTCATATTAATCATTTTCTTCAGTGATACATTTTGTTTAATAAATATTAAGAAAGGCAGCGCCAGTTTTAATTATTCAGTAGATTAACTGTTCCCCTCATATAAACACCTTTGCATTCCTTTGCAAACTAAGTACATCTAGATCAAATGGCTCCTGTAGGAGTCGTCATGATCAGGATCTGCTCTGTTTGCTTAAATGAAACTATAAAATATCTATCTCTACACTCTACAGTTTGTATCAGTACTTAAACATCCTGTGTACATTTGTCATTATGAAAATTAAGCTAATAAATATTAATTTTAGTCATCTCAGGTTGAGGATTAAGAATAGTTTGATACACACCCTTGTTGATTATACACTGAAGTGATAACAAAGGACTGATCAAGATAATTATAAGTTGGGTTAACCCTTATCCTGCTAACAGCAACTTTAAACACATTTTCAAACAGCTTGGATCCAGATTAGACATCGAGTAACTCTCGTCTCATCAGAATCCAAGCTGTTTGACACTTGGTCTATAGTTCCTCAAAACTTTTTGTCATAAAACTTGGTCAATATTTTTTCAAATGCCTTCAAATTGAACCTTTCCAAATTCAAGCAGACATGATTTGTTCACAGTAGGGTAAGGGTTAAAAGTCCTTAGATACATTGCTGCTTGTTTATTTTTGATTTGTAAACTAAATTATGGGGGTGGGGGCACCAAAATAGGGGTACCACCAACAGAATTAAAAATAATCCCCCCCCTCCCCCCCCCCCCAAAAAAAAAAAGAAAGAAAGAAAAAAAACATAATAAAATGGTAAATTAATAAACACACATAAATGTGTAATAAATTCATTCAGAGTATCATAATGATTTAAAGAAACTGATTCTATTAAATACCATTGTTAATATTGATTTTGTCTGGCCTATACATCTTTCTAATTTAATGTAATTTTGTTGGTATGTTTCCGCTTTTGTAATAGGTTTTGTCCACACCCGGGCTTGCCAAGTTGCCTGCATCCATTTGAGAGTTTTCTTGTATTTATGTTCAATTAATTATAATAGATTTATTAAAGTATTCAAACTCAGTTATATTGTGCAGACCCAAATCAAACAGCTCCGGAGGGAGCAGTTTGATCAGGTTCTTCACTATTTGCTACTATGGTTGTCTAATTCAAAGTCAAATGAGTTGTCCAGCTTTACAAATCAGCGGAGGTGGGCAGATTGGTGATTGAATACTTATGGCAAAAAGTATAATATAAGTTCTACATGTTACAGATGCAGAGAGCACTGCGTGATACCATAGAGTCCTCTACCATTGTCACTGCTTGTCAACCTGAACATGGTATGTAAAAGTTTGATAGCCCACACAGTGTATGTACTCCTTGAATAATTATGTAAGAAGTAACGTATATATGAATATTCATTAGCTTAATATTTAAAATGGCATACTAAAAAGATATGTGTTGGCTTTTTTCAAAATTGTAGAATTAAATCTTTATTTTTATGCCCCCAAAGCTAGGCTTTGGCGGCATATAGTGATCGCACCGTGCGTGTGTGGGTGGGTGTGTGGGTGGGTGGGTGGGTGTGTGGGTGGGTGGGTGGGTGTGTGTGTGTGTGGGTGTGTGTACCTTTTGTCCGGAGTATATTTCCTTTGTCACATCAGCTACGGATACCAAATTTGGTGTGTGAGTTCATCTTGGGATGGGGGAGTGTCACGTACCATTTTCATGTCACTGTGACCTTGACCTTGACCTTTGACCTTGATTTTACAAAAAGCTTGTCCGGAGCATATCTCCTTTACCTTACCAGCTACAGATTCCAAATTTGGTGTGTGAGTTCATCTTGGGATGGCGGAGTGTCGCGTACCATTTCCAGGTCACTGTGACCTTGACCTTGACCTTTGACCTCGATTTTAAAAAAAGCTTATGCCTTACCAGCTACAAAAAGCTTGT
Source organism: Azorinus chamasolen (assembly GCA_963576725.1). Taxonomy (NCBI): domain Eukaryota; kingdom Metazoa; phylum Mollusca; class Bivalvia; order Cardiida; family Solecurtidae; genus Azorinus; species Azorinus chamasolen. The sequence continues at coordinate 27,239,611 of OY755249.1, forward strand.
CCGGAGTATATCTCCTATACCTTACCAGCTAAGGATTCCAAATTTGGTGTGTGAGTTCATCTTGGAATGGAGGAGTGTCGCGTACCATTTTCAGATCACTGTGACCTTGACCATGACCTTTGACCGATTTTACAAAAAGCTTGTCCGGAGCGAATCTCCTTTACCTTACCAGCTACAGATTCCAAATTTGGTGTGTGAGTTCATCTTGGGATGGCGGAGTGTCGCGTACCATTTCCAGGTCACTGTGACCTTGACCTTGACCTTGACCTTTGACCTCGATTTTAAAAACCGCTTATACCTTACCAGCTACAAAAAGCTTGTCCGGAGTATATCTCCTATTCCTTACCAGCTAAGGATTCCAAATTTGGTGTGTGAGTTCATCTTGGGATGGAGGAGTGTCGCGTACCATTTTCAGATCACTGTGACCTTGACCATGACCTTTGACCGATTTTACAAAAAGCTTGTCCGGAGCATATCTCCTTTACCTTACCAGCTACAGATTCCAAATTTGGTGTGTGAGTTCATCTTGGGATGGCGGAGTGTCATGTACCATTTCCAGGTCACTATGACCTTAACCTTGACCTTGACCGATTTTACAAAAAGCTTGTACAGAGCATATCTCCTATACCTTACCAGATACGGATTCCAAATTTGGTGTGTGAGATCACCTTCAGATGGCGGAGTGTCGCGTACCATTTTCAGGTCACTGTGACCTTGACCTTGACCTTCGACCTCGATTTTACAAAAAAGGTTATCCAGAGAATATCTCCTATACCTTACCAGGTACGGATTCCAAATTTAATGTGTGAGTTTATCTTAGGATGGCGGTGTGTCGCGTACCATTTTCAGGTCACTGTGACCTTGACCTTTGACCTAGATTTTACACAAAGCTTGTCCGGAGCATTTCTCCTATACCTTACCAGCTACGGATTCCAAATTTGGTTTGTGAGTTCATCTTGGGATGGCGGAGAGTCGTGTACCATTTTCAGATCACTGACCTTGACCTTGACCTTTGACCTCAATTTTACAGTCCGGAGCATATCTCCTATATCTTACCAGATACAAAAAGCTTGTCCAGAGCATATCTCCTATACCTTAAACGTTGACAATCAACCCAGGGTCCTTTTTAACGTTGAGAATGACTTAGGGTCCTTTTTAACTAAGTTTTGACGCTTGGCTCTTTTCTTAGCTATCATAATCGTCAAAGGTTCTGTTTCTAATGTTAAGAACTGACTCCTGTGTCATTTTTAACAGCATCAAAATTTCATGTTACACCTGCATTACATTGTATTGTTTTTCCGCCAAAATGCATTTCGGTGTCAAACACTTTGGGGGCATTTGTCACCCGTGACGACTCTCTTGTTTTCTCTATGTGTAGTCTTATTAAATTTATTTTCAGAAAGAATTTCTTAGAATAATGTGATTTACAAGTACTTTGACTTTTCTGACAGGAACTAAAGACATATCATCTGAGGACCTTGTTCCTGGTGACATCATAGAGATACCACGTGGTGGCTGTATCATGCAGTGTGATGCTGTGCTGATTTCTGGCAACTGTATCGTAAATGAAAGCATGCTGACTGGTGAGCAACGGAAAACTTAAATGAGGTTTTTTTCTTATTGAAACAAATTGAATTACAATTACTTTTATTAAATTACAGTTCACACATGAGATACCAGGTAAACTGTTTGACAGTTACCGTAAATGGGTGAGAATTAAAATACATTGATAAACACTTAATATAATTGGTATTGCATGAATGGGGTGAGTGTTAAAGGGAAAATTGTTATGGAAATCTCCCCTAGGCATGAGTTGAAATATGTATACTTTGACTTTCACCAAATAACAGCATTTCATTTATGGTAGCATTGTATCAGCAGTAAATGTTGCATTTTGAAGATAATGTATTTTATATAACACTTTCCCTCATATAAACGTGTTTTCAAGCATTTGGCTTTGCAAACAGAGTAGACCCAGATTAGACAGCTCTTGTAGGGTCTGCTCTGTTTGCTCATAGAATTTGAAAGATCTATCTTTACTTTATAAAATGACTACAATGTTCCATCTCCCAAAATTCATTATAATTATTTGTCCATGAATATTCAGTAGTTATTTTAAATTGGAATAAACATAGAACAGGGAAAGGGTTAGCTGACAATGAAAGCAAATTACAAATTATCAAATTCAGCATTTCAACAATTACTCCTTTGAATTCTGAATTTTCAAAGTGGAATGGTCCATCGTTGTTTATCCGTTGAGTATCGGTGATTTATGAGGGGATTTGAATAACATGCAGTTTAGACCCTGATCTGGATGCTCTTCTAGGCTCCCTCTGATCTGGGTCTACACTGTATTCAAATGCAAGTACACTTGTTTTCCAGCATTTCTAGTAAATACAAGCAGTGTAAACCCTTTCCCTGTTCTGTGTTTATTTCAAATTTCAATGTGCAAATGTGTGAAAACTTTTTATATGAAGGAAAGGGGATAACCCGGTTCATGTAGTACTGTCTGATATAGGTCATACTTGACAGTTACAGTGTTTTCCATTCCTGTTACAAACAGAATGGGAATTACAAAGTGTATCACTACACTATATTTGATTGATATTTCAAGGTGAAAGTGTTCCGGTTACAAAGACACCTCTGCCGAATCCACGGGTCACACATGAGGACAGTGTAGTGCTCTTCAATGCTAAAGATCATTCGAGGCATGTCCTATTCTCCGGGACACATGTCTTACAGACACGGTATTATGGAGGCCAAAGTGTTAGAGCAGTGGTATGCAGAACAGGTAGATAAAGCTGAACAGAGTACAGAAAATGACTTTATAGAACCAAGGTTAATTTCAGTTAACCCTTTACTCCACGGATATTTAGATAAAAAATGATTACATCATTAATGTTAAATGGCTGAATTTTTATAATAACATATGAGCACAGAAAATTTTGGTTATGGAAGACAATGTAGAATCAGATCTATATTTGTTTTATTGTTTTATTCCTACAGGAGTTTACTCTGTTTGCAAAGGCATAATAATATTATTTTTATCATTTCCCTAACCCTTATAATGCTAGGCATGGCCTGGCTGGCAATTGCAAACAGCATGGATCTGCATACGAGACAATGAGTAACTCAGCCTGTTTGACACTTTGTCAGTAGTTTCTCAAATGCTTGCATTAACCCATTCCTCCATAAATATGCCTTTCTACGACTCTGTAAAAGTCACCTGTTGAAACCATTGTGATAAATAGAGCATTTGCTCCCATAGGAGCAAATGCTCTATTTATCACAATGGTTTCAAATCACAAAATTCTAAAAAATTCCTTTTCTCTAGTTAATCAGTGATTCATTTTGAAATCTGACATTATGGGTCCTTGGGACTCACAAATTTTGAAACAATGAGTCGTAAACCAAATGAAGGAGTCCCAGTAAGTTTTTATCAAATAATATGAATCAAAGTGCAATAAAACAGGAATATGTTTTATTGAACAAGTATTTAACACTTCGAACTAACAATGACCCATTATAACTATCATTTTAAGACAAGGCGAACTCAAGTTTCAATCAGTAACTTCAGCGTGATCCTTGAAATTTGCTCTAGTAGCAGTGGGAGTCTGGGGAAAGAACTTCACCTTCACTGTTTCAGGCCGTTTTGCATTACTCAGTACTATTAGTAATTTTCTTTTTATCGACCTTAGATTCACTACCTGTGCTACTGCTAGGACTCTTCTTCGTTTTATTCAATACTGTCAATGTCTTTTGATTGTTATTTAATCTATTTTTGGTTTCTTTTTTCGTGACATGAAAGCCTGTTACAATTTCAGAGGGGACCGTTATCCGGGCTTTTACATCGAGAAGCAAGAGCAGTGATTGGTTGAAACTACCGGTGTCTTAGTACTTTTTACATCGGTCTAGTCTCAACCAATTAGGCGTTTATTAATCGAAGTCGGATCAAATAAACCTGTAGATAACCCTGACTTGATAGAGGTGACTTTTGATACCATTGCAAGCAGAGTAGAGTGTAATGTCATAATGTATATTGCTGTAACTACAGGATTTTCTACTGCAAAGGGAGAGCTTGTAAGGTCCATCTTATACCCGAAACCTGTAGACTTCAGGTTCAACAAAGACACCTATAAGTATATTGGCGTGCTTGCTGCTATCGCAGGAGCTGGTCTGATATTCACCATCATTTTAATGGTAAGTGGGTTTTAACTCTATACTTGGTAGAGGTGCCCTTTGACACCTTTGCTTACAAAGTAAACCTAGATCAGATGGCTCCTGTAGGAGCTGTCTGATCAGGGTCTACTCTGTTTGCTTATGAAATTATGTAGATCTAGTTTTACATATGTCATGCGGCTGCCCTAGATATCATGTTTTTTCATACCATTATTGAAAACTCAAAACTTATCAATATTCATGACCGTGACCTTAGTTTCAGTAAAAATTTGTCTGAGATTTGTGTGGATGATACAAAATTAAATATTGTCATATTTAAACATAAAGAAAATGTAATGAGATTTCTCCATGCATAACCAATTCCTTTCTGTTAAATTTCAAAGGTTCATCGTGGTTCGACTGCTGATATAGTTATTGTACGGGCATTGGACCTTATCACAATTGCCGTCCCTCCGGCACTTCCAGCAGCCTTGACAGTGGGGATTGTATTCGCCCAGAGACGGATGAAGCATGCGAAAATCTACTGCATCAGTCCCCGCAGTATCAATGTCTGTGGCAGCATCAACACTGTTTGTTTTGACAAGGTGAAAACATTAAGTTAGCTCTACAGTAAAACCTCTTTATATGCTTAAAGCAATGAGAAAGTAAAACAGAACGCTCCTATGGGAGCGTTCTGTTTTACTTTCACCTTGCTTTAAGCAGCCACCTGCACTAAATACCAACTAATTAAACACAATTTAGTGGCAGTTATAGAGAGGTTTTACTGTATTGCCGTTTGATTACAATTGATGATTACCATATTACCTCTATTAAATGTTGATGTTACATTTTTTAAAAGGAACTTCTTGCATTTTGTACACTAGAAGGGGTTGGCTTAATGCAGAATGAAAGCAATGCAGAAAACTCCTCAGGGAGCATTTTGTGCTGCTATCAGTCATCAATAAGCCACTACCTGTATTTTGAAAATATATTATTTCTTTATTATATACCTATCAGTTTCTGCAGTAAAATACAATTGTATTCGATCACGCAATACAACCTCTCAGATAAATTTTCCGTATTGCACATACGTGCAATACAAGATCCATATTTTCACATTGAAAAGTGGCTCGGCAATAGCCGTAAACCTCTGTGACGCACCAGAGACGCGTCTATTTTTATAGTTTATATATTTACGAATCATGAATCAACAGGTGTTGGTCCTGTTGGATTCATCAGGCTTAATAATTGTACTCCTGCATTCACTTTTGCAGAAAAGTAGTCAAATGATTCAAATACACGAAACAATTACCGAAAACAAGTTTGTTTGATAGGACTAATTCTTAGTTTTTACGACAACCACAAACTGTTGTTTCATAACAATGTCGGGGCCGAAAGAGATTTTCAGACTCCAACCAAATATAAAAGCACCGTCTGGAATTATTACGGGTTTCTGACGGGATCAGAAGGAAAAACCAACGATGAAATCACTGTTTGTAAAGTGTGCCACCACGAAATGAAGTAATAATGTCAGCTGTTGGCTCTAGCGGTTAATTATCGGAGTGCTCCAATGTCCGAATGTTCCCAAAATTCATTGACCAAATTTGAGTTCGTTCACGATTTACCAGAATGGACGAAACCAGCAGGCTATATTCAATTAGATACAGTGCAATGCACTGCATTTTGATGGTGCTTGAATTTGAATTAGTATTCTTTATGCATATTGCCTAAAGACTACAGTAGGACTGGACCATTTTACTTTTGAACAAGTTTCTAGTCAGTGTTTTTAGTTTATGTGACTTTGCCAAATATTTAATATTGTTTAAATATTTAAACTACTTTTCTCTTGCTTATCAGCACATGTCCAGTAGCATTTTCAATATAAGCTTAAAGTCCCAGATGCCTAATCCTAAATATGGACTCAATCTGGGCATGCTTTGGCTTAAGTAACTCTTATTAGCTTATGCCGTAGCATGTTTATGTAACTTTATTCGTATTCGTGAATATTTATTCGTATTCGTTATACTGTATCGTGATACGTATTCGTATTCGCTACATGGGCGTATCGTTACAGCCCTAGTATTCTCACTCGCCGCTCCCCGGCTCGTGAGAATACTATGGCCCAACAATCACTTGTGTGATACAACCCTTCATATCATCACTTTGTGTAATATTCCCTTTTTATTTAATGGTTATAATATAGGGTTTAGTTGTTTTATGTATTGTTATTCCCCCAAAGTAAAGGGCCGTTTATTAGAGTGGGGCATTTATTAGGTAAAATATGGTATTTAGAAATGTCTTGTGTGCACCTGTTATAGTTGGTTACAATATTATACAAAAATAATGAATAACAAATTAAGAATAATGTCTCTTCCATAATTGCTTCTTTAATTAAGTTCTAGTATGCTTTAGATCAAAATTCTATGTATTTGTTGCCATTTCTAAATTGAAAAAAAGTGCACATGTTATAAAAATGAAATTGAGAGGATCTGCTATCTGAAATTTGTCACTTATTAACCCTTTCCTCCATAAATACGCCTCTGTAAAAGTCACTTAATGAAACCATTGTGATAAATAGAACATTTGCTCCTATAGGAGCAACTGCTCTATTTAATTATCACAATGGTTTCAAACTACAAAATTCTAAAATTTTACTTTTCTCTAGTAAATGCTCCTTTTGGGTAGATTCATTCAAAGAGGTTGGGTCTAAAATAGCCTATGGAGGAAAGGGTTAAGCAGACATTGGAGTTTGATATTGCAAAATTACTCAATAATTTATATTTTCAAAATGTGTAAACATGCTAAAACATTAGAGTGGTAACAGTAATATTTTAGCATACTTAGGTGTTTCATGATGTCTGCCTTTAACCCTTTCCTACATAAATACGCCTTTCTGTGCCTCTGTAAAAATCGCCTATTGAAACCATTGTGAAGAAAATAATCACAAAGGATGAAATAATTTGGTAAAACTTAGAAAACCTGGTCTCGTGGCATTAATTGCCGCGTTTCTTGTTCTTTTAATGAAATTGTCTGCTGCTTATAAGTATATTAATGCTTTATGATACATTGCAAAATATGACATTAACCCTTCACTCTAAATGTTCATGTATGAAATATTGTATATAAGTGTAACGGGATTAAGTTAAATTTGGTAATGCAACTGGTGGAAAATTAGCAAGTCCTGGATCATATGATGTGGTAGCATAGTGGTTAGAGTGCTGGCACAGTAAGCTAGACGCCCTGGGTTGGCGTACCGGTCGGCCACAATCTTTTCACCAGTTGTCCTGTTACATTTTGGCGCCCAATGAAAATTTGGACTGTGTACTATGCCTGGTTTCTTGTGAGTTATGGCAAGTTCCTCAGAGAAAAAAGAAAAAAGGGGAATATAGTGAAATAGAGATTAGTTCAGTTGGGTACAGGTAACAATAGGAAAACCAATAAGTCCTGAATTGTGTGGTTTGGCATCTCAGTACTTAATTTGAACAAAATACTTTTAACCCCCCCACCCCCTCCCTATCAAGGGGGGGGGGGTGTTATTGTTTTTTGCCGTGTCTGTCTGTTTGTTTGAGGACAACTTAAACGTTGGTGATAATTCTGTAGTCGTTGCACATACATACTTCAAACATGGCATGCATGTGTAACTTATGCAGGCAAACATTTTTAGGGGTGACTTATTAATGTCAAGGTCATATATAAAGGTCAAAGGTCAAATTATGTATCAAATTTATATTGGCAATAATTGGGGGCATAATTTTCACAATCACATCTTGTTGCATATGAAAGAGAAAAGTTTTGGTCATGGCAGAAGCGCAGTGAAATCATGGTCCATGCTTATAAAGCTTTTAGTTGTGTCTGAGTTTCGTTCTCAAGCTTTTGATTGGTCAGATTTGAGTTCTCAAGCTTTTGATTGGTCAGATTTGAGCCTTTGGCTCAAATCTGATCAATCAAAAACTTGAGAACGAACTCAGACTCAACTAAACGTTTTATAAGCATGGACCCAGATCTGTATTATTCAATATACAAGCAGAGCAGACCCCAACCCTGATCAGATGGCTCCTACAGGAGCTGTCAGATCTGGGTCTACTCTGTTTGCAAAGGCATTAAAAGCGTATCTTTAGAGTAAAGGATTAATCAATAAACATCTGTTTCACCTGATATTTATACCCCCACAAACAGAGTTTGAGGGGGGTATACTGGAATCAGCCTGTCGGTCCGTCGGTCGGTCTGTCTGCAAAATCTTGTACGGCGAACTCCTCCTTCAGTTTCAACCCGATTCACTTGACACTTGGCATAATTGTTAATCAGGAGTAGTAGATGTGCAAGACACAAATTTCAGGTCTCTGTGACCTTGACCTTGACCTTTGGCCTTGAAATTGGTCTTGAAATTGGCAGGCAAAATCTTGTACGGCGAACTCCTCCTTCACTTTCAACCTGATTCACTTGATACTTGGCATAAATGTTACTCAGGAGTAGTAGATGTGCAAGACACAAATTTCAGGTCTCTGTGACCTTGACCTTGACCTTTGGCCTTGAAATTGGTCTTGAAATTGGCAGGCAAAATCTTGTACGGCGAACTCCTCCTTCACTTTCAACCTGATTCACTTGATACTTGGCATAAATGTTACTCAGGAGTAGTAGATGTGCAATACACAAATTTCAGGTCTCTGTGACCTTGACCTTGACCTTTGGCCTTGAAATTGGTCTTAAAATTGGCAGGCAAAATCTTGTACTTTGAACTCCTCCTTCACTTTCAACCTGATTCACTTGATACTTGGCATAAATGTTACTCAGGAGTAGTAGATGTGCAAGACACAAATTTCAGGTCTCTGTGACCTTGACCTTGACCTTTGGTCTTGAAATTGGTCTTGAAATTGGCAGGCAAAATCTTGTACTTTGAACTCCTCCTTCAATTTCAACCTGATTCACTTGATACTTGGCATAAATGTTACTCAGGAGTAGTAGATGTGCAAGACACAAATTTAAAATCTGTGACCTTGACCTTTGGCCTTGAAATTGGTCTTAAAATTGGCAAGCAAAATCTTGTACGGCAAACTCCTCCTTCACTTTCAACCTGATTCATTTGATACTTGGCATAAATGTTACTCAGGAGTAGTAGATGTGCAAGACACAAATTTCAGGTCTCTGTGACCTTGACCTTTGGCCTTGAAATTGGTCATGATATTGGCAGGCAAAATCTTGTACTTTGAACTCCTCCTTCAATTTCAACCTGATTCACTTGATACTTGGCATAAATGTTACTCAGGAGTAGTATATGTGCAAGACACACATTTCAGGTCTCTGTGACCTTGACCTTGACCGTTGGCCTTGAAATTGGTCTTAAAATTGGCAGGCAAAATCTTGTACTTTGAACTCCTCCTTCACTTTCAACCTGATTCACTTGATACTTGGCATAAATGTTACTCAGGAGTAGTAGATGTGCAAGACACAAATTTAAAATCTCTGTGACCTTGACCTTGGGCCTTGAAATTGGTCTTAAAATTGGCAGGCAAAATCTTGTACGGCAAACTCCTCCTTCACTTTCAACCTGATTCACTTGATACTTGGCATAAATGTTACTCAGGAGTAGTAGATGTGCAAGACACAAATTTCAGGTCTCTGTGACCTTGACCTTGACCTTTGGCCTTGAAATTGGCAGGCAAAATCTTGTACTTTGAACTCCTCCTTCAATTTCAACCTGATTCACTTGATACTTGGCATAAATTACAGAATTTTCTCTATTTGAACTTTGGGTATTTTTGTTATTTGGTCCTGTTACATGTTCAAAACTTGGATTTGCAATCAAGGCTGCCGTGTGGGGGTATTCATCACCTTTAGTGATAGTTCTAGTTTGTTTCTATTACAGACTGGTACTCTGACTGAGGAAGGTCTTGATATGCACAGCGTAGTACCAGTCACATCCAGCAAGTGCGTTCCATATACATGATATACAACTTCTTGTTAAACATGCATCTGTCTTGACCCTTTCCTTTATGAATATTCATGTAAGAAGTAATGACATCCTGAATATTAATTAGCTGAATGTTTACAATGGCACCTGAATATAGGAATATACAGAAACTAGGGTCAGACTTATATCATGAGCAGCTAAAACAGCAGACCCTGAAGAGATAGCTCCTACAGGAGCTGTCTGATCTGTGTCTTCTCTGTTTGCAAAGGCCTGAAAAAGAATTCTGTATCAAGTAAAGGATTTATCCAAGTATTGAGCATTTCCTGTTTCTGTATGACCTTTTGCATTAGTAAAACTTGTTTGCTTTGTTGTTCTTATGCAAATTTATTGTATTGTATTTAAGCAACTTGACAATTAAACCAGTTAGTCAGAGGTATGCAAAGAGTTAACCCTTTACCTCATGAATATTTATAACAAATAAAGGAATCATGAATATTGATTAGGTGAATTTTGAAATTATATATAAACACGAGTTTTTGGCCAAGGTCGAAACTGTAGAAACAGATCTATATCATTTCATAAGAGCATGCAAACCCAGACTAGATTTCTCCTAAAGGAGCCATCTGATCGTCGTCTACTCTGTTTGAAAAGGCATCTCCGAAAATGGTTAAGCTCTTGTCTGTTTTCTCGACAGATTTGGACATCCAGTCATGGATATGACCCTGATACCAAGTGGGAACTTTGTGATTGGCATGGCAACCTGTCATTCTCTGACCATCATAGATGGTGTCCTGAGCGGGGACCCACTGGAGCTGATCATGTTCGAGTCCATTGAATGGGTAAATAATCTCGATTAAATTGTTTTAGATACTACATGTAGTATCATCTTTAACCCTTTCTCCTATAGAGACGCCTTTTGACATCTTTGCAAACAGAATAGACCCAGATCAGATGGCTCCAGTAGTCACTATTTTGACAAGTTGGCCACCATTGAAAAAATTAAACATTTTGTCTTAACTTCTGAACCACATATGCTAGACAATTCATATATGGTATGGAAATAGCTTTGGTGAAGGCCTTTCAGTTGATACAAGGATACATGAAATTGGGTCATGGTCACTATTTTGAAAACTTGGCTGTTTTTAACAACTTTTAACATTTTGCTATAATTCTGATCCACAAAGCTAGGCAATTCACCTTTGGTATTCAGATAGCTTTGGTAAGGACCTTACAGATGATATAAAGATACCTGAAATCAGGTCAAGGTCAAGGGCACTATTTTGAAAACTTGGCCATCATTAAAATTTTGTTATAGCTTCTGAACTACATATGCTAGACAATTTATATTTGGGTGAAGGTCTTTCAGTTGATACAAGGATAAATGAAATCGGGTCATGGTAAACACAAAAAAAAACGGCTTTTAATGCGGTTTCCGCATTTTTTGCTTGTTTGATTCTATATCTTGTTCTAAATACCTCCTAAGAGCATTTATGTTCATATCCCGTTTACATGGTTTTGTTGTGTATGTATATTGTTTAATGTATAAAATTAACAGATTTGTTTTATTACAGCTTTCTCTAAATAAAATAGAAACTTCGTTCAAATCAATATTTACCTTTTGCCTTATATAGAACGTCTTTTACTTGCTTTAAAAAACACTGTGTTTTTCACAGTAGTAAAATAAATGGGGTATCATTTTAGGTTGTTTGAAACAGAAGGCACACAGTTCGTTGTCTTGTAGTTTTAAAGTCACCAGGTATTTGTTTAAAGGTAATAATCGATGTAATATTCTAACTTGTAGCAACTGTAAATTATTATCTCCCGTGATATTAATGGGTAAGTTGTAAATCGAATTCCATTCAAGGTGTGTGAAATCCAAGTAAGTATTCCATTTATACTAAAGTTAACGTCTGGTTTAGAGGGCTTTTACAGTATATTTGTCTTTCTTAATCAGGAGCTCCATGAGCCTGGTCCTGAGGAAACCAGTAGGTTTGACAACCTGTGTCCAACTATTGTTTACCCCAGAAACACCACACTACTGACGTCAACAGAGCTTTTAACTGGTATTCAGGTATGGTACACTCTTGCTTGTCTGGTACCAAAAATATGCCCATTGGTGTCCAGCACTCTGAAAAACATTCATTTTACTAATTTGCTTAGCTAACAAATTATATCATTCTTTAGTTTTTATCCCCCTGCGCCCCTTGATCCGTAATGTTTTTGCCTTGTCTATCTTGCTCTGTTTGTTGGTTTATGTCCAAATTTAACATTGGCGATACTTTTGTAGCCATTGCATATATATACATCCTTCAAACTTGGTGTGCATGTGCAACTAAATATTAAGTTACTTATGGAAGCGAGCATTTTTAGGGGTGACTTAATAAAGTCAAGGTCATACATCAAGGTCAAAGGTCATATCGGGGGCATAGTATTTGCCCTTTACATGTTGAAATGGGTAAGAAACAATGACATTATTAACCCTTCTCTTGCTGAATTTTAAAATACATTTCTCCTTTACCCATGCCCGGTTGTATAATTACGTATATCTTCACTGTGTACAAGTATTTCGCTGTGCAATCACTGCTGTGGAGTGCACTGGTTGCACAATCAACTTGTAAATAGTGCAGACCCTGATGAGACAGCTCCTGCAGGAGCTGTCTCATCTGGGTCTTCACTATTTACAGGTAGGTATATTGACGTGAATAGCAAGCGAAGGGTTAATATTAATCAGATTATATAAAGAATACAGAACATTTTGGCTCCAGCAGAAACTATAGAATCAGATCCATATAATATCATAAGCAAATAGAGTAGACCCTGACCAGATGGCTTCTTAAAGAGCTGTCTGATCTGGGTCTGCTCTGTTTGCAAATTAAGGCGTTACAAGGCATTTAAACGAGGGAAAGGGTAAAGTTTCCCTGGCAATCCGTAGCTAGCTTGGTTTTATTTATGCACTGATTATGTATGTAATAGCCTTTCAGACTAAGCTCCCAACTCTCTGCACAGAAAAGAACCCATGTATTTACTTTGGTCTTATAACAGTTTGACATATGTCTGGCATGGAGAATCACCCTTTCCTTGTTGAATAATCATGTAATTATAATACCATCATGAATGTTTATTAGCTGAAGTTTTGTAATTGCTTATGTACACAGAATGTGTTGTATTTGGTAGGACCTGTTGAGTCAGATCTTTTTTTTTATTTCATAAGCAAACAGAGCAGGCCCTGATCAGACAGCACCTACATGAGCCATCTGATCTGGATCTACTCTGTTTGCAAAGGCGTGAACAAGCGTTTATATGAGAGAAAGGGTTAATATACAATGCTTGCTTTAAAGTATCATCTTGAAGCTTAAATTTTGATGATAAGACAACTTCAGTGATCCAAAGATTATAAAATAAGCACCCAATATCCAAAGTAATTTGTTCGATAATATGAAATAACCCCCCCCCCCCCCCCCCCCCCCCCCCCCCCCCCCCCAGAAAGACTGATTAGTTTGATTTTCCTTTCTGTGGTAATCTTTATTATCTATTGTATTTTGTTTATTCTAATGACTGCATAAGTACTAATAAAACGTTCCATTTGACAGAAATCTTCGGAAGAAATTGGAATTGTCCGGCAGTTTACGTTTTCTTCCAGCCTTCAGAGAATGTCAGTCATAATAAGGGCCCTTGGTTCAGAGCTGTTTGAAATATATACAAAAGGGGCTCCTGAAATGATTGCATCACTTTGTGATCCAGACACAGGTGAGACCTGTGATTACAAACAATGTAATGCTAAGGAAAATGCTATGAACCCATTCCCTCATAGGTTATTTTTTAGATCCAACCACTTTGAATGAATCTACTGAAAAGGATCATTAACTAGAGAAAAGGAACTTTTTAGAATTTTGTTGTTTGAAACCATTGTGATAAATAGAGCATTTGCTCCTATAGGAGCAAATGCTCTTTTTATCACAATGGTTTTCATTACCTACTGAATATTCATGGACAAAATATCGTCATTAAAATAATTTGCGACCTTAAAAACCTCATATACCGTCGCAAATTTCAAATTACAGTAGGATTAACCCTATAGTAACAAATACTGACATCATGAATATTAATCCATTACCTCATAGGCTGTTTTTAGATCCAACCTCTTTGAATATATCTACTGAAAAGATATCCATAAGCATATAGAGTACATCCTGATCAGACAGCTACTATGTGAGTGTTTATAAAGGCATTGAAATGCGTCACTATTAGGGAAAATATCTTTTTCTGCATTAAGTTACCACCTGTCTTATGGTTGAGCTTACTGTATATGCGCATTTATGCAGTATACTGTTTTCTTTCTGTTATAATGATTCATTAATATAATTATTCATATATTATAATTTCACAAATTTCAGTTCCACCAGATTTTCATGATGTGCTCATGGCTTACACTAAACATGGATACAGAGTTCTTGCCCTTGCTTACAAACCGCTACCAAAGAAAATAAATTACACAAAAGTGCAACGAATGCAAAGGTAAAGGAATATTGCTATATTGAACCAAGTAAACAACAGACTTCTGTATAATTAGTCATGCTACACCAACATATATTAGTTTGATCAACACTTTGAATGCTGAGTTTTCAAAGTGGAATGGTCCACCATTGTTTAATGGAAGAGTCTACTCAGTATGAAAGGGTATACTAAATGAAAAAAGATTTTGAATGACAAACAGTGCAGACCCCAGAACAGAGGGCTCCTCTAGGTAGCCCTCTGTTCTGGGTCTACGCTGTTTGCAAATGTCAGTATGTGTATGTGTCCCACATTCAAATGGTTAAAAGCATCTCCTAACCAGTGAAAGCCTAATTTCTCCATGCCTATGGTTTCTTAACTCTTTCCCATATGTAAACACCTTTTCACGCATTTGCAAACAGAGTAGACCCAGATCAGACGGCTCCTATAGGAGCCGTCTGATCAGGGTCTACTCTGTTTGCTTATGGAATTTGAAAAATCTATTTCTTTACTTTCTAAAATGGCTACAATGTTCCACCTTCAGTATTTCATAATAATTATTTTGGCCATGAATATTCAGTAGGTATTGAAATTTGGAGTAAATGTAGAACAGGGAAAGGGTTAACCCTTTTCATGCTGCAAAAATAAAGTCATCTCAGACACCAGTCTGTTATAATTGTTGCTTACATAGGATTCGTTCAAGCTTTGAAGAAACTAATGACAGAATGTTAGATAGCTTCAATCCTGATGAGATGGCAAGTAACCTGGCGTATCATTTGGATCGAGGCTGTTTGCAAAAGTAATGCCAGTCATGTTTGGGCTTATTAATATGTTAGCTCAAAGACAGACTTAATTACATCAATGCATTTTTATGCCCCTGCCTTTGGACGACGGGGGCATTAAGTTTTACCCTTTTCTGTCTGTCTGTCTGTACGTATGTCCGTCCGAAATTTTAGTCAAGGATTTCTTGGCTTGTGTAAGCTGCAATGATTTGATATTTGCTTTGAAGCATAGTCATAGTGAGTTGTATCGTGTCTCCTCTTTTCAGGTCTGTCGCTCATCTTCTTCCTGTTTGCCGACACTTTGATTGAATTTTGGTGATTGTTTAATGACGAAAATTTTCGTCAAACATTTCTTCCCTCTTGTAAGCTGCAATGATTTGATATTTGGTCTGAAGCATATTTATAGCGAGTTGTACCGTGTCTCCCCTTTTCAAGTCTGTCGTTCATCTACTTCCTGTTTGCCGACACTTTGATTGAATTTTGGTGATTGTTTAATGACAAAAAATTCCGTCAAAAGATTTCTTCGCTCGTGTAAGCTGCAATGATTTGATATTTGTTCTGAAGCATAATCATAGTGAGTTGTACTGTGTCTCCCCTTTTCAGGTCTGTCATTCAACTACTTCCTGTTTGCTTGTGGGGCCATCCGTGTCCCATGGAGTTTCAACAATGTCAGCATTTTATTTTTCTTTCTAAATATATATTTCTGTTAGGCATTTAAAATTCATTGGTGATATAATGATACAAAATGGCATGAAATAAACAATTAATCGAAGTTTTCAAGTACACATTTGATTGAACACCCCCACAACTGTTCTGTAATGGACTTTTAATGGGGGAGTTTTACCATGAAACTAGACATTCTGTTATATTACTGCCTATTTATAGTCTGTAGCTAATGACATGGTCCATAGTATAATGTTTGTAATAGTGCTACGGTTTATGAACATGGAAAATTAATAAAAATGCAACAAAAACTTACACAAACAATTAAACCTTTATCTGATTGAGATACCTATTCAAACCTTTTCAAGCAGAGTAGATCCAGATCAGGTGGCTCCTGTAGGAGTTGTCTTATCAAGGCCTGCTCTGAAATGATACAGATCTGGGTACATTGTTTTAAAACTTCTGAGTCTGAGATAATTCTCAAGTATCTGATTGGTCAGATTCTGAGCAAGCTCAGAATCTGACCAATCGGATGCTTGAGAATTATCTCGGACTCAAGCAAAAAGCTTTATAAGCTTGGAGTCTGATTCTACAGTTTTTGCCAAAGCCTAAAAATCCTGTGTTCATAATAATAATTTACCCGATGATTTTAAAAAATTAACTTTCTAAATATTCATGATGTTATATCTTGCATGAATATTCATGAGGTAAAAAGGTTAATACAGAGAAGCACATGAAGATATGGTAAAGTTTTCAGTACAAATGCTATAGAGCATGATACTTTCTCGCATTAGCTCTTTTCATTCTGAGTAATTTTTCGTCTGCAACAATTGTCGTCTGCTTGAATTCTTAAAATAAATTTTCTCTAATTTTGTTTGGAAAAAATATGCTCCAAGTATCAAATAGTCTGGATCCTGATGAGATACTGTTGTCTTACTATATTTTCTTTACTATATTTTCTTTGATACAGATGAAAAATTACCTGCCATACAGAGTTAAAAACTAGAATGTAAAATGTTCAACTCTGATTTTGCCAGGGAGCAAGTAGAACGCAACCTGACATTTCTGGGCCTAATTGTAATGGAGAACAGACTCAAACCAGCCACCACACCAACCATTGAGGTGCTGAAAGATGCCAACATACGACCCATTATGGTTACAGGTAGTACATATATCTTAAATTCTAGGAAATCTACTGTTTCATCTTTAAGGAGCTTCTTGCATTTTGAGCACAGGTGAGTACTTAACGCAGAAGTCTCCATTAAGCTACCACTTGTATTTCGAAGAACCTATAGTTCTTTATTTAATGGTTTTTATATAGGATTTTAGTGATTTTATTGATCTTTAGTCTAAAGGCGTGAAAAGGCATTTCTACAAAAGGGTTAAACCATTACCTGATGAATATTCATGAAAGAAATAATGACATTATGAATATTTATAAGCTGAGTGTTTACAAAATTACACAAATACAGATTTGTTTTCCCGGGGCAGAAACTGTAGAATCGGATCTATATAATTCCTTAACCCCTTTCCTCATATTGACGGCTTTTGACGACTCTGTAAAAGTCACTAGGAGCAAATGCTCTATTTATCACAATGGTTTCAAACTACAAAATTCTAAAAAAAATTCCTTTTCTCTAGTTAATGCTCCTTTTGGGTAGAATTATTCAAAGAGGTTGTATCTAAAAATAGCCTATGAGGTAATGGGTTAAGCAAAGAGAGCAGACCCTGATCAGATAATTCCATCATGAGCCATCTGATCTGGGTCTGCTCGGTTTGCAAAGGAGTATCTGCTTGCAAAGCGGTAGAAAGGCATATTTATAGAGTAACGGGTTAATGCATTTTGTCAGTTGATTAGTTATATGCTTATGCTCTGGATTAAAAATAATAAGGTATCGCATTGACAAGTTCTGGTGGAAAATGTTATGAAATGTGTGGCAGTACCAATTTTTCTCACAAAAAGTAGCATTTGAAAACTGATGTCTTTGAAATCATAGAAATGTGGGATAGAAATGGTAACCTGTCAACAGAAACTGTTATTTCAAAGGATTTGTAATTAAAAACGAAAGTTGCCTTAACCCTAAATATTCCATAGATACTCCTGTGCAAACAGAGTAGACCAAGACCAGATGGCTTCTGCAGGAGTCGTCTGATCAGGGTTTGCTCTGCTTGCTTATAAAATGGTGTTGATATGATTCTACATGTTTGACTATGGCCAACAATTTCTGTGTCAATGCGCCGTTATAAATATTAATCTAATTTGTATTGATGATGTCATTATTTCTTACATGAATATTCATGGAGCGCAGGATTTTACATTATATCTGAATTTTAGGGGTCCAGTGGATGCATGGATCAACAAAACAGGGGTCCAGCCTTGATTTTCAGGGGTCCATGTGAACACTCGTATTAAAATTGTCTTAGTAAATCATGAACAACTTTTCGCAGAAATGCCCATATTGCAGAACATTTTGTCTTCATTGTAACGATTTGTACTTCTCAAGCCATATAGAATGAAACTTGCGCTTACGTTTCAGCTCGGAAAGGGAACTTGTTTTGACAACATTTCACTATCGTCTGGACTTTTTCTGTTCTCGTCAGGGTAATTATGTCCCCACATAGTGGTGGCATATAGGGTTACCCGTATCCGTCCGTCCGTATGTTCGTCCATCTATATGCACATCTAGAAGAATTTGTCCAGACTTTTCTTGGAAAGTATTTGTCCAATCCACGCCCAACTTTACATACATGTTTGTGGCCATTTTATCTCGGTCAATTTTGATAACCATGTAAATCGCTTTAGTCGTTTAGGAGTTATGGCCCTTTATTTGCAAAAATGACTTTAAAAATGGCCCTTACTTTCTGTGACAAAAAGTCTGAAGTGGGGGCATCAGTGTCCTACGGACACATTTCTCGTTTTTCTTGCGTTTCCCACCAAGAAACTGCATATCAACCTGCTTTGATGTTGTGCAGCCGACATGAGTTTTTTCGCAATAACAGTCAAGGTAATCCAAATAGCACATTTCCTGGAAATGTCATAAGCGATTGACCGATAAGAATAACTTTTGGTAAACTGTAACATTGCCTAAATTTAGATTTGGTAATTCACTACAAGTAAGGGAATAAGTCGTCTAGCACTTCTGATAGTTGCAGACATTGCCGTAGCTCGGAGTGAAATGAAATTTGAGTTTATTGTATAAAAATTAAATGATTCTTGTTTTTTTGCCCTGGTTTTACAGTACATTGTATATCCGGATTCGTTTCCTGCGTACAGTAGGACACAAGTTTGTCATTGTAATGCGTACCAGCATCAATTTATGCCTATACGGATGCAGGATCTTGCGTCCCCTAAAACACTGTAAAGGGTTATAGTGTAGCTAGAGAATGTATCACGGTATTGTTTTATGAGATGACATATCTATGTTAACCTTTCTGCAGTCAGAAGACCATCTTTGCACCACTGATAGTGCGTTATATTTCAGGTGACAATATGCTGACAGCTCTAAGTGTTGCCAGAGAGTGTCTCATGGTTATGCCATATGAACGAATATATCTAGTGCAAGCCTTTCCCCCTCAGACAGACCCTCTTGGCACCATTGTGGAGGCACCTTTCATAGAATATGTGTATACAGAAGCACCAGATGAAACACTCAGCAAAACACACTCTTACAAGGGAGGAAAGGTATGCCCATAATTATGACTGAAACTTGCTTGTGTATTATTAAAGACTTGGTGAAGTATTAGGTGGTTCTAAGATATAGATAGTCTCTGACCATTGCACATTTTGATTAATCCTTTCCTCCATAAACACACCTTTCTACGCCTTTGCAAACAGAATAGACCCAGATCCGACGACTCCTGTAGGAGCCTTCTGATCAGTCTGCTCCTGTTTGCTTATTATATAATATAGATATGATTCTACAGTTTCTGCTTTGGCAAGAAATTCCTGTGTCTATGTCCTATTATAACTACATGTAATTCATATTCATGACATCATTATTTCTTACATAATTATTCATGGAGTAAAGGATTAACTGTTTACCTCATAATGGCGCCTTTAAATGCGGTCTGATCAAGGTTTACTCGGCTTTTGGTATTATATAGAAATATTCTGTGTCCATATATCATTATAAAAATGCAGTTAATTCTTTCTCTCATATAAACGCTTTTTCACACTAATAGACCAGAACAAACAGCTCCTGCTGGAGCTGTCTGATCATCGTCTGCTCTGTCCACGTATGGTATAATATAGATCTATTTTTTTATACGCCCGTTTGAAAAAACGGGATGTATTATGAAATGGCTCTGTCTGTCCGTCTGTCTGTAACATCTCTAACTCAAGTTCTGCTTAGTGGATCATTCTCAAATTTAAATACAATGTTTGTTTGGATATGCTACAGAAGCATGTCCAGTCCTGGTAAATATCCATTGACCAAGGTCAATGTCGCACAATTGGACTTAGAATTTGCGTTTAACATTGCATTTAGCAAATATGTTAAATGTCTGTCTGTCTGTAACATCTCTAACACAAGTTCTGCTTAGTGGATCCTTCTCAAATTTCACCACAATGTTTATCTGGACATGCTACAGTAGCATGGGTGTGTCCTGCAACATATATCCAAAGTCAATGTCACACAATTGGACTTAGAATTTGAATTTAGCATTTGCCTTAAGCAAATATGTTAACCTCAATTTATGTTGAAAAAATGTTTGTTAGTCCACTTATTTATATAACCCTTTGAGATAAAGCTTTGAAATTTGGAATACTTGTTCATCATCACAAGCTTCACATGTAGGCAAGAGAACATTGTAGCAATTTTAGAAAGTAAAAGAAACAAATCTATCAAATTCCATTAGCAAACAGAGCAGACCCTGATCAGACAGCTCCTATGGGAGCCATCTGATCTGGGTCTACTCTGTTTGCAAATGGAATTTGATAGATTCGTTTATATGAGGGAAAGGGTTAAAGCCTCTGCAAACAGAGTTGGACCCATATCAGATAGTTCCTGTAGGAGCTGTCGAATCAGAGTCTGGGCTGATTGCTTATGGATTCATTATGATACAGATTTGATTCTGCAATTTTCACTAGTGCCAAACCTTTTCTTTTCCATATGCCATTATAAATACTATTAAGTAAATTATGTCTCCCCCAGTATACTGGGGAGACATTTTGCTTTTGTGTGTGGCGGCTGTCTGTCAGTCCGTCCGTCCGTCCATCTGTCCGATTTAACTTTGTCCACGCGGTTTCTCCAAAACTTTGGGTCGCATTTTCATGAAACAACATGCCTAGTTGTGCACATCGTATTCCTGTTCCTGTTCGATGGTTTTCTGCAGAGTTATAGGACTTTGAAATTTTTACATGGAAAATTTTGTCCACGCGTTTTCTCCAAATCCTATGATTAGATTTTCATGAAACTTCATAGGATTGATCAGCACCATGCCTATATGCGCATATCTTATTACTGTTTTGGTTCGATGATTTTCTGCAAAGTTATGGGACTTTGAAATTTTACATGGAAATTTTTGTCCACACGATTTCTCCAAAATCCTTCTTCAGATTTTCATGAAACTTCCTTGGATTGATCAGCACTATGTCCAGTTGTGCATATCTTATTCCTGTTCCAGTTTGAAGATTTTCTGCAGAGTTGTGGGAGTTTGAAATTTTTACATGGAAAATTTCGTCTGTGCGGTCTCTCCAAAACCTTTGATCAGATTTTCATGAAACTTCATAGGATTGATTAACCACATGCCTAGATGTGCATATCTTATTCCTGTTCCGGTTCTATGATATTTCTTAGAGTTGCGGGACTTTGAAATTTTTACAAGGAAAAATTTGTTCATGCTGTTTTTCGGATTTTCATGAAACTTCATAGGATTGATCAGCACCATGCCTAGTTGGGCATAGTTTATTCCTTTTCCGGTTAGATGATTTTCTACAGAGTTATGGGACTTTGGGAAATTTTGTCCACGTGCTGAGGGAGACATCAGGGTTTTTTTTTAAAACAATTCTAGTTAATATTCATACATACATTATTTCATGCACAAGTCTTCTTGTAGCAGAGCTCCAGATAAGATGCGTGAATTAAAATATTTTCAAGAATATTAAGTATTAAAATATTTTCAAGTATAACTTCGAGTACGCAGCGTTATCTGTAGCTCTGTTGTAGTAAATGGTTAAGCAGATGAACAAAATGATGAAATTAATTGACAACTGTTTTGTTGACACAGCTTGTTCATTTGCAGGATATAAGCCACAAACATGAGGCAGAGAATCACTACCATTTTGCTGTGACAGGGAAGTCTTGGGGCGTCATATGTAAACATTTTCCAGAGACAGTGGACAAGGTTGTATTTTTTGCTTTAACCCATTTAATATATTGAGAAAAAACAGTTGTTGATGATATAGAGGCGAGCTTAATAACATTTTCTTGATGAGTTTAGGAACATGTGATCTTAAAAGACAATGAGCATCAGATTCTTTTTCTCACATAACCAAAACAGTGTAGATCTAGATTTATTTTCCTTTTTAATGCAAACATCGGTTTTTCCATGTTTGACGTCATATATGAGGTATGACGTCATATATATTCTAAAGTATTGGTACACGTGTTACTGATAAGAGAATCTCAACCTGCAGTTCTAACCCTTAGATAAGGGAAGTTATGTGAGAAATATAGATCCCACACAAGGGTTAGCCTTACACATGAATCAGGCCACATTGTCTCTGTTAGGTTCCTTAACTCTTTCCCTCATGAATATATAGGGAATATTACACGAAGTGACGATATATAAGAATTAATATGCTAGTAGTTTTGAAATTCAGCTGCATTTTGTCGAGTTAGAAAGGTTGTTAAATGCAAGCCTTGGCGAGCATTTAACTACTTTTCTGACAAGCCAAAATACAGCTTAACTTCAAAACTACTAGCGTAGTAATTCTTTTATCATGCAACACCAAAAAAGAATGGAGAAAATGAAGAAAAAGAAAGTTTGCTCAGGCAGTTCTGTCCCCTGAATAAAAATACATGCCAGTACAATATATGTGACGTCATAATGGCGTGCAGTGACGTCGTTGATTTTTACAGCATAAACAGACTTGATTTAATCCTTTTATATGGACAAAAAGTTGAGACAAAGGTGAGCAAATGTGTTAAATTTGATGTTTATGTTAAATTATACCTATTCTTCCTTCTGTTTTCCTCCTATTGGCTGAATTAACTTTACTTGCATCCCAGTGGGGTCAGTACACATGCACCGTACCTCACAAAATACAGCGTCGGCATAGAAAATATTATGCTAGTAGGAAGTGACTGTATTTGGTGACGTTGCATGATAAAAAGGTTTGTGTCACATTCATGGTTGTTTGTCTGTGGTATTCTCACTCGCCACGTATAATATTCCATTTATTATAAACCTGTTTTAATAAAAAAAAACACACAAAAGAATGTCAATATTCAAACTCCATTTATTCAGAAACAGGAAACGTAGTCCATTCATGAATGGCGCTTTGATTTACAACCAGTAAATTAACGCAACATATGTGTTGAACGGTTTTAAAAAGTGGCATCTAAACAAATTCATCATTTGAAAACAAGTTGGCTTCCATTTAGAAACAGATCTTTCAAATTCCGTCAGCAAACAGAACAGACCTAGATCAGACGGTTACTACAAAAACCGTCTGATCTGGCCGTCTGGCCATCCGTCCGTCCGTCTGTCTGTCCTTCCATCTGTCCTTCCCAAATTTCGTATTCCTTCTATAACTTTTTTTTATCTGTGAATGGATTTCAAAATAACTTGCACAAATGTTCACCACACAAAGACGATGTCTAGCGTTCAACTCCCTGGTCAATGGGTCAAAGGTCATGGTCATCCTTCAGGGTCAAATGCCGGGGGCATAGTGTTTCACAAACACATCTTTTATTTTAATTAAATTCTTACTAAAATACTATATATAACTACTGTTTGGATTGCATATTCATATATTGTAGCATTTTTTAATAATCTTGTACATAGTAGTTTTATTACTTTCGTTTGGATGTTACTGAATTGAAACGAGGATTGCATAAATTATATACACGCTAATTATAGCTGTACGCAAATTGATACACATTATTATTTACATTGCGTTACTAAAAATAGATGTGTCTCCGGTGTGTTACGGCTATTGCTGAGCGAAAGTAGTCCCACTTTTGGACGTGAAAATAAGGATCTTGTATTGCACGTATGTGCAATTTGGAAACTTTATCTGAGAGGATGTATTGCAAAATCAAATACAATCATATTTTACTGCAGAAACTGACAGGTATATAATAAAAATGTAAGAATCTATGACGGTATGAATATTCATGGACAGAATTTTCAAAATTACACATTTTATCTTATAATTTTTTATCTACAACAAAGTATTATCAGCCTTTTCCGTTCAAAATTTCTGCGTTTTGCCGATGATCACCCAATCCCTCAATTGTATACTCAACAGCTTTTCTTGTAAGTCGTCAGAGAGATGCGAATAGCACAAACAGATACGAAACTAAAACCCAATCCGAATATAACTGAAACATGGCGGAATAAAATTCGGGATCGTCGATATAAAACACATGGATGTTTTTGTTATTTTCAATGTTTATTGGATATATTTGTAAGACTCAAATCGAGGGCCGGTCCCAGATCGAGGGCCAATTCCAAAATCGTGGGCCGATCCAAAATCGTGGGCCGATCCAAAATCGTGGGCCGTGTTCTCCCAAATCGTGGGCCGATTTATAATCCACAAAAAATCCTTCATCCTAACTGACAAAAATACACATGCCACAAATTTTATATAAGCGCTAATGTAAAAACTGCAAATAGATCTAACATTTATAAATATACATACTGACTGACGGAGTTAAAGAAAATAAAATATCAAAAGAATGGTGGCGCGAAATGACACAACGTCAAAACAGATGACGCTATGCGTAAATGACGTCATGTTTCTAACCGTTGAATAGAATAGAACACGTCGACGCAATGGACTCTCTCTCAGACGTCGGTGTAAAACTTGTTAAGAAACGAAGAAAACCATTATCAAAAGACCCAAACCCAAATGGTTCTGGGCAGAGATGGAGCTGATCACAGAAGTGGCAAGATTAAAAGCTCAGAATCCAAAGTGGGGACCAAAGCGCCTTTCTGTTGAGTGCCGGGTGAATGAGAAAAAATGCAAAAACCTTCTGGAAAATTACTTATATGAAGAGGAAACATGTTCTTTATTCAGAAGAAGTCGAGAAGTTGGAGAAGGCCACAGAAGGTGTCTCGGCCAAGACAACATAATCTCCAAGTTGTGTGAAAATCACGGACTGGACCATAGGAAAGTGTATGAGTCATTGAGGAAGTCGTACTTTCCTATAGTTCGTGACACTCTGGTCACGTTATTCAAGACTGAGGTAAGAACTACTTAACATGCATTTTTTCATGAATGTTCATTTGTGATTACAGATATAAATGAATCTACATGCATTCGTACTCAGCACTTCCGAGGCAATTATTACATTTTCTACGGTTCCATTTGTTGCCTACAAATACGGAATCCGTACCGGCAAATGGCATTCTGTAATCCGTACCTATACAGTCATTTAGCCTAAGATATTTCTTAAATAAATGTCTTTGAAACCGGAAGAAACGTTCATAGCCTAACTTGTCAAGACTATAGGCGAATTCAGGCGAATTCAAATAACCGAGCACACATAAGTCAAACAGTGAAACAGACTATAGGCCGACGTTGAGTTATTTAAATATTTATGACGTATTTTGACGTTCCGGTTTACACATGTAATTTACAGTTAAACCTGTGTCAAGCGACATCAACTCTTTAATAGAGTCGCCTACGTGAGCCGTTTGTCACAGTTTTTCTATAGAAAAACAAAAACAACGAAAATATTAAACATGCAATGTCTCTGTGGTCCATATGCAACACAAAATCAAAATGTTGCCACATTGTTCAAATACTGTGATTAATTTGTAAATCTAATTATTGACAAAATATTTTATTATCAATTAGATAGATCGATCTATATCTAGCTGGGTAAATTTTGGTTTCAGAGCGAATATTTTGAAGTTTTATTTTTGGCATTAGATCTACATCTAGACCTCCAATGTGAACGGGACAATTGATCTACAGTCGTGGAAAGAATGGCAGCCGATAAGATTCAGTTACCGTAGAATGGTCGTTTTCAAGACAGACAATGTTTTGGGTTCTAAATGGCATATACAGTTTCATTTGACATGGCTTTTTTGAGCTTGTCACCACTATTGTCATCGTTAAATGGACAGACGGATGCCCGTGGCTGAGTATTTAGAGCCACCGACCTACAACTCATCAGTTACTTGCCGAATGGGTTCAAATCTGAGTCAGGACGAAAACTTCAATTAAGTTACCGTTAGCCTGTTTTAGGAAGTCTTCCGGCTGACCTACATCGCAGTCGCAGTTGTTCTTACGCAAATATAAAGTTGTATGTCACCTACAGTATGTGTCGGTGCGATATATTTTAATACTAAATAAAAACCCAAACCTATAGAAATGATTTATTTTCAGATGCCTATCCACTGAACAATGAGCAAATGCTGTCACCTATGTCAATGCCGACCCTGTCGCCAGCTGTTTTTCAGTGCTCTCTGTCGAAACATATTGACCCATCAAGTAACCCGGTGAGTTTTGTTATATCTTAATAAAACCGAGTCTGCAATTTTCTCTTTTCGCATTGCTACTCGCATTGTTACTTTTGCTTTCGAATGATCTCCCACTTTCAAAACATATGCCCCTTAATGATTAGCCTATATACGCTCTAAGATTCATTGAATATTATTTGGGATTTTTATAACGACCACAATGCCACAAATTTGCCTTTATTTGAGATTTTTTTCTTTTTGGTCTGCAAATATTCCATTTGCTTTTCGGTCTCATTAAAGCGGACGACATAATCTCGTATATATCTCGATATTATTACAAAATGATGAATATGTGTTGTTTTACAGATTTGTCATGATAACGAAGGAGAATCCCCGATGCCAAGTGGACCGGTGTTTGACCCTGAAGCCGAGCCTGAAGAGCATGAGTTTTCGGTATGGCATTAAGTAGAAAGTAAAGTACCTATTTATAGTCTACTTTCAGTCCGAATGACCGCTCAGCCGATTGTACATTTACTCCCCTGGTCATTGAGTCATTGTCCTACAATATTCAGCACTGCTAACATATGACGCAATCATGCAGCCGCAGTACCAGCGAGTGACTCTCACAGGTACCCATTTTAACCCTTGGGAGGAGAGGAGGTGCGGGTGGGAGACACGGAAAAGCGTCCCTGAAATTTCCGGAGGGACCGGGATTTGAACTCCGGACTGATAGTCAAGCGCGTTACCACTAGACCACCGCACACCACATGTTTCAACTCAACTTTTTTATTAGAGTTCTTATTTGTGAATAAAATGGTAAATCTTTTAAAAAGTTTTAGAATCTTCTTTGAAAGTAACGCTAATTATGTGATTTTTCACTACATTGCAGCAATCAGTGAGTGAGTACTATCGCGGGATGTACAAGCGTCGGTTTAGTGACCCGGTGACAAAAACTACAGACAAGGAAAACCAGGAGCCGGTATGTTGAAATACATAGCTTTGCCTAAAACAACATATTTTTCGTTATCTTTCTAAACATGATTGCACACATTTAACGGGCGAGTGACACGTTTTTAATCCATCCCATACATTTCGAGTTTGGGATATTAAGAGTGCGTGTATTAAGAATTGTGTTTGAGTGTGGGTGCGCGCGTGCGTGTGTGCGTACGTGCGTGCGTGCGTGCTTGTGTATACCAGTTCCATCGTAGAACTCAATTTTGATGTCCATTTTTTCATTATAAAATATAAATATAAGTCCTGTATTAATTTCAGCCTCGCAAGAAAGCAGCCTGTCAGTTAAATCAGCGTCAAAACCTCCACAGGCAAATGTATCCGTTGGAGCAGTTTGTTACAAACTTGCAGGACGAGGTTATCTTCTACCCAAATATTGGAGAGGCCGTCTACTACAGACTGAATCCGGCGCTGTCCGCAGGAATGGCATTCTTGCAAACTGGTTTTTATAGACCAGGCGTTTGCATGGAAATAATTAAAAAAAAACAGTCTGGTACCACATACAAAATCAGAGACAGTCGCACACACATGTGCCACGCGGTAAATAGGTACCAGCTGAAACAGTCATTTTAATTAAAGCATGTTAGCATAAAATCGTTACAAACTCAAGCATATCTTGCAATCTTATTGGCTCATGTGACCGATTTTGCGGCATATAACAAATCAGGGTTATATATGTCGCTAATCCAACCAATCGAAAACGACCGAATAGCACTTAGTGTGTGTAAATACATCAATGCGCGTTGTTTATCTAACACTTAGATCTACTGTGATATTCCTTGTAAGCAATGATAAATCCGTATGTGTACATTGACACATATTCTGGTATTTCATGTTATTTTAATTGTTTACTTTGTCACCACTTGACCGGCTCTTATATGCACATGTGTCAATTGGAGAATTATTGAGATGTTCTTAGCGCTGTGATCCAGATTCTTCCTTATTTATTTTTTAATTCAAACATAACGTTATAACGTAACGACATGTTTGCGTATGGCGCCAATGACTAAGATAACGTTACTTTTCTCGACATGTGTATTGATTAATTGAAAATGTGAAATAGCTACTGCACAATTATTCACGACTAATGATATATTAAACTTATAACTGGTCCGGTGTTTTGACTTTGTATGAACCAGGGTTAAAAGTTCAAGGTATTGTAAGAAATCTGAGAGAAATTGTTGCACTATTTCTCGTCTCATCACTCATTTAAGCACCCGCCCGCATGGGATAGAGAAAACCCGGGCACAAGGGACATTTAGATCGGATTCAGCGATTTGGCATTTTTCGTGTTAAGATTGCGCTAGAATAGGTTTAATCCTACTGTAAATATGAGATTTTTAACGGTCTTAAATTATTTAACGACACCGCCTTCGGCGTCGCCATTAAAATAATTTGCGACCGTTATAACCTCATATATACCGTCGCAAATCTCAAATTGCCGTAGGATTAATCCTGTATTTAACCCTATCCCTCATGTAAGCGTTTATTCACGCATCTGCAAACAGAGCATACCCAAATCAGACTGCTCCAAGGGGTGCCGGCTAATCAGGGTCTGTCATGTTTGCCAACTGTATATGATAGATCTAGTTCCATAACAATTTTACATAATAAAATATGTAATAAACATATAACAGGGAAAGGGTTAAAGCTTCTGGGGAGATTGAGTTAATGCAGGACAATTGTTATCTTCTTAATAATGTTTACAACTAGTTCTATACATGTTTTAAAATTACGCCGTATTAAAGTGTGTTTCTTGTGTATATTGTCGTCATCCTTTTTTATCATTGAATTATTTAAAATGTTCACCCTCCGACATCGATTTCAGACAGGCCCACGATTGTCGAATTGGCATACTTATTTGTTATGACTGCAGGTTCGGAAATCAGGGCCCACGATTACAGATCGGAAATAAAGCCACAATTCCTGCTCATCATTATTGTATTGACGCTCAAAACTTCAAACCGGTCCTAGATTTTGGAATGGCCCTCGATCAGCCCACGATTCTGGATCGTCCCACGATTTTGGAATCGGCCCTAGATATGTGTTTTGTTTGCAAGATCGGATATTAAATCTCAAAAGTTTCGGATCTCAATATTTTAGAACGGCCCAAGAATGTTTATGGACACTCAAAATTTTTCAGACCGGCCCACGATTTTGGATTGGCCCACGATCGGCCCATGGTTATGGATCGGCCCACGATTTTTGCCCAGGATCGGCCCACGATTTTGGATCGGCCCACGATTTTGAAATCGGCCCTCGATCTGGGATCGGCCCTAGATTTGAGTCTTACATATTTACTTGCAGTATGCTACTTTTCAGCATATAAACAAATGAGTTTTGTATGTTTTAGGTATTTTTGAACCACGTCGAATGTAGGGACTTCCCCTTTAACAATGGAATTTTTGGCTGTGACAAAAATGTCAGAATCAAATCTATATAATTATTATTCCATAAGCAAACAGAGCAGACTGTGATCAGACAACTTCACAAGGACTTGTTTGATCTGGATCTTTTTTCTGTTTGCATAAGATGCCATGTCTATGAGGAAAGAGGTTAAGGAAAAATGCGGTTTGTCTGTACTTCAACAAGCCTTCACTGTGCCAATTTTTATTTGTCTTAGGCAATTTAGCAGATACATTCTGAACATAGTACTGAATAACTTTCCTCAATGCCCAAATAAATTTCCTCATTAGTCAATGAAATTTTTTAACTGGAAAGTAATACAGTAAAACCTGTGTTAAGCGGCCAGTCAAGGGAAGCGGCCAAATGGACCGCGTAAGTGAGGTGACCACTTGATCGAGGGGTGGATATTTTGGGGGAACTTTCTGTTTGATCATACAAACGCAAAAGTTTAAAAGATATCTAGATCTACATGTACTTTAATGTATTACCCAAAAGATGATGTATTTTATTCATGTAAATACTGGTAAAATACAACATATGTATGTAAATTGCATACACAAGAGAAAAAAACAACACCAGGCAGAATCATTTGACATGTCTGGAAATTATAAATGTACATGTACACTTCACATGAGGTGCTTATGTTTGGAAAGGATGTGAATATTTTGTTTGATGTTATCTCTTTTGATTCAGTAAAGTGCAGACAAACTTCTCAACACACCCATCTTTACACATTTAACAATAAAGGAGTTGAAATTAAGGATTATCAGGCCATCGATTATAATCTTTCCCTAAGGCCAAGGTCAATGCTTGGTTTACTTTGTTCACTTCCGTCAATCTATGCACTTTCTTGATATAATGGAAAGTTCCGAAGCGGTAACGATATTTCAATCGACGAATTCCGTAATATCAGAAAGTTACAATGCGCAGCCCCCATTTTGATAGGTGTCAGCTATCAGTGTGTATTGGGTTTTCAGACATTTCAGGCTGGCCGCCTGGCCGTCTAATGGGGTCAAAATATAGGGTTTGGGGTGAAATATGGTGGACGCTGGCCGCGGAAGGAAGATGACCGTCTTAGCGTCTAAAACAGGTGCATTAAAGACTGATATTTCCGGGAGGATTTCAAACTGACCGTTAACACGAGGTGACCATTCATTTAAAGTGACAGGTCAAGTTTTACTGTATGTTGAAACTCCCAAATAAGGAAATCATTTACTGGTGATTTAAACAAGGGATCAAAACAAAATAGTTTGAGTTTAGCAAATATGCTACTGCATGTTCCATTTTTTCACCATTGTAAGGCGTGTTTATAGCATTTGTATGTAGCAATATTGTGTATATATTGTGTCTTCTCTGTGTTTTTTTATTAGATAATAGCCAGAGGAACGATCTTTGCCAGGATGTCGCCAGATCAGAAAGCGCAGTTGATAGAAAAGCTTCAAGATTTGGAGTAAGGTTTGATATGTGTAATGGCTGCTTAACTCTTTGCCTGATGAATATTCATGTCAGAAACATAATGAATGTTTATTAGCTGAAATTCTATACAGGCATATGTTTGGCTATGGAAGAAACTGTAGTATCTAAGATAATTCCATTAGCAAAGAGAGCAGACCCTGATCAAATGGCTTGTGCAGGAGCAATCTGATCTGGGTCGACTCTGATTGCAAAGGTGGCTGTGTTGGGTAAAGGATGATACCAGTTTATGACAACTTGAAATATTGGCTTACCGTACTAATTGTAGGTAGGAAATATTATGCTTAACCCTTTCCCTGTTCTATGTTTATTACAAACTTCAGTACCTACTGAATATTCATGGACAAAATAGTTATAATGAAATATGAACGATGGAACATTTATCCATTTTAGAAACTAAAGAAACAGATCAATCAAATTCGATTAGCAAACAGAGCAGACCCTGAACCTTAGGAGCCTTCTGATCTGGGTCTACTCTGTTTGCAGATGTGTGAAAATGCGTTTCTATGAAGGAAACCCTTTCCCTGTTCAATATTCATGTAAGAAATAATGACATCATGAATATTTATTAGCTGAATGTGTTTAATGGTTCATGAACACAGGACCTAGACAGAAACTGTAGAACCACATTTATATACACGGAATTTTTAATTTAGCCAGAGAAAATTGAAACATTAGGGAAATCCAGGAAAAATGTCAGGAATTAAAAGTTTGTTTACGACTGTACATGCTTAGGGTATGAGAGGAAACTGAAAGGGGTTTACGCATCCCTTGCCTACTGAGCTGTTCCGTTTTTCCGCGTTTTCTATTGAAACATATAGTGAAAACTTTAAAATCTTCTCCTCTGATTGTCTGGTGAGCGATATCAGGGCCATCATGGCTCTCTGGTTCATTTTTATGGAAATCTCAATATTGAAGCTGCTCATATAGTACTATAACTAAGAAACAGTTCACAGTCCTCTAGAGGATAGGAGAGGAGTCCTTAACATGCTGTCAAGTATAAAATGTTTTCGTATTTTATTCCTATAGCTATTATGTGGGTATGTGTGGAGATGGGGCTAACGACTGCGGGGCCCTCAAGACTGCCCATGCAGGGATCTCGCTGTCTGAGGCCGAGGCTTCAGTTGCCTCCCCTTTCACATCAAAGACTGCTGACATTTCTTGCGTCCCCACAGTTATAAGGTAATGATAATAGTTACCGGTATATAATAAATATGAAAACAGTGATAATGATAATAATAAGTAATTAACATTTATGATGTAGGGTATTGATCAAGTCATGCTCAGCAGGATATGTTTTAACCCATTACCTCATAGGCTATTATTAGATACAACCTACTACCGAAAAGGAGCATTAACTAGAGAAAAGGAAATTTTTAGAATTTTGTAGTTCTGAAACCATTGTTATAAATAGAGCATTTGCTCCTAAGGAGCAAATGCTCTATTTATCACAATGGTTTCAAAAAGTAACTTTTACAGAGACGTAGTTGTAGTTTGAAACCATTGTGATAAATAGAGCATTTTCTCCTACAGGAACAGAGGCTCTTTTTATCACAATGGTTTCACAATGTGAATTTTACAGTCATCAAAAGTTGTCAATATGAGGGGATGGGTTAACCCTTTACTCCATGAATATTCATGTAAGAAATAATGACATCATGAATATCAATTAGATTCATTATTATAATAGCACATGGACACAGTAAATTGTTTTGCCATGGCAGAAACTAGAATCATATCTATATTATATCATAAGCAAACTGAGCAGACCCTGATCAGATGGCTCCTATAGGAGTCATCTGATCTGCGTCTACTCTATTTGGAAAGGCGTAGAAAGGCGTATTTATGGAGGAAAGGGTTAATATGAATATAAAATATGAAATGAATATAATGCTTTTTCTTTCAGGGAGGGTCGTTGTGCTTTGGTAACAAGCTTCGGAGTGTTCAAGTACATGGCCTGTTACAGTTTAACTCAGTTTGTGTCTGTTCTGTTGCTATACTGGGTAAATATTAACTGTTTACTCCATGAATATTCATGTAAAAATAATGACATCATGAATATTAATTAGATGAATGTTTAAATTGTCATATTAACAGGAATGTTTTTTGATCACAGAAACTGTAGAATTCCATATAAAGCAAACAGAGCAGACCCTGATCAGGTGGCTTTTACAGGAGCTGTCTGATCTGGAATTACTCTGTTTGCAAGAGCATTTAAAGAGGAAGTCCCTACAATAAACACATATTTTCAATAATATCATAAGACTTGGTATTTGTTATGCTCATTCATTATTATGAAGATTGTCAATTTGAACTACATAATATCGAAAAATTGAATTGATTGGTGGGTGTTTCCAAAGTATTTGTTGCCATGGTATGTAAATATTGTTGAGTTTTGCTGAAAATTGGTATGTATGGGTATTTGGGTACCCCAAACTCTATTGTATGTGTCACAAAAGAGTTGGTTGCCATGGTAATGGAATGGTGGCCTCTGATTGGTGGCAATTTAGACATGCGAGTTTGCTGAAAATTGGTATGTATAGAAGTATTTGGTACCCCAAATTTAATTGAAGGTGTTTCAAAAAATGTTGGTTGCTATGGTAACCTGGTGGAGGCCTGTGATTTAAAAATGAGGGACATCCTGTAAGAGAATCCTTTACAATTAGATCATGTTTTTCAATAATATGGGACAGTAAAACCTCTCTATAACGGCCACTAAATTACATAAAGTATCTTGTGTTAAAGGCAGGTGACTGCTAAAAGCAAGGTGAAAGTGAAACAGAATGCTCCTATAGAAGCGTTCTGTTTTACTTTCATCTTGCTTTAAGCAGCCACCTGCCCTAAATAACAACTAATTAACATAATTTAGTGGCCATTATAGAGAGGTTTTACTGTACTTTACCTTTTCTAATTGTTGGGCTTTTAGTTACTTCTAAGCTTGTTCGGCAGTCATTTCTGCTACTGAGATACTTATGTTAACCTTTTACTCCATCAATACATGTTTCTACTCCATCAATATACACCTTTCTACACCATCAATACACATTTCTACTCCATCAATACACATTTCTACTCCATCATTACATCTTTCTACTCCATCAATACATATTTCTACTCCATCAATACACGTTTCTACTCCATCAATACACATTTCTACTCCATCAATACATATTTCTACTCCATCAATACACATTTCTACTCCATCAATACAAGTTTCTACTCCATCAATACACATTTCTACTCCATCAATACACATTTCTACTCCATCAATACACATTTCTACTCCATCAATACACATTTCTACTCCATCAATACATATTTCTACTCCATCAATACACATTTCTACTCCATCAATACAAGTTTCTACTCCATCAATACACATTTCTACTCCATCAATACACGTTTCTACTCCATCAATACACATTTCTACTCCATCAATACACATTTCTACTCCATCAATACAAGTTTCTACTCCATTGCAAACACAGTAGACCCAGATTAGATTGCTCCTATAGGAGTTGTCTGATCAGTTTCTGCTCTGTTTGCTTATGATATGTTATAGATATGATTGTAGTTTCTTCCATGTTCAAAACTTCACATGCCCATGTGCTATTATAAATATTAAACTAATTAATATTCATGAATATTTCTTACAACAATATTCATCAGGTAATGGGATAACGCTTGTCTGTTTGATATTCATGTAAGAAACAATGATATCATGAATATTTATTAGGTGAATTTTTAAAATGATATATGTACATAGAACTTTTTGGTATTGGTAGAAACTGTAGAGTCAGGTCTATTATAATTTCATAAACAGAGCAGACCCTGATCAGATGGCTGCTACAGGCAGTGTCTGATCTGGGTCCACTCTGTTTTCAAAGGCATTGAAAAGCATTTATTTGAGGTAGAGGGTTAAAAAGAATTGAATAATTCTTCAGCAGCTGTGACAGGATTGGATATTAATCTCAAGTCTTGTGGAAATATTTTAGGTTGGCGTGAATCTTACTGACTTCCAGTTTCTGTACGTGGACCTTTTCCTCCTTACAACGCTCAGTATAACATGTAAGTTCTCAACCTTTACCCCATAAATACATCTTTCTATGCATTTGTAAACATAGTAGACCCAGATCAGACGACTCCTGTAGGAGCCGTCTGATCAGTCTGTTCTGTATGCTTATGAAATAATATCGATCTAATTCTACAGTTTCTGCCATGGCCAAATATTCATGTGTCCTGTGTTCAAAGTGAATGATCCATCATTTTTTAATGTTCGAGTCAAAGGAGATTTTTTTTAACCCATTCCCTCATATTGACGCCTTTTGACGCCTCTGCAAAAGTCACCTGTTGAAACCATTGTTATAAATAGAGCATTTGCTCCTATAGGAGTAAATGCTCTATTTATCACAATGGTTTCAAACTTCAAAATTCTAAATATTTTCCTTTTCTCTAGTTAATGTTCCTTTTCGGGAGATTTATTCAAAGAGGTTGTATCTAAAAATAGCCTATGAGGTAATGGGTTAATGACAAACACTGCAGACCCTGATCAGATGGCTCCTCTAGTAACCCTCTGATCTTGATCTACACTGTTTGATGGTGTTAGTATACCATACTTTGGGAATAATTGGCATCGTGATAATTTCGCCACCTTGCTTCAAAATGCCCGTATTTTTATTTTGGTCAGTTTAATTTTCGCCATTCCAGGATTTAAGGGTAGGTGTTAATCTGTGTGTGTACAATGGATCAGTTATATATCGGCGAGAAATTGTTGTTTGTTTGTCATCGATATATTTTGGTGTTTTAAATTTTCGCCCCTTCGTACTTGGTGGTGAAATAGGCCAATTATTAACCACGGCCAATTATTCCCAAAGTGCAGTACTTGTTTCCCCATATTCAGGGACTTAATTGTCAGCGGTCTACTGACAAGACGAAGTATTAGATACAACTTCCAAACAGATTACACATAGAAGGTTTAGCTTTATGTTTTCAACATCTATTTATGTTTACACACTCCAGACAGAGGCGAATATATTATTATAACATATGCAAATCATTTGGTTCTAGAAAATTGCCCAGTGTTACATTGCATTGTCATCGCCTTCCAAACTGTTCCACATCCTGAAACTGACTTCTTAACCCATTCCCTCATATTGATGACAATGTAAAAGTCCATTTGTGAAACCATTGTGATAAATAGAGCAATTGCTCCT
The DNA here is from genome assembly GCA_963576725.1 of Azorinus chamasolen. NCBI lineage: Eukaryota > Metazoa > Mollusca > Bivalvia > Cardiida > Solecurtidae > Azorinus > Azorinus chamasolen. Next base: position 27,276,354 of record OY755249.1, read on the forward strand.
ATTTATCACAATGGTTTCAAACTACAAAATTCTGAAATTTTCATAATTTTTTCTCTAGTTAATGCTCCTTTTCGGTAGATTTATTCAAAGAGCTTGTATCTAAAAATAGCCTATGAGGGATTGGGTTATAGAAACAAAGGAACTTTAAGAAATGAGACTGACATATTTTGAGTGACAATTACATGATGTTAAGAAAGGTCAACATTTTTTTTCAGTTGGATTTACAGAGGCATACCCCAGATTATCTAAGAACCCGCCCATGATAAGCCTGCTGAGTGTGCCGCCCATTTTGTCACTCATCGTACAGATGGCTATAATTACAGGCTTCCAATTGTTTTTCTACTTCCAAGTACAGCAACAACCATGGTACATTTACAGTTAAACCTGTTAAACCCTTTCCCTGCTCTACATTTTTTCCAAAGTTCAATACCTATTGAATATTCGTGGACAAAATAGTCATAATGAAATGTGGAAAGTGGAAAATTGTAGCCATTTAAGAAAGTAAAGAAACATCTTTCAAATTCCATAAGCAAACAGAGCAGACCCTGATGAGACGACTCTTATAGGAGCCGCCTGATCTAGGTCTACTCTGTTTGCAGATGTGTGAAAACATGTTTATATGAAGGAAAGAGTTAACTCTTTAGACCATGAATATCTGTGCAAGAAATAATGTATGTATGAATCTACCAAAAAGGAGCATAAACTAAAGAAAAGGAACATTTTGGAATTTTGTAGTTCTGAAACCATTGTGATAAATAAGAGCATTTGCTCCTTAGGAGCAAATGCTCTATTTATCATAATGGTTTCAAAAAGTGACTTTTACAGAGGCGTAGAAAGACATATTTATGGAGGAAAGGGTTACTTTTTATAATAACATATAAACAAGAAAAGTTTATGCCGTGGCAGGAACTGTAGAATCAGATCTATAATATTCCATAAGCAACCAGAGCATACCCTGATCAGTGGGGTATGGACAATTGCCCCATAGGACGATTTCCCCTTAGGACAATTGCCCCTTAGACAATTTCCCCTTGCCAAAATTGCCAACCCAGATAACTGTCCCTTGGTTATAAAAAGACTTTTTAACATGCTTTATTATAATTCTATAGTTTCTACCATGGTCAAAAATTCCTGTGACCATTTGCTATAATAACAATTAATCTAATCAATATTCATGATGTCATTATTTTTTACCAGCATATTCATAGAGTAAAGGGATATTGATGATGTCATTAATTCTTATATAAATATTCATGGAGTAAAAGTTTAATGATATGAATATGTGTACAATGTTTTGTGTTGATTGATTCATAAAACAGGCTGAAATAAATTAAACTTTGCAAACCATGTAGGTTCTGTTATGTCAGAGCACTGTCCAAGACTTGGCATTTTATAAGAAAGATCTTGGAGAGTGTCTGTATGGATCCTGGGTCCATGCTTATAAAGCTTTTTAGTTGAGTTTGAGTTCGTTCTCAAGCTTTTGATTGGTCAGATTTGAGTTCTCAAGCTTTTGATCTTGAGAACGAACTCAGACACAACTAAAAGTTTTATAAGCATGGACCCTGACTGCATTTACTCTTTTTCCAAAATCTAGAGGGGACTAATTTTGTCTCCCCCAGTATATTTGGGAGACATTTTGTTTTTGTGCGTGGTGTTCGTCCGTCTGTCCATCCGTCTGTTCAATTTTACTTTGTCCGCACGGTTTCTCCAAAACTTTGGGTTGCATTTCCATGAAACTTTCTAGGATTAATCCCCACCATGCCTAGTTGTGCATATCATATTCCTGTTATGGTTCGGTAATTTTCTGCAGAGTTATGGGACTTTGAAATTTTTACATGGAAATTTTTTTCCGTGCGTTTTTTCCAAATCCTATCATCAGATTTTCATGAAACTTCTTAGGATTGATCAGCACTATGTCTAGTTGTGCATATCTTATTCCTGTTCCGGTTTGATGATTTTCTTCAGAATTATGGGACTTTGCAATTTTTACATGGAAAATTTTGTCAGTGCAGTTTCTCTAATACATTTGACTGATTTTTCCTGAAACTTAATAGGATTGATCAGCACTATGCCTAGATGTGCATGTCTTATTCCTATTCCTGTTTGATTTTCTTCAGAGATATGGGAAATGTTTACATGGAAATTTTGTCTGCGGGTTTCTCCAAAATCTTTGGTCTAATTTTCATGAAACATCATAGGATTGATCAGAACCATGCCTAGTTGTGCATAGTTTATTCCTGTTCCGGTTTGATGATGTTCTGCAGAGTAATGGGAGTTTGAAATATTTTGTCCACGCACTGGGCCGGGAGACATCAGTTTTTGTATCAAAAACAATTCTAGTTTATTCTCATTTTGCCATATAAGTGTTTGCTTGATAGAGACACCTTTTGATGACTTTGTAAATGAAGTAGACCCAGATCAGAGGGCTCATGTTCTATTTGCTTATGGAATAATTTTGATCTGACTCTACATTGTCTGCTCAGCTATGACCGAAGATTGCTATGTTTATATGCACTCCTGTCATAATCTTAATATCCGCGATGACATTTTTTTTCTTTCATGAATATTCATCAGGTAAAGGGTTAATGAAATATCATTATATTTTAGGTACGTGTCTTTAGTGGATGATCCAGCGGCAGAAAATGATTACACCTGTTATGAGGACACTGCTGTTTTCTACATCTCCATGTACCAGTACATCACACTAGCAATAACCTTTGCCAAAGGCCAACCGTACAGAAAGTCCCTGTTTACAAATTGTAATATATGTACAGTAGAACCCCTCTAATGCAACCACTTAAAAAATAACCATAGATGTCTTTATAAGCAGGTGGTTGCTTAATGTAGGATGAAAGTTATTCAGAAAGTTCCTGCAGGAGTTTTCTGCATAACTTTCATCCTGCATTAAGCTACCACTTGCCTTTAAAACCCAGAATTAGACCTATTTTAGGCGGTCACATTAGAGGGGTTTTACTGTATTTGTTCTTTTTTCATTTCGTCTTATAAACATGCAAAACAATTCTCTTATGAATATGTATGTAAGAAATATTCATAATTGGCATCATGAATATTAATTAGCTGCAATTGTATAATGGTGTATGAATACAGGATGTTTTGGTCATGGCAGAATGTGTAGAATCAGACCTATATTATTATTCCATAGAAGCAAACAGAGCAGACTTTGATCTGGCTCCACTCTTCTTGCAAAGGCGTGAAAAGACTTTTTTTGTCAGGGAAAGGGTAAAACATGTTAATATAAGAATTATCAGTAAAATTGCTGAATGTTTTCAATCTAAATCTGTCTACGCCATTGCAAACAGAATAGACCCAGATCAGTATCAGGACCCTGCAGGAGCCATCTGATCAGGGTCTGCTCTGTTTGCTTAAGATATAGATATGATTGTACAGTTTCTGGAATGGCCAAAATGCCTGTGTCCATGTGCTATTGTAACAGTTAATCGAATTAATGATGTTATGAATATTCATAGATAAAGGGTTAAACAACACCCGCCAATGTTCAATCAGACCCTTAACCCTTTCAGTGATTTTTTTAATCCCTCGCCATGGAGTGGGGGGGATTATAGGAATGGCCTCCGTCTGTCCGTCCGTCCTTGTCTGCCTGTAACAATTTCGTGTCCGCTCCATATCTCCTATACCCCTGGAATGATTTTCATGAAACTTACCTCAAATGTTAACCAAGTTGAATCAATGTGCAGAACGCATGTGACAGTCATGTCGGCTCAAGGTCAAGGTCACATTTGAAGGTCAAATGCAATGTCTTAATTTAGGTGGCGGCGGGGGATTTAACTGTCCTTTGGACTGCCTTGTTCCCTATAAAACTGGATCCAGTAAAGAACCTTTTCCCAGTCTAAAAACATGCATTTTTTCCTAATTCAAGGCTTATTTTTCCCAAAATTTTGACTTTAACATTGCATTTTGTTACATTATTTTCCAAACTGGAATCGTACTGGACCCATACCCAATAGAGTGATAACCAATCACTGCTTTTCACTCATATAGATGACTTTTTGCACCCTTGCAAACAGTAGACCCAGATCATATAGCACCTGTAGGCACTGTCTGATCAGGGTCTGCTCTGTTTGCTTAACCCTTTCCTCCATGAAAGTCACCTGTTGAAACCATTGTGATAAATAGAGCATTTGCTCCTATAGGAGCAAATGCTCTATTTATCACAATGTTTTCAAACTACAAAATTCTAAAAAATTTCCTTTTCTCTAGTTAATGCTCCTTTTCGGTAGATTTATTCAAAGTGGTTGGATCTAAAAATAGCCTATGAGGGAATGGGTTAATGAATAATATAGATCTGATACTACAGTTTCTGAAATGGTAAAAAGTTTCCCTCGTGTATCAGCCATTATAAAAAATCAGTTAAATGAATAATAAATAATAATTAAGGTGACCAATTGATGCATAAATGACCATTAATGAAAAGGTTAAAACAGGTTCTTCTTTGATTTTCAATGTTGATGTCGGAGATATGTATTTCTATAATTACAGACCCGTTTATGGTAAATCTCTTCGTGTGCTTGGCTGTGACAATTTGGTTAAATATGAAACCCACACAAGGTGTGGCAGACTTCTTTGAGGTAAGCTGTACACAGTACTCTTGTATCTTCCCTGTTTACCCCTTTACTCAATACATATGCCTTTCTATGCCTTTGCAGACAGAGCAGACCCAGCAGTGTCTGCTCTATTTGCTTATAAAGTAATATAGATATGATTCTACATTTTCTACTATGACAAAACGAAAAAATGGCTAGACAAAGCTCGATAAAAGCAAGAACCTGGTAAGAATTGTTGACCAGTTTCGTCTACTATTCAGACTCTTCAGAACTTACAGAACCAACGACGTTTTCGCAGGTCTATTTATACCTATTGAGTGTGGTCACGTGATGTTTTGATGTACGTGTGCACAAATCTTGTTTCGTTTTACGTAACTTTTGGTGACATAATTGAAAAGTGTGTTGTTGCCATGGATAAAAATGACATTACAGTGAAGCAAACCTTAGTATTTGGGGGTTTGCTTCTTGAGACACAAGATTTGAAGCAACTCTTAATATTTGAGAGTTGCTTCTTTTTAGTTTTTAGTTTGTTAGACTTGCTCTTTCTGTAAAGCATACTCCAATGTTGGGGTCTGCTTTTCTATTTCACATGGGGTTGGCTTCTTTTTGAAGCAAACCTCTCTACTATGGCCAAAATTCCCATCTCTATGTGACATTATAAAAAAAGTTAATCTCATTTATATTCTTGATGGCATTATTTCTTACATGAATATTCATGGAATAAAAAGGTAACTCCCAAAATTGCCATGGTATGCTTCACATGAAATCTGTAGATAAAATGCGTACGCTTCTGTCAAAATCTTATTTCTCAGCCAAACCATGTCTTACTGCTTTCATTATACCCTGCAAACGAAGTTTGAGAGGAGGTATATGGGAATCAGTGTGTTGTTTTTTCTGTCTGTCTCTGTGGCATAACCTGGTTATACCCCCGCAAGCGAAGTTTGGGAGGGGGTACACGTATATAGGAGTCAGTGTGTTGGTCCATCTATCTGTGGCACAACTTTTGATTTGCGATCTAATCAGCTAAGCGGGGGTATTCCATCACCTTTAGTGATAGTTCTGTAGTTATGTCTCCCCCCATAATTATATGGGGGAGACATATTGTTTTCGTGAGAGTTGTCTGTCTGTCTGTCCGTCCGTCCGTCTGTCCGTCACACTTTTTGTCCGGACGATAACTTCAATATGCCAGTTGATTGAAACTTCATATATGGAAAGAGCATAATGAGAGGAAGTGTCATGCACAAGGTCCATAACTCTGGCTTCATTAATATAGGAGTTATTGCCCCTTGTAAAAAAAAATCACACTTTTTTGTCCGGACGATAACTCCTATATAACTCATGCCATTGGATTGAAACTTCATGTATGGAAAGAGCATAATGAGAGGAAGTGTCATGCACAAGGTCCATAACTCTGGCTTCACTAATATAGGAGTTATTGCCCCTTGTAAAAAAATTCACACTTTTTTGTCCGGACGATAACTCCTATATGGCTCATGCCATTGGATTGAAACTTCGTATATGGAAAGATCATGATGAGAGGAAGTGTCACGCACAAGGTCCATAACTCTGGCTTCACTAATATAGGAGTTATTGCCCCTTGTAAAAAAATCACACTTTTCTGTCCGGACGATAACTCCTATATGGCTCATGCTATTGGATTGAAACTTCATATATGGAAAGAGCATAATAAGAGGAAGTGTCATGCACAAGGTCCATAACTCTGGCTTCACTAATATAGGAGTTATTGCCCCTTGTAAAAAAAATCACACTTTTTTGTCCGGATGATAACTCCTATATGGCTCATGCCATTGGATTGAAACTTCATATATGGAAAGATCATGACGAGAGGAAGTGTCATGCACAAGGTCCATAACTCTGGCTTCACTAATATTGGAGTTATTGCCCTTTGTAAAAAAAAAATCACAATTTTTTGTCAGGACGATAACTCCTATATGGCACATGCCATTGGAGTGAAACTTCATACATGGAAAGATCATAATACGAGGAAGTGTCATGCATAAGATCCTTAACTTGGGCTTCAATAAATTTAGAGTTATTGCCCCTTGTACATTTAACGCTTTCTTGTTCGGACGATAACTCCTACATGGCTCTTGCCATCGTATTGAAACTTCATACATGGAGAGAGCATGTTGAGAGAAAGTGTCATGAACAAGGGCCATAATCAGAGATGGTGTCAGGGCGCGGGATGTGCGGGATCCCGCTTATCGTTGCCTCGGTCCCCCATTTTTCTCAAAATGGTGAGGGCATTATCCCGCAGTCAAAATGATTGTCCCGCAAAAAATATTATCCAGTGCGTGCAAAATAAATCCAAACAGAATTTGAGAAAGTTCTGTATCGGCATCGCAAAAAGCACTGAAGTTGGAATACCCCTATTTTTAGCGGTCTCGTATTCGATCAATAACTCCTTAGAGGGATACCTGTAATTGACAATTGACACTGGTTCCCGCATTTTGAAAAATCTATATTTAAATAACGAATGATGCGGGGAAACGCCTATGTACACCATTTCCGGTTTACTTTCCCGACATTTTGTGCATGCTGCAGACGACAGAAAAAATGTCTAGCAAAAACAAAAGAGAAATAAGTGAGTTCTTTTGCCCCGTAGCGAGTTCATCTATGGAAACATTGGAGATGCAAGCAGAAAATTAAAAAGCCTCCAGTTATTTCGGATTCGAAAAACGAACACGATGATGATCCTAAGAAAACGTCCAATCCGAAAAAAATGGAAGGACCACAAAATATCAGCTATCTTGTCTCAAATCATCGGCGAACAAAGTTTTGAAATATACTTTTACTTTGTGTGTTGAAAGAAAGAAAACCAACACGTTCACTTATGCAAATGGATGCGTTAACTACCGCACATCAAGACAGACTGAATCTGCCGATCACATAACATTGTCTTTGAAAGTAAGTTGTTAAAAGTTTCAAACTTGGTGTCAGAATTAGATGAAAGGACCGAGGTATTGATAAGTGCTATGAGAACAGCTTCCTATATTGCAATTGAAAATATTCCATCAGCAAAAAAATCTAGCTCTATTCAAATCTTTTAGATATTCGAAAATTCAATGGCTTGGATCAAAGTTGGAGAAAATGCCCATTATGTAGCTATAAGGGATATTTGAGAATTAATATAGACATGTGTCTTTGCGTGTTGAAAGTAAGAAAACTAGATCTAATATGTTTACTTACAAATGTAAATGGATGCATTAACTAGTAATAACTACTGCCCGTTAACTGCTCCCCCCCCCCCCCCCCTCCCAAGTAGGTCCCCCACTTTTTTTTATTTGATGGGGGATTTCCCCCACCAAATTGAAATCCTGGCAGCATCTCTGCATAATTCTTGCTTCAATACTTTTGGAGTTATTGCCCTTTGTTACATTTTTGGCCGATCAATAACTCCTGTTCGACTGATTCTATTGGAATGACATTTTATTTATGGAAAGGGCATGATGAAAGTAAGTGTCATGCACAAGGGCCATAACTCTGGTATCAATATTTTTGGAGTTATTAGCTGTTATCATTTTGTTTGGAAAGTGCATAATGAGGGGAAGTATCATTCATCAGGTCCATAACATTTTTAGTGATTTCCCTTTACATATTGTTTTTATTAGAGGGGAGACATCCGTTTTTGTGACAAAAACCTCTAGTTCTAGTTTGATTTGCAATCAAGGCAGCTGAGTAGGGGTATCCCATCACCTTAGATAGCTTCTAACGAATAGGGGTTTGTCAAGAAATATAAAAAAGATACTTCAATTAGATTTTCTAGGTATGCCTCTTTTCTACAGCTTTACTTTGATATCCAAGTAAGAAAAAATGACATCATGAATATTAAATAGCTGATTTTTTTAATGATGAAGTAGAGGGTTAATTTCATTTAGCTGAATAAGGCTCGTCATGGAATATGAATGCAATACAATTACATCATTTGAAATTCTTCTGTTTACAATATCTGGCTATTCATAAATATGCAATGATAACTCATGTTGACCCTTTCCCTGTTTAGTAGTACATATTCATGTAAAAAGTATAAATGACATAGTGAATATTTATTAGCTGAATTTTTATACTGTAAAATTATCAAGAGAATTGTTTGTTTTGACAAAAACTGTAGAATAAGAGCTTATGTTATGCCATAAGCAAACAGAGCAGACCCTGGTCAAATGACTCCTACAGGAGCTGTCTGATCTAGGTCTACTCTGTTTGCAAAGGTTGTATGAGGGAAAGGATCAAAACAGCATTTTCAAGTTTTGACTTGTAAAAAGTTACCATTCTTTGAAGCCACAAGGCCACAAACCATTGATGTGAATCTGTCGTAATGTGTCTATGTTTATTTTTTCAGTTTATTGAACTACCAAATATGTACTACAAACTAATTTATGTGGGCGGGGCTTTAGCTAACCTGCTTGTCTGTCTTATGATGGAGGTAAGTAAAACAGATATAAATCATAATTGTTATAAATAATAGCACATGTACACAGCATTTTTTGGCCATGGCAGAAACTGTAGAATCATACCTATATTGTATCATAGCAAACAGAGCAGACCCTGATCAGATGGCTCCTATAGGAGTCGTTTGATATGGGTCTATTCTGTTTGCAAAGGTGAAGAAAGGCATATTTATGGAGGTAAGGGTTGATAACAATAATAATTATAGTAAAAATGATGATTATGATAATTATAATGATAATAATAATGTTTTCATTTGACCCATTACCTTTTGAATATTCATGTGAGAAATAATGACACCACCAATGTGTGTTAGCTGAATTTTATATGGCATTGGTACACATGAATGTTTGGTATTGGTAGAAACTGTGTATGTTAAAAGGTGTATCTATGGATTAAAGGGGTTAAGATTGAATAGCAAAATGCCAGGGTTTACCAATGGTGAAGTTACTGAACAATCTATTGGTTGGCAGTGGTGAGATGCAGACAATTGCTGGACTGATTTTGCCCTTACCATGGCCAAATCTCACGAGATTTGTCGGAGGGGAAAGTGAATGCAGTTAAATATATTAGCAATATTCAAATTTATCAGGCAACGTCATGAAATACAGTCACTTCCTACTAGCATAATATTTACCACGTCGACGCTGTATTTTGTGAGGTATAGTGCATGTGTACTGACCCCACTGAAATGCAAGTTTTGTTCAGCCAATAGGAGGAAAACAGAAGGACGAAAAATGCATTATTAAACATAAACATCAAATTAACATATTTGCTCACCTTTGTCTCAACTATTTGTCCATATAAAAGGATTAAATCAAGTTTGTTTATGTTGTACAAGTCGATGACGTCACTGCATGCCAACATGACATCATGTAATACGTACTTGCATTTATTTTCATTCAGGGGACGAAACCGCTTTAGCAATCTTTCTTTTTCTTCATTTTCTCCTTTTTTCTTGGAGTTGCATGATAAAAGAATTACTATGCTAGTAGTTTGGAAGTTCAGCTGTATTTTGGCTTGTCAGAAATGTAGTTAAGAATGTCTTTTGTAGAATTATTTATTGTAGTAAGTTCAATAAGACTATACTACAACTACAGCTTGAAAATGTGTTTATAATAATTTTAATTAATTATTTCTTGCAGATGTTCGTTTTAGACAGTAATTTTGTCACGGTGACACTGCAAGACAAACTGGACAGATGTCTGCCTGGTGAAGGACCAAAGTAAGAAACATAAGTAAAACTTTTGCACATGCCGGCCATTCAAAACAAATAATTTAAAAATCTTTAACGCTTTGACTGGTGAATTTTAAAGCATGAAGACTTAAATTAGTAGAGTTTAAATGTCGAACAGAGTAGACCTTGATCAGAGGACTCCTTGAGGAGCCCTCTGATCTGGATCTACACTCTTTGCAAATGCTAGTACACTTGCTTCCTGCATTTAGAAGGTTAATCCATATAGCCCCTATATACATGTATCTAAATCTTAGTACATTTACAAGTCCAAATATGTACATTTGTCTAAACAAGTACATTTGTCCAAATGAGGACGTGTCAACAAGAAATGTCGAAACGACATCCGAAACGGGTTTTCCTTCACTATTAACTGGTGATTTCTAATTTCAAAGGGGTATAACTCCTAGAAAAATTGCAGAAGGAAAAATCATCCGTTGAACAGTTTCAGAGGAGTTGCGCTTAAAAGTGCCCTGCCCGACCAACCGTCTGCCCTTCCGCCCGCTGTACATCACCATTTCAATAACGGGATTTTCCCTAGAAAAGCCTGTTAAAAATCTAGCTGATAAATATTCATGAATGTCATTATTTCTGGTGAAGGACAAATCAAGGTCTCTTCCATTTGCTATTCAAACAATATAGATCTAAATGTGCAGTTTCTGAGATGACAAAATTTCCCGTGTTTGTTTGCAATTATGAAAATGATCTTAATTAATATCAATGGTGTCACTGTTTCTTACATGAATATTAATGAAGTAAAGGATTAAAGAGTAACCAGGCAACAATTAACTGGTTGTAAATATTATTACTAAATCATCTGTTGGTCTAAAATAATAATTTTGTCAGCTCATTTTCTAAATTTAGACATGAGGGTGTAGAGGAAGAACTGAACCACGACACTACTTGGCCTCCTGTGAAATCTGAGGATCTGGCTGGAACCTTCCAACGCTTGGACAGTGCCTTCCAGCAGAGCAGTTCTAGGGCAAACATGGGTGCTGATACCAATAGCCTTACTGGAAGTGAAAACGAATCACTGGGTAGTTATGTATTGTTAAATTGTTAAGGTGGGAGGCGTATAGCCTTGCTTGTGTCTGTCATTTATATGTATGTCCATGTGTATGTCTGAACAGACATCCAGAAAATCTTGTATGCCGAACTCTTCATGGAGGATTCAAACTTTCACAGTTGAACAATGTTGATTTGAAGATACATGTATATGTAAAGAAGGGTATTTTTGCTTTGACCATTTTACCAGATTTATTCTCCTCACTTACTGAAAAGTGCTCGATTTAGAGACAATTTGCCTGTGGGGCATCTGTGAAGTGTGTAAGTAAAACATTGTAACATGTCTGAGTTAAGATGTCATTTTAACAGCACAACAAAGGTTAAGTTTTTCCTGTTTATTCCAAGTTTCGACACCTGCTGAATATTCATTGATAAAGTATGTAGTTATAATGAAATATGGAAAATTGTAGCTATTTTAGAAAATAAAGAAACAGATCTTTTTTCAAATTCCATAAACAAACAGAACAGACCCTGATCAGACGGCTCCTATAGGAGACGTCTGATCTTTGGTCTACTCTGTTTGCAAATGCGTTAAAACACGTTTATAATATGAAGGAAAGGTTGCATATTCATATAAAAAAGGATATCATAAATATTTCTTGGCAGAATTTTTGTAATGGCGTATGTACACAAGAGTTTTAGTATTGGAAGAAACAGTAGAGTCAGGCCTTTTATAATGTCATAAGCAAACAGAGCAGACACTGATCACATGGCTCCTAGAAGAGCCATCCGATCTTGGTCTACTAGGTGTGGAAAGGTCTTAAATACTGCCCACAGAGTTGACATATTTCAAGGATTTCTGTTTCAGACATAAACATCATGCAAGATTCCAAAAGGACACTAGAGGAAATGCAGATATCTTCAGAAAAGAAGGGACATACAAATCCAAACTTTCATATGGAAACTGAGGAATCTAACAACAAGGAAAGTCAAAGTGCATCAACAAGATTGTAGTAAAAACTAACATGTTTGTGCCAATGTACAGTGACCCCTCTTAACCCCTTACGCCTTTGCAAACAGAGTAGACCCAGATCAGACAGCTCCTATAGGAGCTGTCTGATCAGGGTCTACTCTGTTTGCTTATAATATAATATAGATATGATTCTGCAGTTTCTGCCATGGCAAATAAAATCCTGCATCTGTTTTCTATTTTAAAAATTTATCTAATCAATAATCATGATGCCATTATTTCTCTCATGAATATTCATGAAGTAAAGGCTTAACCTTTAACCTGGTGAATATTCATGTAAGAAATAATGATACCATGAATATTTCTCAGCTGAATTTTTATAATGGCATATGGAAGCATGAATTTTTGGTATTGGTCAAAACTGTAGAGTCAGACCTATTACAATTCCGTAAGCAAACAGCAGACCCTAGAGGAGCTGTATGATCTGAGTCTACTCTGTTTGCAGGGGTGTTAAAAGGCATTTATTTCTACGCCTCTGTAATAACCACTTCTTGAAACCATTGTGATAAATATCACAATGATTTATTTATCACAATGATTCCAAACTACAAAATTCTAAAATTCTACTTTTCTCTAGTAAATGCTCCTTTTGGATAGATACATTCAAAGAGGTTGGGTCTAAAAATAGCCTATAGAGGAAAGGGTTAATCTGCTAACCAAGTTTTGTTGATAGAAAATGTCTCACTTTAGTTGTTACAGTTGATTTAAATTATATTACCTTTCAACAACACTTTCGGAGTATCAAACTGTTTGGATCCTGATGAGACGACAGAGTACTTTGAGTCTCATCTGGATCCAAACTGTTTGCATAGGTAATCAATTATCCTCCTGCTAACAAGCTAAAGGTTAGTTGTCCTGTCTAAATGAATCTATTTGTCAAATGTCTCCTAGACAGGTGGTAAATGACATACTTTATTTGCAGGACGGAAGTGTTGCAGAAAACTTTCAAAGGAGCTTCCAGTGTTACTTTCATTCTGTTTGCTGCATTTTCTGCAATATACTTGTCCTGCATTAAACAGCTACCTTTTAAGCTCGTCTCTTCGTCCAAAATCTTAACATTGACCATAACTTCTTCAGTTTTTCATTTACAACCTTCAATTTTGGTATGCATGTTAATTTTGACAATGACGACAGACGAGCGTTGGCTACTGCTTGCGGTGCTCTTGTTTAAAAGACCCTCGTGCTATTCCCTAAATGGAACATTTAAAGATGTCCAGCTATCATTTTGTGTGTTGTGTCTATGTAATCTGCTTATGTGTCTATACAAGTCAGATACTGTTAGATATTGGACATATTAAGATTTTTGTTGGATTAACCCTTTCCTTCATATAAACGTGTTTTCACACATTTGCCAACAGAGTAGACCCAGATCAGACGTTCCTTTAGGAACCGTCTGATCAGGGTCTGCTCTGTTTGCTGTTAAAATTTGAAAGACCGGTTTCCTTAGTTTCTAAAATGGCTACAATGTTCCCACCTTCCATATTTCATTATACCAATTTTGTCCTTGTATATTCAGTAGGACTGGTATTGAAATTGGAATAAACATATAACAAGGAATGGGTTAACCCTTTACTCCATAAATACGCTTTTGCAAACAAAAGTAGACCCAGTTCTGCTCTGTTTGGTGTTTTTTTTTTAAAGAAATAATATAGATATGACTACAGTGTCTGCCAGTGCCAAAGATTCCTATGCCCATGTGACATTATATCAATAGCCATGATTTCTAACATGAATATTCATGGACTAAATGGTTGTTTGACAAGTCTTGTTTGTTAATTACTTTTGCTGCAATATAGCCGTGAACAATTCTAAACTTACACCTGAAGGAGTGTTTCTACACGAATGGTTTTGATGTCTTTGGAAGTAAGTTTTTATCAATGTGGATACTGAAATGTAGATTGCTAATAAAAACCAGTGTAAATATTGATCAAACTGTGTTGCATTGTTATAAAATACAAATTGTTAGTACAGTAGATCTTCACTAAAGCGAGTTAAGTGACCACATGATTTATTAACAGGGGACTGTAAAAGCAAGTGGTTGCTTAATGCAGGGCAAACATAATGCAAAAAGCTCCTCTATAGGAGCTTTTTGTGTCACTTTTGCCCTGCATTAAGCTACCACCTGTTTTAAAAATCCAGAATTAAACTTCTTTTGATTTGTAATATTCTGCATTCAAAAGTTTACCTACAAGGCGCGTTGAAATCCTATATTTAATTTACAAGACATGGACAACCACAGTTATAACAATATGGATGGCTAATTCAATTCAGAAAACAAACAAGCTAGAAATTAGTTTTTGATATTTTTAATACTGCATGAACATGGTGCATGATTGGTAAAAGGGTTTTATGCATTCAGCTGGTTTCTGTGAAATCATAATAGAACTGCATGGCATCCGTATATCCAACCCCTTTTAGATTCCCTGCTTTCGGAACAATGCCAATTTCTTTGAAGCCAAATTTACGCCACAAATTCAAGGAAGCCTGATTCGAAACGAACACAAGGTTAAAAAAGCTAGCTCTGTATCCCAGATCTTTGGCTAATATAAGGTAATTTTCAACCATGAAGGAGCCAACGCCTTGACCTCTCTCCGATGTTTTCACGATAAATCCGGCATTACATATGTGTGAACATCTTCCTGGAAAGTTCGGTTTTATATAAAACGCACCAAGTACTTCAGCCGTCTGTTTATCGGTCACCACAAACACCTCATGCGACAGATAATACGCTCTGAAGTCTTCCACATTTTCCATATCATCTTGTGGATAACTGTCACCTGAAATGACAAGAACATCAACAATAAGTAAATTTCGTCTGCAAAACGTGTCATCTTCAACATTAACACATTACCCCCTCTTTGTGCCTCTTTAAAATTCACATTGTGAAACCATTGTGATAAATAGAGCATTTGCTCCTATAGGAGCAAATGCTCTATTTATCACAATGGTTTCAAATTACAACATTCTAAAAAAATTCCTTTTCTCTAGTTAATGCTCCTTGTCGGTAGATTAATTCAAAAAGGTTGGATCTAAAAATAGCCTAGGAGAAAATGAGTTAAACTGTTCCCTGTTAAACATTCTTGTAAGAAATGATATCATGAATATTTATTGAAATTTTTATAATGGCATGTGAACACAAGGTCTATTTGAGTTGGTAGAAATATTATAATTTCATAATCAAACAGAGCAGACCCTGATCATGATCAGACGGCTCCTTGTAGGAACCGTCTAATACGGGCCTACTTTGTTTACAAAGTTGTGAAAAGGCGTTTATATGACGTAAAGGTTTTCAAAGTCTGATCTGGCCTGGTCACCATATTACATTTGGCGCCTAACGTAAATAAGACGCACTTTCGCAGGGTAATTTATATGAAGAATATGTATTGTAAAAATAAGAAACTCGTGGAGTGTTCTTTGAGTAAGATTTCGGGACGAATTCTTGTGAAGATGGGGTGTGTGTAGCAGGGTAGAGATTGTGGTGAAACAAGTTGATAGGCTTCACGGTGTGGCTTGGTAGCTCAGTCAGTAGAGTGTTGGCATGGGTTCAAGTCCCAGTCGAGTCGCAACTTTTTCATATTACATTTAAACGTACAGTTGGCTGAGCGGTCCATTTGACTGAAAGTAGACATTGACGGCCCTGATATCGCTCATCAGAGAATATTTTCAAAGTTTTCACTATATGTTTCTATAGAAAACTGGCAACCCCTGGGACGGGCCAATTTTGACCCCAGGGGCATAATTTATACAAATTTTGTAGAGGACCTGAACACGATGCTATGTGCCAAATATGAAAGCTGAGAACCTTCCAGTTTCAGAGAAGAAAAGTTTCCCAGTTTTCACTTTGTTTCTATTGAAAACTGGCCACCCCTGGGGCGGGGCCAATTTCGACCCCAGGGGCATAATTTATAAAAAAAAAAAATGTAGATGACCTGAACATAATGCTATGTGCCAAATATGAAAGCTGAGAACCTTCCAGATTCAGAGGAGACGATTTTCAAAGTTTTCACTATATGTTTCTATAGGAAGCAAGGCACCCCAGGGACCGGGCCAGTTTTGACCCCAACGACATAATTTATATAAATTTTGTAGAGGACTTACAGATGATGTCATGTGCCAAATGATGAAAGCTGAGAATCCTGTAGATTCACAGGAGAAGATTTTTAAAGGTTCAAATTGTTGACGACGCACGCCAACGAACATTAGGCGATCACAAAAGCTCACCCTGAGCACTTTCTGCTCTGGTGAGCTAAAAACAAATAGTATCTAACACAGAACTCTAACCTTTAGCATACTGTAGGTTAAAGAGTGATTATCTATGCCAACAGTTTGTATCCAGATGAGACACAGAGTTACTCGGCGTCTCACCAGCAGTCAAACAGTTCAAGTACCTTCTTCATTGACTATGACCCGTAGTATTTCATGGACTGCCGCTTCTTGTTCGTCTTTGTAGTAATCCAGAATCACCTCCCTTCCATTCTTTATCGTCCCTTCTTTGGGTAAATACGACAATTTGACATTTGATCTTTTGGCTTTGATGACATACGCCATATTCTGGAAAATTAAACAGAGCATAATTATACTGAAAGTATGAATAGATAAAAAAAAACCAGGTCGATGAAAAATGACCAGATTGCAAAATACATTTTATTCATTCATACTAGAATATTAGAAGGAAACAATCACTTATGGAGTAAAGGGTTAATCGTTTAGCTGATGACTATTCAGGTAAGAAATAATTGCGCCATGTATATGTATTCGCTGATTATTATAGTGGCATATGGACACACGAGGTTTTTGCTAATGGAATAATTTATATTAGTCCATAAGAAAATGCTAGGCTGATCATGGTCAGGCAGCCCCATCATCGAAAAAAGAACCCATTCAGTATTATACGATATAATCTGCTTGTAAATGTTGAAGGAGTAACAGTGCAGACCCTGATCTAGGAGGATCCCTCTGATCTAGCTCTACACTGTAAATGCCAGTATACTAGTTTCCCACGTTCAAATGTTTAAGCAGTCTACACTTCATACTGAACTTTTAGAACAATATGATGAATGAACTTTTGTTTTCATTTGAATGCATGATTCTCCAAGAATTCGTTTTGTGAAGCAAACAGTGTAAAACCTTGATCAGAGTATCCCTGTTTGCCTATGTGCGTTTTAACCCTTTCAATGCGCTAATGTCCTTTGCAAAAAAGTGAAGACCCAGATGAGAGGACTCCTAAAGGAGCCCTCTCACCAGGGTCTGCACTGTTTGTCATGTTACACCTTTCTTTACAAATCCATGAATAGTCACGGTAAGCTTGACCTATTTGGAATAGTGCATTTGAAAATTTAGCGTTGAAAGCGTTAAGGGACACTGGACACAGAAGCAGACTAGACACAGAACAGACGATTCCTCTAGGAGCCGTCTGATTACGGTTTGGTTATGAAATAATATGCAGTTGAACTGCGATATCTCGAACTCGGATAACTAGAACATCGGGATAACTCGAACTTAAAGTTCAGTCCTTCCAAAATTGACAATACAGAATTGCACTAAAATGTATCACAACGCATACATGTACATGTATCTAGAAATGCATGTGACAGCTTAATGCAATTCTAAAGCAATGCTGAAAGCTGCTACAGGAGCTTTCACCATTACTTTAGACCTGCATTAAGCTGTGAACTTTAGAAAGTGTCCAGATCAGAAATAGATAATTCGAACTTCTGTTATCTCGAACTAATTTGTATGGTCCCTAAAAGTTCGAGATACCGAAGTTCAACTGTAGATCTGATGCTAGCCTATAGACTCTGTCATGACAAAAAGTGCCTGCTGATGCTGACATCCTAATTAATATTCACGGATATTTGTAAAAGTAAATGGGTTTAATCACTTAAGCCCGGCTGTGTTACACATGTATCTACTGGCTTATTTAATGTCGGCATAGCCTACTTAAATCCTCCGCTGTGTACATAATTACTTAACCACGATAACTGTATTCATGCAATCAATGGTTCTGTGATTACTTGTGCAAACAGTTTGGATCCAGATGAAATGTTACGGAACACGGTATTTCATTAGGAATCCAAGAGTAATTGACAGATACAAGTTGATTGTGGCTAATGAAGAAAATGGAGAAAAGCCTATATCAGAATGTATAGCAGACGACAAAATTACTTCCAAGGTCAATGAGTTGATACATGTGCAACTGTTGGGCGTTGTGTAAATATTTTAGATGATATCTAATAACGAGAATATGCAGAATATTTTGAATAATGGTGGGATGCTCTTTGAGAAAATGGTTCTTAGGCTACTGCATTATAAACAGTGAAGATCTAGATCAGACATCACGTGATTAGGTTGAGTTACTCTAGGCATGTATGATCAAGGTTTACATTGCATGAAAAGAAAGAGAAATTAATACAGATCTGGCCAGAATCCGTGGCGGCTAGTATGGAATCTATGGATTTACATGGTTTTCGATATGACAGACAGACAGACAGATATTTTATTTATGTCTCACTTCTATACATGATAAAATATACACACGTGAGTAAGTAAAATGTATAGAACCACTCAAATATGAGCTATGAGAGACAGTGCAAACCTTAAAATATAACAATTAACTACAAACATAGAACCATGCAACTTGGCGCACGGTTAAAAGCGTATGCTTATAAAATACTTTAAACTTTCATCAGCATGCTATTTAAAACGTTTTAAAATATACATGTTAATTATATACATCATCACAGCATTATTTATACAATTGCTGTCGTCTATACATTAAAATATCGTGGCAGGTCTTGGCACTATATTTAACAACATGAGCATCAGACAGAATAAATTCAAATTTCTCAGAATCACTTAACGTTGTGAAAGAATCACTGCTTTCCGATATTTTCACATATACTGTAGGCTATTTCTAATTTCTCTATATAATGGGCATTTTATCAGAACATGTATTTCATCCTCGATCTCGTTTCGTTTCTACAGTTAAAACAAGTTCGTTGTTCTAAAGGTAAAGCTTGATACCGACCGGTTTCAACTTTTAGTGGAGCAATTCCACATCTAAATTTTGCCAACGCACTGCGATGACTTCTTGATAATATACATGTTTTGACATAGCTCTCAGTTTCGTACACTGTTTTATATAGTCTGTACTTTCTAAGTTTATTTCCTGAGTGTGGATTTCTAATACTTCTCTCAGAGTTTATACACATATTCCAGTCGCTTTTATAACGTTTAAATATATTCTCTTGTAGTCTATCTTTTATAGACTTAGATTCTGTTTTCCCATAAAACTGACCTATGCTTAAATATGTGTACAATAAGACCCATTTTCACAGTGGGCTGTTCATGTGTTTATCAAAGAGGTGAATCTAACAAGTAGATTTAGATCTATGTTTTGGTGAAGAAATAAAAACGTTTTTGTTATTGTTACGCTGTCTGATCAATGCCCTTTGTATTGAATAATGTGAATCAGTTTCTGTCACCGCCAAAAAACAATGCTTGTGCTCATGTCATTATGAAAATGCAGAGCTCTAAGTAGCGTGCATTAGGTCCTACATGCATACTCGCATGTGGGGTTAACACGTGACTAGTGTACATTCATGGCTACGTTGTAGCTACGTGTCTGCTGTAGATGTGGTGTCGTTCTGCCCTTGTGCTTGCCAAAATAAAACTCGCTACACCCGATTGCTTCGCTACAACTGTCAAAATTGCCCATTTGCCTACGGAATACCTTCTCAACTTACCTTGTAGTTTAAGTTGTTTATAAAAATCCCCTTACAGCGAATACTTTGACTTAGAACTGCACCTACATATACATATATTGAGAAGTGTTAGTGTTTACCTAACGGGTTTGTTTAATGCAAACGGTGTTTACTTATACAAGGGAAATAACCGTTCCGAAAACATGCTCCTATAACTAAGCCAATGTTTGCCTGTCGTGTCTATCTCTTACGCCTTAGCAAAGGAGATATTGCCTTCATATAGAAACGTTCTATCGATCACATGTAAGTCAATAAAGAATCTAATTTGCTGCTAAATACAATTTAGTTGAGATCTGACTATTTACCTGTTTAATTTTGTTAAAATTATAAAATAAGGAAATGTATTGCTATGGCAATGGACACTCCTGAAGGTCTGTAACTTACAAGCAGACCCTGGTCAGAGAACTCCTACAGGGTTCGTCTGCTCTTGGTCTAATTTGTTTGCAAAGGGTCTTTAGGCGTAATTGGATTGTTAGTTAAAAGATACATAGATGATACATATTGCACAGCAACCAATGGCGGCGTTTGAGCGCAGTCTGGTGAAAGTCTGCACTGTTTACAGCAGAAGCGTATAATATCTGTAGCTGCTGCTGCTGACTGATAAACAGTTTAAATACTGATCAGACGGCGTGTTTAGAAATCTGGATCTGTATTGCTGGTAAATTGCCGTTGCTTGTGAATCTTCTATTGGCGCCAATGAGCTAGGGGAGATTAATCTGCCAAAGGTAATATATATACACTGATTGAGTTACATTTCGTTGATACTGCTCGCTGGCCCTGAGGGGTGTCGGATCATTCACAGCAGATATGAAGAATTCATGGTTCCGCGAGAAAAGATAAGCTCCGCCCACATTGGTTACTGTTGCTAATCACCCCAAGCTTTCGCACAAAATGGCGGATACAGATGCAGAGAAGAAGCCGGTGTCAGATTCTCTGGCCAAAATACCTGATAATATATCTGTATCTTTTCTGCCGATTGCTAAACCCTTTTTTAAAAAAAAGGTCCTGGAGAAGGATTTAAATTATTACACGCAAGGTTACATTCTAAAAGTTAAAGTGTCGGACGGAAATGAAGAAATTTGTTTAATGATTCTATGCGGAAAGAAACCCCACTGCATAAACTACTACTCCTTATAAAATGACACATTTTGGACGACTCATGTTGTTCATGTACTGTAGGGTATGAGTATAGAATTTACATTTGAATTTATTTTTTATTGCAGTCATATCTTAACTTCTTAAGTTTACCTTTCATTACCTCGATTTGAACTAAGTTCGTGGATCGCAAATGGCTGCAAGTTTTGCAGTTCGCTATAAGTACCATTATTTTTGCGATCAGTTAAGAGATAAGCCATTTATCTATATACATGTACATGTACTATGCTTTTATTTAACACCCGAGCTGTACCAAAAGTGACCATGGGTGTCATAAAATATTACGTAATGTTATGCAATCGTGTGACTTACGGTTCGCACATGTTTAATCTGTGTTCATTGATGTGTAAATGATAATCAGCGTCCTTTTTGGTATAGCTGTACATGCACGGTTGGGTGCTAATCCCCACTGATGTGTCAAAGCATACTTTATTACTGGAATTACATACACGCTAAAATAACTGAACAGAACATATGAAAACTAATGATATATACTTTTTATAGTTAAATTCATTTGAATTGAACAAGTTAGATCTTTGATTTATTTTGAAGTCATTCAATACACGTTAGAAGATCCATCTTGTTCATACTGAATGGACTTTACTAGAACTACCATTTAACCCATTCCCTATTATTGACGCCTCTGAAAAAGTCACTTTTTGAAACCATTGTGATAAATAGAGTATTTGCTCACGAGACAATGGTTTCAAAACTAGATCTACACGATTCTAAACTTTCCCTCAAATTTCTCTAGTAAATTCTTCTATTCGGTAGATTTATTCAAAATGGTTGGATCTAAAATTAGCCTATGAGGGAATGGGTTAACAATGATGGATTATTTTTTTTATATAGAAGATTCACCATTCAAAGGGTTAAACTAGTTTCTCAATAAGCTAGTAAACCATTTACATTCTTCCGTCTCAACAAAATTGTTTGTACATAATACATGTTTCACAATTTGGGCTATTTAATCTGTTCCTAATTAACACTAGGCCTATGCATGACACGATCACTTCAAGAATATTCATTATGCCAATTTTCACGGGAAGACAAACGCTTTAGAATCAGATCTAGATCTAATTTCATATGGAAACGGAGCAGACTCTTATTAGACAGCTTCTACAGATAATATCAGATGTCTGATCTGGGTCTACTCTATTTGCAAAAAGTGTTTATAATTTTTTAAATGAATAACAGGTTAAAAAGAATAGACTGGAATGTCATGTATCACAAAATATCTATTGTGCGGAAATTTATAACTGTGGTCCATTTCACTTTTCAATATTCCTGTAAAAATACTGACATTGTGAATGTTTATTAGCTGGTTTTTTATGTTACCTTTTCAATGATTTTTTTGTTTGACAAACACTGTAGAATCATTTCTATATCATATTAAAAGCAAACAGAGCAAACCGTGATCAGACGGCTACTAATGTCTGATCTGGGTCTACTCTGTTTGCAAATGCGTGAAAATGCGTTTATATGAAGGAAAGGATTAAAACTGATGTCTGCTTAAACTCTGATATGTTGCAATTGTTTCTGTAGATCAACTCCCGATTTGAGTAGATATTGACCGAGCGTAGACACCAAGTTAAATCAGAATCCAAGCTGTTAACACATGAAAGCTAGGCACTTAGGCAAGATTAGCCCATTACGCCATGAATATACATGTGAACAATAATGACATCGGGAATTATAATTGTATTTTTATAATGGCATATGGATTTATATGTGTTATCATGTTATGAATATCCGACGTTTAATAAAACTTGTCTTATGTCTAGCTCAGTTACGAAGGTAGTTACGAATGTTTGTGGTTAAATATGGCGGATAGTGACGCGGTGGTCCGGACAGAATTTAATGCCGTTCTCTGATTGGACCCAGGTTAGATAAAACATTAGCTATCTTTTTATTTCTCATCCTAGCATTAATTAATGTGTTGGTATTCGTTGATTAGACCCGGAGAGGCGATTTTAATAAGTACATTGTGAATTATCAATATTTCTCTAGAGTTCTAAAATGATATAGTTCGATTTTGACCCGTGAGCTGTGACCTTTAGGACCAGTCCACCCGTAGAGGTAAAACGCGTCACAAACCATGTATTTGTTCCGGAGTTACCTACCTGTGGTTATATAGACAAGTAATAAGCATATACAGTAAAACCTCTCTATAACGGCCACTAAATTGTGTTAACTAGTTGGTATTTAGGGCAGGTGGCTGCTTAAAGCAAGGTGAAAGTAAAACAGAACGCTCCTATAGGAGCGTTCTGTTTTACTTTCACCTTGCTTTAAGCAGTCACCTGCCTTTAACACAAAATACTTGGTGTAGTTTAGTGGCCGTTATAGAGAGATTTTACATGTATATACTAATACTGCACGATTACTACGAGCTTCTTGTGAAATCATTGTCCACTTACCCGTAAATTTGAATGGTTGCAACTTCTATAATAGAAAAGTGCAGTCACGGCTCAGCGCTCGAAATCGAACTATACCTTTTATCTAGCTCTCTGTACAGCCGTTTATTTCGTGAATATTCATATATATAATTTAACGGCAGAATAAAGTTAGATGCATTGTTCTGATGGTATTTTTCGTCGTGGTAGATCTGTATTATTTCATAAGCAAACAGAGTTAGTACCATGACGAGACGAGAATAAGGCGTCATGGGTTAGAGAAAATGTTAATATTTTGATGAAATTTATGAGTATCGGACGCTGGTAAAATATACAGCATCACAGACTCGGTATCTTGTCTTGGTGACCCTGTTTGCACAACCCGATTGGGAAATATCTGACGGTTGAATAGCGGACGTTTTCGGTCCTCTAAAGGACAACAGTTTGCCACATTGTTAGCACGTGCAGCAAGTGCACGCGCCTACAATTGCTGCATGTTTTACCCGTGCAACCACCAGAGTGCCACAATAGTTATCATTTAGAGGACTGACTATCTAATCTGCTCTTATACCATGATATTTTAAAAATATTGTAATAATTTATTGGTTAGCTTGATTCAAAGACTCAGGTTGATATGTTTAATGTCTTAAATCTTGAATGGACATGGTTACGGGTGGATTGTTTTCAGATATAAAGCCAAACTGTTTTAAACAGCCTTTCAGTGTATTCATTTCCTCAAAGGATATCTACCTAAGTAAATACGATAGGAATTTCGCACAGGTGTTTCTTAGATTTAGAATTGCTTGTAGAATAGATTTATATCTGTATTATTTTTTCTTACAACGTGCGTTAAGTTGTAAGAGTAATGTTATTTATCGAATATTACCATAATTACTCTTTAAGTTTTTGGACGCATAGTATAACCACTCCATTAGTTTATAAAGCTGAATAAGTCAATTTTGGCACCATCTTGATAACTTTGAAATATACTGACACAGTAGCAAATGGTGTAGACCCTGATCAAACTGCTCCTTCAGGAGCAGTTTGATCTGGGTCTGCACAATTTGCTTTTAAAGTCTGTCTGTCCGAATACGTGAGGTAAATATATCATTTACCGCAGAGATTGACAGTCAGATTATGCTATACATAACTTCCGCTTCACAACAATAAAATAATCATTAACTCTTTTCCTTATAAATATTCATTTAAGAAATAATAACTGCGTGGTATTTGATTAGATGATTTTATTTAATGGTATAGAAGCAGAGAATATTCGTACATGGTAGAAACTTTAGGATCAGATCAATATTACTTTTAAAACATTTTATTGCCATAAATACGCCATTGTACGCACTTGTAAACCAAGTAGACCCATATCAGGCGACTCCTGCTGGAGCTGTCTAATTATGGTCTGCTCTGTTTGCTTATGAGGTGGTATAGATACCATTCTACAGTTTCTGCCATTGCCGAAAACTCCCGTGTTCAATTCCCATGATAAAAATAGTCTAATTAATATTCATGCTGTAGTTATTTGTTTACATGAATATGCATGAAGTAAAGGTTTGGCTATATCAGATGTCTCCTACAAGAGCAGCTTGGTGCAACAAAGAGCTCTGCAGATAAAGGTCTGTATTCAAATACTAAAATTGTCATTTCTCCACCAAACCCCAGACTGTGACCATTCTTTAGAATCGTCTCGAAGAGACGATTCTAAAGAATGGTCACAGTCTGGGGTTTGGTGGAGAAACGAAGGAGTTATTCTTGAAAATGATTTAGTTTACGCATCTTATCTTGAGCTTTGCAGCAATACGTTCCATGGCCATTGCTGCAACATTAACAACTACCACAACTATTACTGATTGTTGCACTACGTACAAATATAATGCCTGCTCAAATTTGGATCTTGTGCAATTTTGACAACTTCTGATTTGATCGAAAGTTTGAGAAACTATTGACCGATTGTCAAACAGCTTGGATCCTGATGAGTCTTAGAGGATCCAAGCTATTTGCAAATGCGAGCCAGGCCGTGATTAGCGGGCGGAGGAAAGGGTTTAAACATTAAATATTACTATCGCCATTTTATTTTTTAACATGAGTGAGCCCAACCCCACCCACCCCCTTATATCCGGATTATCAGAAAAAGCTGAACTAATTTTAATCTATTATTTATGTTAGAAATTAATTAAGACATCAGGGTCCAAGGTTATAAACTCCTGAGTCTGAGATCATTCTCAAGTATCTGATTGGTCAGGCGCTAGAGAATGATCTCAGACTCAAGCAAAAAGTTTTATAACCTCGGGGCCAGGGAACATTGATCCATTCATTCCCATATTATTTAAGAAAATGCCGTCTAGATCTTATTCTGGAACCCTTCCACTTTTTGTGTCGAGGGAGCACAGCAAGCAAATTATTTGATGGTATCAAACATTGGCAACGAATCGACTCGGCAAACAATGCAGATCCTGGTCAGAAACGCTCCTTCAAGAGCTCTCGATGCGGATCTACATTGTTTTCATGTGTCCTTTTTATGGGACAATGAAGATGAATTAAAGGAATTTTCATAATGGTGCATGAACACGGGACGTTTTTCCAATCATAGCTTTATTACATCATAAGCAAACAGCTGATCCTGGTCAGATGGCTCCTACAGGAGCCGTCTAATCTGGGTCTACTGTTTGCAAAGGCGTATACATTTATGGAGAAAATAAGCAAACATAGTAGACCCAGATCAAACGGGCCCTATAGAAACCATTTGATTTGGATCTATTCTTTTTGCAGGGCATGAAAAGGCATTTCCATGAGGATTTGATGAAAATGTCTCCCAGAGATCACAGTACAGTCATGATAAAATATGGAGTACAATGGATTGGGGCATGATCGGTAACTTGGTTCCTACGCCGTATTTCAATGAGCTGTGCAATTAGATTTGTTTAGTCTCACTTTATATAATTGAATATTTTTCTCGAATAGCTTGGTGTAAATAATGTCAACTCGAGGAATGGGATTCATTCTTTTTTATTTTACTAAATAGAAAATCCACTTATTCCATCGATCTATTGCTCCGTCCTTTCACAACATATACAGTTAAACCCCTCTAATGCGACCACTTAATGAATAAACATGGATGTCTTCATAAGCAGGTGGTTGCTTAATGCAGGACAAAAGTAATGCATTAAGCTACCACCTGCATCTAGCAACCAGAAATATACTTTTTAGGTTGTCACATTAGCAGGGTTTTACTGTACCTATATTTACCATAATAAAGTATGGGTAAATGATTCTGAGTTTTTTCTTCTAGAAGTGTTTGTTTAGTCTGTCATGAAATATTTGCAAGATTGCAGCGTGCTTGTATGCAACAAAGAAAAAAACAACAGTAACCCTTCTCGTGCTAAGCGCATCTTGACTTGCATTTGCAAACAGCTTGGATCCAGATGAGATGCCGAGTCACTCGGCGTCTCATCAGGATCCAAGCTGCCGAGTGACTCGGCGTCTCATCAGGATCTTTAGAAGCTGCTTGGCACTCGGTCAATAGTACTCAAAGGCTATATAATGAATCGGAAGTTCATAAAAAACTTCAACAGATCAGAGATTGTGCAGACATTATTTTTTCAGTAGGACAACAGTGCATCAAACGTATTTAGCGTTAACTCATTCCCTTCTAGACTATGTTTTAGACCCAACCTCTTTGAATTAATCTACCGAAAAGGAGCATTAACTAGAGAAAAGGAAAAATAGAATTGTGTAGTTTTGAAACCATTGTGATAAATAGAGCATTTGCTCCTATGGAGCAAATGCTCTATTCATCACAATGGTTTCTAAATGTGACTTTTACAAAGGCGCCAAACTCGTCACTAGGAGGGAATGTGTTAGTTCATTCTTGGATGTTACCACATCAGTAGCATCACTGTCTTATCTGTTGATATCGTTTGTTTATTTCTCGTCTAGATATGCAGGTAGTTTTGTCTTTCATCAGCTGTGCAGATGCGTCTGTCTTCTGTTTCACAACAAACCACATTGCCTGCTTAAACCCTGAATTCTGATGTGAAATTTTATATCTTTTCAAAATTTGATCTGAAATTTTTTACCTGATTCATTCAAGTCTTTGAGAAAAATATTGACCGTGTGCAAAACAGCTTTGATCCTATAGAGACGCCGGGTTATTCGCCGTCTCGTTTGGATCCAAACTGTTTTGCAGATGTCAGTCTGGCTGCGTATAGCATGATAGGAGTTACGAAGGTCTTACTCTTTTGCACGCCTAAGTACTATTTCGTTTGCCTGCTTCAATTTTTAAAATAAAATTTCGTTCATGTCTTTGCAAAATATATTGTCAAAGTGTCAAACAGTTTGGATCCTGATGAGACGCCGCATCATGCGGCGTCTCATCTGGATCCAAACTGTCTGCATAGGTATTCACGGTTTCGCCACGTGTAGAGTGTTATTAATTGCCTCGGTGGTGGTGTTCTTAAGATTACCACAATGAATTCAGTTAAACTATGGACCGTCACTGTAACCCTTTACCTGTGGAATATTCATGCAAAAAATAATGACCCTGCGGATATCAATTGTTATAATTTAGCAGAGGGACGCTGGAATTTCTGGCCATTGCAGAACCTGTAGAATCAGATTTATTAGGGCTCTGCATTGAAAATGCAGTCCTGAGCCCTATAGGAATCACATTTTCTGTCTGTCTGTTCGTCCGTCTGTCAACACTTTTGATGTTACGCGATAACTCAAGCAGTACTTCAATATTGGTTTCATACTCAGAGCATATGCTCAATGTTATCAGAGGAAGACGCCTATAGTTTTTGGGTTGAATCAGATAGCTATGTCTAGAGTTATCTGCCCTTGATTAATAAAAAATGCCATCAACTTTTGTCAACGCGATAAGTCAAACAGTACTTCACATATTGGTTTCATATTAAACCTTTCGGTGCCAAATTTCTAATTGTCGTCTGCAATCCAATTGTGTTAAATTATTCGGTAAAATAAGGAAATAAGATAAATAAATGCAAACCTCAAAGGAATAAAGCACAGATATATAAGACATAGAGATTGAGACAAATAGCGAAGTCCCTGATCAGACGCCGCCTTTTCATCTGGGACTGCACTACTTGTCGTGGTGCATTTATGCGACATCGGCAGTATCATCAGAGGAAGACATCTATAGTTTTTGGGTTGAATCAGGTCACTATGTCTAGAGTTATCTGCCCTTGATTCATCAAAAATGCCATCAACTTTTGTCAACACTTTTGAAGTGACGCGATAACTCAAACAGTACTTCACATATTGGTTTCATATTAAGAGCATATGCTTAGTATCATCAGAGGAAGACATCTATAGATTTGGGGTTGAATCAGATCACTATGTCTAGAGGTATCTGCCCTTGGTTTATTAAAATGCCATATTCAACAAAAGATCATCTGCAGGGCCCTCTCTTACCGTGTCAGTTTTCTAGTACTATTCTGTAAGCAACACAGCAAACCCTGATTAGACAACTCCTGTAGGATCCGTCTAAACTGAGTCTACTCTGTTTGCAACTGTGTGAAAAGGCGTTATATGCAAAGACGTGATAAAGAGTTTATTGGAGGAAAGCGTTAATAAGGTGATGTTTTTTTTTATATTGGGCAATGTACACAGAAATGTTTGGCCATGGTAGAGACTCTATATCATTCCATAAGCTGTAAGAATTATTTCAAATCACCCAATGTAGCCTATATACCAGAATTCTCGACCGGACAAGAAGCACATGGATACATTTGAAATTTGACCTTGTTCTTGGAGATGCCGACTTGGGCAAACTATTAGGCGTGGCACCCGTTTTCCACTCAGATTTCACATAGCTATTTCAAAGTTAAAGAACTCGACTATGTATACAGTAGAATGTGCATGTATAGTTGCCTCCAAACATGACCATGTCCTTTGAAATAGAGACTGTGTGCATGAGACGTGACCCATGATCATGAGGTTGCACATTGTTTGGAGTGAAATGAAATTAAATGCAGTAAACCCCGTTTAATTTAATATAAATATTGGTCTTGGAAACAAATGGCAGCTTAATGCAGGGTGAAAGTCATGCAGTTCTGCACGACTTAGCCCTGCATTAAGCAGTCACCCTGCCTAAAAGTATCTTAATTCTTCCCTGCTGGAATTTGGTTTTAGATGGGGTTTACTGTAGATCTAATTCTGAAGTGTCTGCCATTGCCAAAACTTCTTTTGTTTGTGTGCCATTATAAAAATGCAGCTAACAGTGTTCATGACGTCATGATTGTTTATATGAATATTCATCAGGGAAATAATTTAAAATGTTCACTAGAGTGATGGTACTGTATATGAAAATTGCGTATGAACAGGAATATCATACACATCTTAATCGCTTAGCATCATCTTCAACCCATTCCCTCATATTGACACCTCTGTAAAAATCACTTTTTGAAACCATTGTGATAAATAGAGAATTTGCTCCATAGGAGCAAATTCTCTATTTATCACACTGGTTTCAGAACTACATTATTCTAAATATTTCCCTTTTCTCTAGTTAATGCTCCTTTTCGGTAGGTTTATTCAAAAGAAGTTGGGTCTAAAAATAGCCTATGTGGTAATGGGTTAAATATAGGTTAGTGTGTCTAAAGTAATTATCTGGATAATCTGGAGATGATCGTGGCATGTTGATTGATTGTTTCTGACAAGAATTTAAATACATATCCATGTGGGAAAAAGATAAAATCGTCTCCTGTGAGATCATACAAACCCTGGAATTGATCAAAGCACAACGTCGGGTTATTCTGACAAAAGCTGTGTTATAAACACAGATTACATGTGTCCTACGTAAATTAACCTTTTAGCTCCATATTTATGTACCTTTAACGCCTAATAGTTCCGAACCGTGTAGACACGGATCTGACAACTCCCGTAGAAACTGTCTTATCAGGATCTGCTCTGTTTGGTAATGGAATAATATAGATCGGAATCTGATCTATATCAGTGTCTGACATGTCCTAGCATTCCTGTGTACATATGCTGTTCTAATAGTAATACACTAAAACCTGTCTTAAGCGGCCATCAAAAAGAGATCTAATTATTGGTACATGTATGTAATGCAAGTGGTAGCTTAATGCGGGTCAAAGGTAATGCAGAAAGCTCCTATAGGAGTTTTCTGCATTACCTTTGCCCTGCATTAAGCAAACACCTATTTTTAAGACTCCTATGTTCAATAAATGAATGTCCACACAAGACAGGTTCTACTATAGTTTTGATTTGATTATCTTTTACATGAATATTCATGGAGTAAAGAGGTAATTCAGAATGTAACATAACGCAACTTTTCTTCTGATATATTTGTTGGCATTTCATTTCCAGAGAAAATTAGAACATTGAATGTTTTAGATTTAGATAAAAACATGCAAAGTTTTAGATAGAGATTAATACATGTAAAGTTTCAAAACATTGACAGCTTTAGATATGTAAAGTGTTGGGTAGAGATCAACAGATGTAGATTGTTAAATAGAGATCAATGCATTTACATGCGCAGGATATGATTATTTCGCATTTATCTTGAAAACTGCAGATGCCACCCATGATGTCACAGCTGGCAGCTAGTGTGAATGGTGGACCTGTTACTACATTTGCGAACAGTTTGGATCCTGATCAGAAGCCGAGTAACTCGGCGTCTCATCAGCACCCAAACTGTTTGATGATACACTTGCCTTTTTAACACTTTCCTCAATAGGCTACTTTTTTTTTTTTTTAGATCCAACCACTTTGAATAAATCTACCGGAAAGGAGCATTAACTAGAGAAAAGGAAATGTTTTAGAATTTTGTAGTTTGAAACCATTGTGATAAATAGAGCATTTGCGCCTATGGAGCAAATGCTCTATTTATCACAATGGTTTCATAAAGTGAATTTTACAGAGGCGTAGAAAGGCGTATTCATGGAGGAAAGGGTTAAACACAACAAGAAAATGCGAAGCAGACGACGAATGATGCATATGTCAAACCGTGGCAGCGAAAGAGCTGAATCTGGTTAAAAGCTTTTTCCATTCTCTCTGCTGTAGACAATTAAGACCCACTTTGACGTAATTAACTGCTAAGTGAATAATAAACCAGTTATCTGTTTACTTAGACAGTTTAAAAATAAACAAATAAATCAGTTTTGGTTCGTCAGGTGTATTGCTGAAATATTAATTATTTACAACAAAACGCAATTAGTACTTAGTCCGCTATTCGCGGCCTGACTCTGCCAGTGACTCGTATTTGCATACAGCTTTGATCCAGGTCAGGCGTCGAGTAACTCGGCGTCTCACCGAGGTCCAAGCCGTTTGGCAATCGGTCAATAATTTCTCAAAAGCTTGATCGATTCAGAAATAGTCTTTAGTAAGTGGACATTTTGGGAAGTTGTGCGAAACATGGTCTCTAAGTACTCATTATTTGTAGATTTCAAGACATATTCAGACTTTTGTAGTACGATGTCTTCCTTTAATAGAAATGCTTCTTTGATGCCGAGATGGCGATTAACTATTTACCTCATAAATATTCATGTAAGAAATAACGACATTATAAATATTAATGAGCCAAAACGTTTCACAACATTATTAACAAATATTTACATTCGTCCTGCAACGTCCTTATATAACCTTATTCTAAAAAGAAAGTTGTATTTTCCCTTGAACGTTCATTTCAATACCGGTTTGAGGCGGTTCTCCTTTTCCAAGAATTCCGCTGTGTAAGCGCGGAGTAATACTGTACTGACCCAGTTATGACATATTTTAAGATTTATCAATGGGGAATCGATACGTGACAATGTAAACATAAACACTCCACTTACTGAAACGTCAGCGATTAACGACGACGATTTCCTTCAGGCAATTGATTTCGAGGCAATTGATGTGGTCTGCTCGTCAAAACAGACCCAGTTGAAAATGGAAAATTTGAAATGTGGCATCTTCTTACTGAGAATTATCGCTTGAATACATAATATTGCAAACTTTAACAGCCGTGGCGTATCAAATATATTATCAAGTAATGAGTGAAGCATAAATAAGTCAATGTCCTTACCGTTAACAAAGAAAAATCCGAGAATAAAATCCAACGTTGTGACCTGCTTTCGAACAAGCATGGCGGGTGAGTAAATTGGCTTCGACACCGCGACCTACATTTAAGGAGATGCTTTAATACCAACATTTCGTAAATATATATGATTTGAAATATCTATAAACATAGCTGGACAATTTACTGATTAAAATCTTGTATTCATTCTATATTTATAATATGTGTTTGGGACTATTTTTCATACCATATATAGAGATCCTACTACGTTAGAAACGAACCTGGCAACGACCTAGATAGCGGTTATTACGTGACCGGTATACCGTTGAAATATAAGAAATACAATGGAATATAAATATAAGAAATAAATGACGTGCTCCCGGTGTTCATGAGGTTATGCAACGCATAGCTTTACGAGCAAAGATTCACGTGAAGCCCTTCGGGCTTCACTAACTTTGCTCGTAAAGCTATGCGTTGCATAACCTCATGAACACCGGAAGCACGTCATTCATTTCTTAATTGAATTTGGTCTACTGTTTCTGTCACGGTAAAAAATCCCGAGTTCGTATAACATTATAAATAGATGCATATATACATGAAGTTATTATTTCCTACAAGAATATTCATTAGGTATATTGCCTAACACATATTTTATTATGCCCCCGCCTTAAGGCGACATGGGGCATTAAGTTTTACCCTTGTCCGCCTGTACGTACGTACGTCCGTCCTGTAAATTTTTCGTCAAAGATGTTTTGGTTGTGTATGCTGGAATTGTATGATGTTCGGTCTGAAGCATAACGATAGAGTTGTACCGTGTCTCCCCTTTTCAGGTCTGTCGTTCATCTACTTCTTGTTTGTCGCGGGGACATCCGTGTCCCATGGACACATTTTCTTTTATTTATCTTGAAATTTGACAAATATTAATACTTTCCCTCATATAAACACTTTTTGCGACCTTGCAAATAGAACAGGGAATTTTGAAAAAAAAATGAGAATGACTGTCATCTATTTTAAAATTTCATAAAGTATTGCAGAAATTATGACAGAAAGACCAAATTTCGCGATGTAATGTGTCAGGGAAATTTGAAATTATGTCAGGGAATTGTCATGGAATTTTGTTTCCTCTGGTTTGTGGCAACCCTGAATATTGATTTACAAAAGCAATTTCAATAAGAAAACCATAGCTTAAAATTAAGACATGGGTGCTTGCATCCCTTAGTTGGAACGATCTTAAACACCGTATACCGTAGCACATTTAAAAAAGGGGTTACTCGGTGTCTCATATATAGGATCCAAAGTGTTCATCGCTTTGACAAGATGTTTGCAAAGAAATGAAATAGATTTTATAATGAGAATAGAAACAGAGGACAATTTATGGAGATGAAACATTACTTAGCGTGCAAGGAGTTAACGCACTCCCTGTTAGTGACGCATGTTGGTGCCTTTGTAAAAGTCACATTTAGAAACCATTGTGATAAACAGAGCATTTGCTCCATATGAGCAAATGCTCTGTTTATCACAATGGTTTCAAAACTACACAATTACATTTATTTTATTTTCTCTAATGCTCCTTTTCGATAGATTAATTCAAAGAGGTTGGGTCTAAAATAGTCTAAGAGGGAATGAGTTAAACGCTATAATACACCAATCCACTTTGAATATTCAACATTCCAAGAGTTTAAGATGTTCTAAACACGAACTATTTAGATTTGAAAGGTGACAATTCATATTTAAAGCAAACACACTTAAACCTTATCCCGCTGTAATATTTTTGTCATCTCAAATTTGGATCTTGTCCAATGTTGTTTACCTTCGAATCCACCAAGCTTTGGATAAACTATGGTCCAAGTGTCAAACAGCTTGAATCCTTGTGAGACGCCGAGGTTTTCTGCGTCTCATACAGATCGAAGCGCTGTTTGCAAATGCGAGTTAGGCAGCGGATAGCAGGATAGGGATAACGAATGGTCAACAAAGTCCTTGAAAACTGGTCAACAAACTTCTTGAAAATTGGTCAATAAACTCCTTAAAAACTGGTCAACACACTCGTGGATTCTATACTATGTCAGTTCCGGGTACATGGAGAGGAGATGAAAATGTTTACAATGAAATTGGCAAAAGTCCTAATGGCAGTTGGGTGCTTCAACAAATATTCAAAGAATATAATTATGTATTGTTTGCGATTGTATCAAAACCTTACATATTTTCTACAGGGCATCGTTTGCTACTGATATCAATTCTCCGCCCCTTTATCTTTAACCGCATAGATACCCCCTTTAACCCTTTCCCTGTTCTATGTTTAGTCCAAATTTCAATACCTACTGAATATTCATGGACAAAATGGTTATAATGAAATACTGAAGGTGGAACATTTTAGTGATTTTAGAAAGTAAAGAAACATATCTTTCAAATTCCACTAGCAAACAGAGCAGACCCTGATCAGACGGCTCCTTTAGGAGCCGTCTGATCTGGGTCTACTCTGTTTGCAAATGCGTGAAAACACGTTTATATGAGGGAAAGGGTTAAACGCCTTTGCAAACAGAGGAGACTCAGATCAGACGACTCCTACAGATTTATCGGAATTATTTTTTTTCTAATCTATCAGTTTCTACCAGAGCCAATGCATGCCATTATAAAGACCAATCTAATGGTCATGATGTCATAATTTCTTTCATGAATATTCATAGAGTAAATGGTTAATCTCGGGATCTACAATGACTAATTGTTTAAATATTTTACCACATGTTTTATAGTATAATCAACTTACCTAATGGGTCATTATGTAAGAAATAGTTTCATCATGCATACTTATTACAGAATTTTTTATGATGATGTATGAATTCAGAATGTTTCTGTCATGGCAGAAACTGTAGAATCATATCTATATTATTCCTGAAACAAACAAAGCAGACCCTGATCAGACAGCTCCTATAGGAGCTGTCTGATCTGGATCTACTGTGTTTGCAAAAGGCGTCTATATCAGATAAATGGTTAAATATGTAGAAAAAATGTAAACTTCGAAGATAGTTTGATACTTGTGGTGTTCTGTGGTTTTGTTGATGTTATTATATGCAGCAGGTGCATACAATGATGCATACACTGAGTTGAACTCAGCAATTTTACTGTTTATGATGGTACTAACACTAATTGTGGATTTCTAACAGCTGGTCTATCAGTAAGTTATTTACATTTTAACCCTGTAACTCATATAAACGTGTTTCCACGCATATGCAAACAAATTAGACCAAGATCAGACGGCTCCTAAAGGAGCCGTCTGATCAGGGTCTACTCTGTTTGCTAATAGAATTTGATAGATCTGTTTCTTCACTTTCTAAAATGGCTACAATGTGCCACCTTCCATAATTCATTATAACTATGTTTTCCGTGAATATTCAGTACTGGAATTTGTAATAAACATAGAACAGGGAAAGGGTCAACCCTCTAAATGCTGCATTTTCAAAGAGGAATTGTCCATCATTGTTTAACTATATAGTCCATTCTGTAATAAAGGGTATAAATTGTGAGAGGACATTGAATGACAAACAATGCAGACCCTGGTCAGAGGGCTCCTCTATGTGGCCTTCTATCTGGATTTACACTGTTTGCAAATACCAGTGCACTACTTTCCCGTATTCAAAGGATCAACCTTACTATCAGTTCAAGCAAATAAATGCTTCAACTGTTAGTTAGAATTCGTGAGGAATATTCAGTTTCATTTGTCGAGCAAAGAGATAACAGGCGATTTGAAAAATTACTTCTTGAGACCACAGGTAGTTATTTCAAACTGGTTTTGTAATAAGAAAAGATGTGGGATTTTAAAATGCCATTGCACAGTTAAACTTCTCTAAACCGGAATTATAGTAGAGAAGAATTTAAATATTTCTATACAGGTGGCTTCTTAAGGCAGGGTGAAAGTCACGCAGAAAGCTCTTAGAGCAGCTTTATGCATGACTTTCACCCTGCATCATTCTTAAAATATATAATGCTTCAGTTCCATAATGTCTCTGCTGCCAGTCGCGGCCTTAATCGCATTTGCAAATAACTAACGTACGTCTTAACCCATTACCTCATAGGCTATTTTTAGATACAGCCTCTTTGAATAAATCTACCGAAAAGGAGCATTAATTAGAGACAAGGAAAATTTTAGAATTTTGTAGTTTAAAACCATTGTGATAAATAGAGCATTTGCTCCTATATGAGCAAATGCTCTATTTATCACAATGGTTTCACAAAATGACTTTTACAGAGTCGTCAAAAGTCGTTAATATGAGGGAATGGGTTAATGATAATCATAGCTTTTCGTCTCATCAGCATGGAAACTGTTTGCCACTAGGTCATTTGTTACAACCAATAAATAAACAACACCAAAAACAAAATAAAACGAAAAAGAAGAAATACAAAACATTTAAATTACAGCAAACTTTCAGCATGTAAAGTTGATATACCTGCAGTGCAGTTACATATTACAAGTGTAATCGTGTCTCCATGTCTGCATCCTAATAGCGCAAAACATCATAAAACTCTTTAATACAATCATTAACTGGATAAACAATAACATTAGAATTAATGAGATGAATTTGCTGAAAGAAAGGAACCACTTACCTGCGCT
The DNA here is from genome assembly GCA_963576725.1 of Azorinus chamasolen. NCBI lineage: Eukaryota > Metazoa > Mollusca > Bivalvia > Cardiida > Solecurtidae > Azorinus > Azorinus chamasolen. Next base: position 27,313,633 of record OY755249.1, read on the forward strand.
ACACGTATGCTTATATATATCAGACAGTGTCGTAAATCAACTCACCCATATGTAATGCTCTGGTTCATTTGAATCCAAACTGTACGCAGACTATCGTCTCAGTTCGCACTTAGCATATAATGAGGGGACACAAATAGACGTTACTGCATGAAATGCATTAAACGGTATACAGTAAAACCTCTCTATAACGGCCACTACATTACATCAAGTATCTTGTGTTAAAGGCAGGTGGTTGCTTAAAGCAAGATGAAAGTAAAACAGAACGTTCCTATAGGAGCGTTCTGTTTTACGTTCACCTTGCTTTAAGCAGCCACCTGCCCTAAATACCAACTGATTAACATAATTTAGTGGCCGTTATAGAGAGGTTTTACTGTATACAGAAATAGAACTACTGTATTTGCGGTCGATTTTTATTCTTCCACAAGGTAGGAAGCATATATAGCATTGCTCTTTTCCGTCAATACGTACGTCTAAAGTTACGCCCGTACGTCAGCACGAACGTCCCGCAACTCTTGTGTGTCAACCATACACAAATGTTTGGATTTACTTCAAACTTTCATAGATGCTTACCACTGATAGGACGATGTACGAAAATAAGATAAAATGTTCTCCAATCATTTTTACCAAGAGTAATGGAACTTTGAAAATCTTCGTCACTGTATAACATGTAATGAAATGCTTCATTTAGAGAAATAAATCGCCAGGGGGCATCCGTGCGTTATGGACACAATTTTCAAGTTGTTTCTTCATTTCACTACATAGACCTATTTACCACAAGTGCGTGAATATTCATGGGCTGATTTGTTTAAAATTAAACATTAACAACGAACATTTTGACTGTGACATAATTTTCCTAATCAATGTATATATTACCCCATAAGCAAATAGAGCTGACCCTGATCAGAGATATCTTACAGAAGCTGTCTGATCTGGGTCTGCACTGTTTGCAAAGGTGTCAAAAGTTGTCCGTATGATGGAAAGGGTTAATGATTCTGTGCGTTCTAAAATGCGTTTGTTCAGTCTATCACGGACTACTGTATTTGTAAGATTTTAATGTGCCTGCATGTAGCAAAGAAAGAATCTTAACCTTGATTATGTTAACCCATTTCCTCATATTGACGACTCTGTAAAAGTCACTTTATGAAACCACTGTGATAAATAGAGCATTTGCTCCTGTAGGAGCAAATTCTAAAATTTTCCTTTTCTATAGTTAATGCTCTTTTCGGTAGATTTATTCAAAGAGGTTGGATCTAAAAATAGTCTATGAGGTAAAGGGTTAAGTGCGACCTGACTGGGATTGCAAAAAGGCTCGGGTCCAGATGAGACGCCAAGTAACTCGTCGTCTCGTCAGTACTCGAGCTGTTTGATACTCGGTCAACAGAACTGATCAAGGATGAATGGGAAGTCTGTAAAACGTTCAGCAGATCAGAGATTGTGCAGGTATTATTTTTGTAGCATGAGAAGAGTTCGTCAAAACTATTTAGCGTTAATTCATTCTTGAATGGCACACTACATTGGCGTGTGCAACGTTTCGTCTGTTTCAACTCTCAACTATAATTGTTCTGCCATTTGTTTTCAAAAAACAATATGCCAAACAATATAGACACAGATGAAGTACGGATAAACCCGTTACTCCGTGAATATTCATGTAAGAAATAATGGCATCATGAATATTAATTAGATTAATTGTTATACTAGCACATGGACACGGGAATTTTTGGCCCTGACAGAAACTGTAGAATCGTACCTATATTATAAGCAAGCAGAGCAGGCCCTGTTGAGACGGCTCCTATACAGGAGCCGTCTGATCTGGGTCTACTGTGGTTACACGGGTATGCGTAGAAATGCGTATTTATGGAGTAAAGGGTTAACAAGAAATCCCTGACAACGTGGAAAGAATTAAGCTATTGCAGTTAACGCACGGCAGTCACGTACTCTCGTTCAACAGTTGCCAGTACTTGTATTTTTTCGTTGTTTCGCGATGATTTCTGCATAACAGTGCTTGGCAATTGGATTGTACTGGCAGTCTAAGTCAACCCTTCTCATGCTGATAAACTTATGTCTGCTCAGTCTGTGATTAAGCTATTTTTTTTTCGCTGATTTCCCATTCATTCAATCCTTTTAGAAACTATTAACCCATACCTCCATAGGTTATTTTTAGACCCAACCTCTTTGAATGAATCTACCCAAAAGGAACATTTACTAGAGAAAAGCGAAATTTCAGAAGTTTGTAGCTTGAAACCATTGTGATAAATATATCCCTATAGGATCAAATTGTTTCATAAAGTGAGTATTACAGTGGCGTAGAAAGGCGTATAAATCGAGGAAAGGGTTAACCAAGTGTCAAACAGCTTGGATCCTGATGAGACACCAAGTCACTCGGCGTCGCATCAGGGTACAAGTTGTGTACAAATGCGAGCCAAGACGCCTATTAGCTTGAAAAGAGTTAAGTTGTATGCGCTTATTTCCCTACTACAGTAAAACCTCTCTATAACGGCCACTAAATTGTGTTAATTAGTTGGTTTTTAGTGCAGGTGGCTGCTTAAAGTATGGTGAAAGTAAAACAGAACGATCGTATAGGAGCGTTCTGTTTTACTTTTCACCTTGCTTTTAAGCAGCCACCTGCCTTTAACACAAAATACTTGATGTAAATTAGCGGCCGTTATAGAGAGGTTTTACTGTACTTCAAATAATAGCTGCTGATACAAATGAAACAACCACAGGAAAAATGTTTTTAAAATCAATTTATTGTTTGAATTATTTTTATTACGTGCAATAAAGCTAAGCTGAAACAATAAACCATCCTTTTATGCAAGACTTTCAATTTAACATAGTAACCATTGACTCCATAAATACGCCTTTCTACGCCTTTTCAAACAGAATAAACCCAGATCAGACGGCTTCCTTTTAGTTTCGGTAAACGAGTTTCAATTTGAAATATTAATCATTTATTCCATAAATATGCCTATCTACGCCTTTGCAAACAAAGTCGACCCAGTTCAGACAGCTCCTGCAGAAACCGTCTGATCAGGATCTGCTCTGTTTTTCTTATGAAATAATTAAGAAATGAATGACGTGCTTCCGGTGTTCATGAGGTTATGCAACGCATAGCTTTACGAGCAAAGTTAGTGAAGCCCGAAGGGCTTCACGTGAATCTTTGCTCGTAAAGCTATGCGTTGCATAACCCATGAACACCGGGAGCACGTCATTTATTTCTTATATTTATATTCCATTGTATTTCTTATATTTAAGAAATGAATGACGTGCTTCCGGTGTTCATGAGGTTATGCAACTTTCTTTTTAGAATAAGGTTATATAAGGACGTTGCAGGGCGAATGTAAATATTATAGATATGGTGCCACTGTGCTTATTCTCTCAACATGTTTTAAACAGTTCAAGGGGTGCGCTTTTTATACATATAAAAAACGGTCCATATATTATATTTGATAATGGAGGGGGCCCGTTAGTTAATGTGTGTTCCTTGCACGTGCGAACATAACTGTTATTCATATGAAATAGACATCGATGACAGTCCTAAATTTAGCACGCGCCAGAATTTGTTCACGTGAGAGGGTGTCAAACTGTCGACTCACCAAGTCCTGACCATCTACATGTACAAAAGAGCAGACGTTTTTTCCCGGTACCAGACAGGAGGTACATGTAAGCAGTTTTATGGTTGTTTCGTGTTTTCAATTTGGCTGTCTGTTAGTATTTAATTCCATGAAGTTTACATAATATGTTGAGAAGCTAATGATACGATATATACAGTAGGACATGCCAATGGCGACAACATAATGAAAAATATAGAGGTCGGCAAGAGCAAGTTATTGCTTAACCCATTCCCTCATATTGACGACTCTGTAAAAGGCACTTTGTGAAACAATTGTGATAAATAGAGCATTTGCTCCTATAGGAGCAAATGCTCTATTTATCACAATGGTTTCAAACTACAAAATTCTGTCATTTTACTTTACTCTAGTTAATACTCCTTTTCAGTAGATTTATTCAAAGAGGTTGTATCTAAAAATAGCCTTTGAGGTAATGGGTTAATACACGTTCGTCCTGCATTAAATTGCCACCTGTCTTTTAACCCCATATTCTGGAGAGGACTTGCATAGACTATATCTGTTGTTCAATCTCTACTTTATTGAATAAAATATTGCTGAAATCAAAGCCCAGAATAAGATCTGATTTTAATGGCCAATGTGGACAGGTTGAACTGTATATCTTCAAACAAATGACTTGACAAGTGCCACTTACAATATATATGCACGAGGAGGCATCTGGAACATGTATATACACGTAGGCTACGTCATTATATTCTCGGGTCAATGTAACCTGGTGACTAGGTAATGTCTATTCATAATATAATTATTATTAAAAGTACGTACATGTACCTGTTGTCCTCGGCACATTACGGTAAATCTATTTAACACTTGGTCAATAGTTTCTCAAAAAAGGGTAGTGGCACTTGGTCAATGGTTTCTCAAACAAAATTGAATGTGTGTTTAGTGGCACTTAGTCAATAATTTCTCAAACAAATGTGTAGTGACACTTGGTCAATGGTTTCTCAAACAAATGTGTACTGACACTTGGTTAATGGTTTCTCAAAAATGTGTAGTGACACTTAATTGGTCAATTTTTTCTCAAACAAGTATGTAGTGACACTTGATCAATGGTTCCAAAAACACTTCGAATCGGAAGTAGTCAAAATCGCACAAATATGTGGTAAGGGCTAATACGGTGCTGGCGACAGTCTCCGATGATGCGTTAATTAACCCATTACCTCATAGGCTATTTTTAAATCCAACCTCTTTGAATAAATCTACCGAAAAGGAGCATTAACTAGAGAATATGACAATTTTGTAGTTCTGAAACATTTGTGATAAATAGAGCATTTGCTCCTTAGGAGCAAATGCTCTATTTATCACAAAGGTTTGAAAAAGTGACCTTTACAGAGGCGTAGAAAGGCGTGTTAACGGAGGAAAGGGTTACTCAAACCTCTCGTATAGTTTATCATCTACCCACAAGTGCCACATACAAATATTTATCGTAAAGATGCGTTCAGTTAGTCTTCAACACACAGTGACAATACAGTAAAACCCCTCCAAATCGGCCGCTTAAATCAACATCAGTGCCGGAATTTAACCCTTTATCTCATATTCATATAAGAACTAATGACAAATGTTAGTGCATTTAAGCACGGTGTCCGAGTTGTCGTCGTCGTTGTTCGTCCGGAAATTTAACGTCAGCTATATGGCTTCTTTACTGATCATGCACATTTTTATGAAACATCACACACTTGTTTACAGTCGTAAGGGCTACAATCTAACAGACGAGCGTTGGTACCTGCATGCTACATGCTCTTCTTATAACTGCATATCAACACTGGAGCTTTCTTCATGACTTCCATCGTGCATTAAGCAGTCATCTGCCTAGGAAACTTAATTCTTGTTCTCTAAAAGCCCTGTTAAGAGACTGTTTACTGTAGTTGATTTGCTACTTGAAATAATCGTTTTTATATTACGCATACATGCCTTTAGCAATTATAGCCCCTTACAAGTAAATCTACCTCCTCAGAAAGCTTTTGAAGAAGAAAGACTCACTTAAACAAGTGCAATGAAAATAATTTGTCGACAGACAAAAGCCGTTAATTCTGTGATATAAGTACATTTGTGCATGCTACAGGACTATATATCAGCTCATCAGATAAATTGTCTTGATCTGTCTTAAACTGCAGTGCTTTACCGACAAACGCATAAGAAACAAAAACGAGCGAAACGTGCAGTATGCGCCGTACGAGTTCTTATGTTTGTTTGCCTAATGAATATTTATGTCAGAAATAATGACTTCGCGAATATCTATTAGATGCATTTTTATAACTTGCTGTAAGAACATAGGAATGTTGTGCTATTGAAGGGACTGCAGTATCAGAGCTGTACAATAGCCTATATATATATTATTAACCCATTCCCCCACATTGACGCCTTTTGACGCCTCCTCGTTGAAAGTTACTTTTTTGGAGCCATTGTGATAATATAACAATGGTTTCAAAACTTCACGTCTAATTTCCAATAGGGTCTCATAGCCTATGAGGAAATGGGTTAAATAAGCAAATAAATACAACTCCTACAAGAACTCTCAGATGAGGTTCTACTCATTTTGCAAATGCGTAATGGTCTATCGAGCCAAGTGTTGAATAAAAGAAGCTCGTTGTGGTATTAACCCTTCGCTTGCTATTCACGTCAATATGCCTACCTGTAAATAGTGAAGACCCAGATGAGACAGGGTCTGCACTATTTACAAATTGATTGTGCAACCAGTGCACCCCATAGCAGTGATTGCATAGCGAAATACGTGTACACAGTGAAGATATATGTAGTTATACAACAGGGCATGGGTAACGAAGGAGAAATGTATTTTAAAATTCAGCAAGAGAAGGGTTAAGAAATATAAATAAATATGTGACAATCCATTGAGCAAGTACGACAGAGCCCCTCTAAACCGAACGTTCAGTTTAGTATAAATATCGGTCTTGGAGACAGGTGGCAGCTTAATGCAGGTGAATGTCATACAGAAAGCTCATCTAGGAGCTTTATACACGACTTTCGCCCTTCATTAACCCTTTCCCTCATATTGACGACTTTTGACGACTCTGTAAAAGTCACTTTGTGAAACCATTGTACTAAAAAATCTAAAAACTTCCTTTTCTCTAGTTAATGCTCCTTTTCGGTAGATTTATTCAAAGAGGTTGGATCTAAAAATAGCTTATGAGGTAATGGGTTAAGCAGTCAGTTCACTTCAGTATCTTTATTTCCTCCATTCAATGAGATTTCATTGAACATTTATGCAAACATATTAACATACATTTCAAGATAAGTAATGATATACATAATTGAGTAGTTACATGGTACTATACGCATGCATATGTACATACATGTGCGTCATAAGCGTTTTGCCTCTTTCATGAAACACAGTCGTTTCTGCGCTAGCATAGTTGTATACTCTGTGCTAGATTTACATAATCTTAACAAAGTTTACGCATACAAACACGTAGTTGGCTGCAAGTTTTATGAATATCGGTATTATCTGACCGTGTACAGCACGAACCAGTTAGAATATATGTGACAAATTCTTCTACATTTGCATGTTCTAGAGAACGACGTATCTCATTGCCACAATATAGTCCTTCGGTGGACATAAAGCAGGTACGTTCGTTCCCTAGAGCTTGACACGACCTGATTACATCGGACCTCTAGGAGCTTTATGTAGGACTTTCACCATTCATTAAGCAGTCATCTGCCTAAAAGTATATAATTTATTCTCTACTAGAATTCCGTTTCTAGAGGGTTTTTACTGTATCTAAAACATTGTAGCAGTTGGATGGGTAGGACTGTTTACTTGGCTAAACAGTGGATATCTTGGTTGGTCAAGCACTCACATACTTCCTAATTCAATACTAACGTGTTCCCTCACTCATTTATGCGACTGCTCATTCACTCATTCACTCGAACACTCACCCACTCTCACTCACTCAATTTAGTGTAATTTTGTTTTGTTTAGAATAATTTAATTTAGGAGCTTTCTGTATTACTTTGACCTGTATTATGCTACCACCTACATCTTACAGACCAATAATTAGACTTCTTTGATGGTCACTTATGACAGGTTATCTTGTACCATATTATTCTCTACATACCAACAACTGCGACTTGTTTGAGTGGTCCGTTGCTTTGGCTCAGGTTTTACTATACAGTAAAACCCCTCTAAACCGGACGTAAAATTTGGTATAAATATCTGTCTCGGAGACAGGTGGCAGCTTAATGCAGGGTGAAATTCATCCAGAAAGCTCCTCTATGAGCTTTCTGAATAACTTTCACTCTGCATTAAGCAGCCACCTGCCTTAAAGTAACCAAATTCTTCTCTACTAGAATTCCGGTTTAGAGAGGTTTTACTCTATCTTCTGTGGGTATGAACTATTATAAAATGTAGGTTAGTAGTATATATAGGTAGCCTCATTTCGCCCTAATGACATTGGGATTACCGGTGAATGGAAATAATTTGATCTTGTTCATAAAACTAATCAAGATGATTGAATAGGCTTTCATGTGTGGATGCGTCTGAATTGCAATGAACCTCGTGACTTATTCCGCAAGATATCATTTCATCAAAACATTGTTCACCGTTCCTGTTGTAATCGGGTCTGTACAATTTCTCTGCATATCACACGTATTTAACCCAGTAACCCAAAGATACAGCGCCTTTGCAAACATAGTAGACCCAGATCAGACGGCTTCAAAGGATCCGTCTAATCAGAGTCTACCCTGTTTGGCTATGAAATAATATAGATGTTATTGTACAGTTCCAGCAATAGTCAAATTTCCCTTGTTCACTATACCATTACAGTAAAACCTCCCTATAACGGCCACTAAATTGTGTTGATTAGTTGGTATTTAGAACAGGTGGCAGCTTAAAGCAAGGTGAAAATAAAACAGAACGCTCCTATAAGAGAGTTCTGTTTTACTTTCATCTTGCTTTAAGCAGCCACCTGCCTTTAACACAAAATACATGATGTATTTAGTGGCCGTTATAGAGAGGTTTTACTGTATAACGATTTTGCTGATTAATATCCCACAAAGTCGTTATTTCTTACGTGCATATTTATCAAGGTAAAGTGTTAAATGAACGGGAATCATGCGGAAATAAGCTAATTTTCTGCCTGGAAGGAGAGGGCTAAGCATTAACCCATAACCCTGTATGTGCATACACACCATGACAGATTTGAATGCAGACCAGACACCGAGTAGCTCTGTGCCTGATCGGAATCCAAACTGCTTCATATCCCCCTGATGTCAGTCATGGGGCTAAGTGAAGCGAGTGAAACTTGTTCAAAATGCAACACACGGGCCTCCTAGCGGAAGGTAATTTCATTGAACGTGAACTCTTTTACGCTGCCACGGATTACCGTCTATAAAATGTACCGTCTTGACTCAACTAAATTGCTTCATTTTCTGTCCTTTTCTTTCAAAGCACAAAATCACTCTAACAAACAGTTTGTGTACCAGTGAGATTTCGAGTTACTTGGCGTCTCATCTGGATCCAAACCAAACTGTTTATAGATAGATAGATAGATAGATAGATGCTTTATTGACACAAACTTTACAGTTTCTGGTCATGTAAACATCAACATTACATACATACATATAGTCACATGATCATAGAAAAAAAATTATGTAATCTGAAAAAAAAGAAAAAAAAAGAAAGAAAGATAGACAGTAGATAATACTGCAGTCCGGTCTGATTACTCTAAAACATTATTTATAATATTTGGAACCGATGGAGGATAGCATTGTCACCACGTAATTATCGTTAGTGCAATACTTATGTTAAATGCTTATAAAGGCGATCACATAGTAGCTTTTAGTGGTGAATGGAGTAAACTTGTCACGAGTGATTAAAATAAATTCCTCGGATGCATATCACTGGAAGAACAAAATTGTAAACCTCAATGTAAGCTTGTTTAACCATTTAGTTGAGTGTATGACATTTGAAAACAGTGAATACCAAGATCAAAGGGCTCTGGGCGGAGCCCTTTGACCAGGGTCTGCAGTGCTTGTCATAAAAATAATGTTCTTTAGTAATAAATATTGATATCACTTTTTAATTAATGTTCAGGAAGGGAGGAGCCTGTTTTAATTATTCATCAGGCTAAGGTCTAAATTGAAAATGTCACAAAACATCAGAGTGTGACCTTTAACCCTTCTCGTGCTGTAAAACATTATGTCGAACCAAACTCAAAACTGCTGAAGCATGGTTTACTTACTCACCGTTGTTTTGTGGTCGATGCAGAGGAGATTTATACTTATTAACTCAACAACCCTTTACGTACTGAAAAAATAAATGTCTGCTCATTCTCTGATCTACTTAAGATTTAACAACTGTCAATTCGTTCAACCCATTCCCGCATATTGACGCATTTCTACGCCTCTGTAAAAGTCACTTGAAACCATTCTGATAAATAGAGCATTTGATCTATAGGAGCAAATGCTCTATTTATCAGAATGGTTTAAAAACTACAAAATTCTAAAAAAAAATGTTTTCTCTAGTAAATGCTCCTTTTTGGTAGATTTTTTTTTTAAAGAAGTTAGGTCTAAAAATAGCCTAAGTAAGAATGGGTTAAGATTTTAAGAAACTATTGACCGAGTGTCAAACCGCTTGGATCAAGTTAATACGCCGGGTTTTACTGGGTGCCTCATCTGGATCCAAACTGATTGCAAATACAGGTCAGGTTGCGCTTTACATAGTGAGTACCTACCTGTAGCATGCTGCAGGCGAATATATACATGTAATAACCTTTGCAGGTAGTTTGGATCCAGATGAGACGTCGGATAATTCGGCGCTTTATTGGGGTCCTTACTGTTTGACACGCTAGTCGTTTCTTTAAATGGAAATGGAGAAAAATACAATTTCCAAATTAACGTAGACAACAGTTTTGCTGACTGAGTAAGCTACATTTAAAATAACAAACTTCATTTGTAACATTGCAAAATCAAAGCGAGGTCATCTTTATCTAAACTCACTTTAATCTATACAAACAGTATAAAACCAGACCAGCCACCAGTCAACGTTTTAAACGCGCCGTCTTATCAGCGTCTGCACAGTTTGCAAAACCTAACTACATGTATTGTTTTCGTATTTCAATTACAGTCTGCTTTGCTGATCTACATGTATTTGGAAGGCAGTGTAAAACTTGATAAATCGATGTGTATTGAACGCAGCCGCTGATCTGATTCTACACTTTTAACAAATCTTTATGTTTTACAATGAAGAAAATATTCCAAAAAGGGAATTAATATGATACATAAATACTTGAGCTTTGATCTAATATTTCGACCACTAAGGGCCTTTTTCAAAGATTATCATGTCAAAATACACGTCACATTTTTGTTACATGCATTCAGCGTGTAACAAAAATGTGACGTGTATTTTTACATGATAATCTTTGAAAAAGGCCCTTAGTGGTCGAAATATTAGAACAGATCTATTCAAATCTTTATGTTTTAGTTTCGTTTGACGGGGATAAGTTTGCTTCTTGAGAGTATCAATAATAACTTGAATCATAATACACTAATAATATAAGCCTACTATACCACATACTTTTTGCGTTATACTGTTATAAAACTAGACTCTTCATTTGACTAATTTGACACTTTTTATAAAGCGTCGATTCATTACACTTCAGCAGTATTTAAACTCAAACGCAATTCAAGTATAAAAATACGGGTCTGATTTTATCAGAAATAGATTCGAATCTGCCTAATTTGACGCTTTTATGAATTCTACTGGCCATAAATTAGGACATTGTTGCATAAATAGGCAAAAACATTGAATCCGATTAGATGCAGTGTTACAGGTAGTTTTGCGAAATTCCATATTGCTTGACAGTTTAACAGTTTTACTCTGTTTTGGAGAATATACAGATTTCAAAAGAAAGTTTACCCTTTTCCGGTAAACACGATTTGGCTCGCATTTGCAAACAGCTTTGGTTCAGATGAGACGCCGAGTAACTCGGCATCTCATCATGATCCAAGCTGTTTGACACTCGGTCAATAGCCCCTTAACCCTTTCCTCCATAAACACACCTTTCTACGACTCTGTAATAGTCACTTCTTCAAACCATTGTGATAAATAGAGCATTTGCTCCAAAGGAGCAAATGCTCTATTTACCACAATGGCTTCAATACTACACAATTCTAACATTTCCCTTTTCCCTAATAAATGCTTCTTTTCGGTAGATTTATTCAAAGCGGTTGGGTCTAAAACTACCCTATGAAGGAATGGGTTAAAAGTCTGATCGAATCGGAAGTAGTTAAATTTGGACCAGGTAAAACTTTGAGCAGACATTATTTTTACAGAGGAATAAGGATTAATTATTGAAGCATCCAAAATAATGTAAGCAGGTCTATTAATCCTTTCTCTGCTCTATGTTTGTTCCAAATTTCAATACCTGTTAATATAATGAAATATGGAAGGTGGAACATTGTAGTCATTTTATAAAGTACAGAAACAAATCTATCAAATTCCATTAGCAAACAGATCAGACCCTCAAGCTTAAACGCATATTATCAATAAAATCATGAAACACGGTTTTTGTTTTGTTCAGTTATTCTTATGAAGAATTTTAATTTAAACTTATATTGAAAAATGCACCCCCTTCCCGTGATACCAAATAAACCGTTTTCGTCAATACTTAAACAGCAAACTGTTACTGAACTATCTCGAACAGTTACCACCCGAATAACCACGGGGGTTTCGATATTAATCACGTGAAATGTTTGTCTTCAGCGTTTATTCGATTGGATACATTTCTTTGAAGCATATAAACATTTGAAGGCATTTTAACATGGTACTGGCAAATGGTAACGACGTCAGCGATGTTGGTTGACGTGTTTTGAATCTTGAACTCGTCTCTCCTTTTCTGTTTCTTTTAATAAATCCAGTGTGCAGGCATTTTTTTCTCATTTACAACAGTGAAAGTAGGTAGATCAACATACTAAGCGCGTACGTGCCCAAACTGCACGTGCAACACTAAAGACATCTAATACGGGTTAGAAAGCACACTGTAGTATGTGTACATTGACTTTGTTATGTTTAATTTTTTACTTTCAATATGTGTAATAGATTTTCAAGATACAGATGAAAGAACCTGTCTTTGAAACACTAACAACTGCTGCACTGTGTGAACACAGGGTATACATCAGAGACTCAATTGTTCATTACAGCTCCTGGGTAGTCGTGTGTATAATTGTTTGCAAAAAAGCATGAAAAAATGTCTAGATGTTCACGCTAATTAACCCTTAATCTGATAGGGACCCATTTGGACATATTTTGACCAATCTATACGCCTTTGCAAAGAGAGTAGACCCAGATCAGACGGTTCCTGCAGGAGCCGTCTGATCAGGGTCTGCTCTCTTTGCTTATGAAATAATGTAGATCCTATTCGATAGTAAGGCCAAACATTCCTCTGACTATATATATATATATACCAGGCTAATGATTTATGTAATTTATTTCCATGGTCTCCTGTAGGAGTCTGCTCTGCTTGATTATGGGGTGTTGTAAATTTGATTTTTCACTTTCTGACGAGCCTGAAATGTCCAGTGTTCATACAAAAATATAATATTCATAAGGCCATTATTTCTTAGATGAATATTCACCAGGTAAAGAGCTAACAATTAACTAAATCGAAATACATGTAGTTTGGTTGCACATTAGACGCCAATTTAAATCTTACCCATGTAGAAACAAAAAGTCTTCTCAAATGGGATGTTGTGCAATTTTTGAAAGTTTCTGTCTCAGTCATTATGCCCTCACCATAGTGGGGGCATATAGGGGTGCCCTTGTCCGTACGTACGTCCATACGGATGTACGCACATCTAGAAGAATTTGTCCGGACTTCTTGGAAAGTATTTGTCCAATCCACACCGAAATTTGCACACATGTTTGTGGCCATTATATCTTGGTCAAGTTCTATAGCCATGTAAATCGCTTCTGTCGTTTAGGAGTTGCGGCCCTTTATTTGCAAAAATTGACTTTAAAAATGGCCCTCACTTTCTGTGACAAAACGTCTGAAGTGGGGCATCAGTGTCCTATGGACACATTTCTAGCTTTATTTTAGAAACTATTGCCCGATTTTCAAGCATGGACTTTGATGAGACGCCGAGTAACTCGGCGTCATATCATCGTCCAAATTGTTTGACACTGTGTTCGTTTCTTACAAGGGAACGGAGAAGAAACTATACTGTAACGACATTGTCAACAAGTTTATCCCTCACCCTGTTATATGTTTATTTCAAATTTCAATACCTGAATATCCATGGACAAATTATATACATGTAGCTTTAATGAAATATGGAAAGTAGACAAATGTAGCCACATTAGAAAGTACAGAAGCAGATAGATCATATTCCATTGCCAAACAGAGCATACCCTGATCAGACGGCTCCTATAGGAGCCTATGATCTGGGGCTACACTGTTAGCAAAAGCGTGAAAACGCGTTTATATGAAGGATAGGGTTATAGTTGAACCGTTATCCCGCTAAACTCGTATTTGCATGTGCAAAAAGCTTGGGTAGAGATAAGATATCGAGTGAATTGGCGTGTCATCAGGATTGAAGATGCTTGGCACTCGGTCTGGCCTCGAGACTTATAAAACATTTTGCTAGTCTGAAATCATTCTGAAGCATGTGATTGGTTAGCGTTTGAGTTGGCTCAAAATCTGACCAATCAGTTACTTGAAAATGGACTCAGACTCAGAAGTTTTATAACCTCAAATCCGGTAGTTTCTTAGTTTGAACGAAAGGGAAGTCAGTGGAATGTGTGTCATATTCAAGTTTAACCGATTCCCTCACATTGACGACTTTTGACGACTTTGTAAAGGTCACTTTGTGAAGCCATTGTGATAAATTGAGCATTTGCTCCTATAGGAGTATATGCTCTATTTATCACAATGGTTTTAAACAATAAAATTTTACTTTTCTCTAGTTAATGCTCCTTTTTGGTAGATTTATTCAAAGAGGAGCAAATGCTCTATTTATCACAATGGCTTCACAATTCAATATGAGGGAATGGGTTAATCCAGAGTGGACTCTATGGACCATTCTATTTTGAATATCCAGTATTCAAAGGATTTACCTTCAGCGCTCTACTGGCGACTTTGTGACAACTTTTGAAAACAGCTTGGATCCAGATGAGACGCCTAGTTACTCGGCGTCTCATCAGGATCCAAACTGTTTGTCACTCTGACACTATGATGGAAATGACATTGAAGAAAAAAATGTGAATTTTAGAATTAAAGCAGACGATTATATCAACAGATGGCAATATAAGCAAACGACAATTACTCAGCAATCAGAAGGTTAAATAATTTGTAGTAACCTTGAGAACAAAATATTTTCTAAATCAATGCGATGTGATCACTGCACGCGAATTACTATGACAAATCGAAAATTGCCGGTTTTACAGTGTTTCAGGCGGTCCCCTTTAAAAATGTAAACGTGCCGTCTGCTACAAAGTCCTTCAAAAATACAGAAAAGCCGTATTGACCCTGATCAGACGGGCCCGTTTTAGTACAGCAACTTATCTTGGTTTACACTATTTGCTGTGCATGGAATATGCAATTGCTAGTGGTACGATTCATTCGATGAAAAACGTAAATGAAGTAGAGAAACCAATTCAAATTAACCCATTCCCTCATAGGCCATTTTAGATCAAACCTCTTTGAATAAATCTACCGAAAAGGAGCATTACCTAGAGAACATAAATATTTTAAAAGTTTGTAGTTCTGAAACCATTGTGATAAATAGAGCATTTGCTCCTAAGGAGCAAATGCTCTATTTATCATAATGGTTTCAAAAATGACTTTTACAGAGGCGTAGAAAGGCGTATTTATGGAGGAGAAGAGTTAAACAGTACCCGGTCAATAGCAACCCTATCTGGCATTTGCAAACAGGTGAGATCCAGATCGGGTAACTCGGTGTCTGATCAGGTTCCTATCTGACACTCGATGAACAGTTTCTCATTTGAGTAAGTAAACTTGCAGCAGATCAGAGTCCAAAGTTGTAAAACTTCTGAGTCTGAGATCATTCTCAAGCATCTGATTGGTCAGATTCTGAGCTTGGTCAGAATCAGATGCTTGAGAATGATCTCAGACTCAGAAGTTTTATAACCTCGGAGCCAGAGTTTGGATAGACGTCAGTTCTGTAACAGGATCAAAGAAACAGTGATAACATTTAAAAAAACTTTTGGATCCAGATCAGACTCGGAGTTAGTAACAGGATCCAAACAATTTTTCGTAACCCATTACCTCATAGGCTATTTTTAGATACAACCTCTTTGAATAAATATTCCGAAAAGGGGCATTAACTAGAGAAGAGGAAAATTTTAGAATTTTGTGGTTTGAAACCATTGTGATAAATAGAGCATTTGCTCCTATAGGAGCAAATGCTTTATTGTTCACAATGGTTTCACATAATGTCATAAAGTGACTTTTTACAGAGTCGTCAAAAGTCGTCAATATGAGGGAATGGGTTAAACAGGCCGTAATCTAAGCAGACAAAATTTATTTGACGACGAAAGTGCTAACCTTTGTCTGTGTAAGCAGTTTGGATCCAGATGAGACGCCGAGTAACCCGAAGTCTCATCAGGACCCAAGCTATTTGACACTCTGTCACTAATTGCTCAAAATATTTGAAGAAATCGGAAGAAAACAAAAATTGCACTAGTTCAAGATTTAAGCAGACACTATTTTTTTGCGCAGTCTGGTGAAGGCTAAGCGTGGATAGGTAAAACGATTATCGTTTGTGGGTCGGATAGTGCGGTGGGCCAGCGGTAAGCTTGGCAGTATAAAGGTGCGCGTTTTGTACACTTTGATGAATTCGTCTGCTTTGTTCGTTTGGGGGACATACGAAAAACCCGTGCCCACCCGGAATGCTTTTGCAGGCAGGGGGCAGTTACTACTAGCTTAGGTAGCTTTAAGATTGACTGACAGTGTCAGCGCGTGGTGTATAATCTACACGGGTATGAGTTAGTGGAAAGCGCGTATGATTAAAATAGTCAACTGCTGGAAAATGTAAACTATTAAATTTATCATAGCGACGGAAAATTAAACATATGGGGAATATGATTTTACAAGTATGGATATGTCTACCTCTTCTGGTGCACGTTTCAGGGAGGCAGGTGCTATCGGGTACTACAGTGGATAAAAATGTGAACAAGGAATCTGTGCATTATTTAAGAAAAGGGAAAGAAATAGCGGTATCTACTACAACAAGCACGGGTAAACCGAGCACTGAGGCAGAAAAATGGGTAGTTGATTCGGTGAGTATTACAGTACATTTATTTCCCTGTCAACCCCTGACCTCATGAATATTCATGTAATAAATAATGACATTATTCATATTTAACCCATTACCTCATAGGCTATTTTTAGATCCAACCAGTTTGAATAAATCTACCGAAAAGGAGCATTAACTAGAGAAAAGGACACTTTTAGAATTCTGTAGTTTGAAACCATTGTGATAAATAGAGCATTCGCTCCTATAGGATTTATCACAATGGTTTCAACAGGTGACTTTTGCAGAGGCGTCAAAAGGCGTTAGTATATATATATGAGGGAATGGGTTAATGGCTGATTTCTATTGACTGGCAGATGAACATAGGACTATTTGGCTATGGCAGAAATTGACAGAAACTGTAGAATCAGATCTATATAATTTCATGAGTAAACAGAGCAGACCCAGATCAGACGGCTCCTGCAGGTCTGCTCTGTTTGCAAAATGCATTTTTGTATTCTTTCTTTACTAACAATTCGGTTTAGTAAGGTTTTACTGTATCTGTTTGCGTATAATTTATCTATACAGTAAACCCTCATTATAGCGATCAATCAAATGCAATGTATCTACAAGACAGCTGACTTTATAATGCAGGGCGACAGTAATACATTAACCCATTTGTTCCTACGATCCCATATATGGGATATAGGCAAACAGTGTAGACTCTGATCAGACGCCGCATAATGCGGCGTCTGATCAGAGTCTACACTGTTTGCTGATAGGAATTTCAATACAAAACAAAACGAAATTGAAAATTTAGGCCAGGTACCCCTTGGATAAAAAAAAAATGGACTAATCAAATACATAATCATGGAAGAATCCACTGGGCGTAAATGGGTTAAGGTCCGTCTGTGTTAGCCATTTACCCCATGTATGCACATTTTAACGTCTTTGCAAACAAAATAGATCCAGGTCAGACGGCTCATGTAGGAACCGTCTGATCAGGATCAGGATCTGTTCTGTTTGCTTATGGAATAATATGAATAAATTATGATTCTTCAGGTTCTGTCATTACCACATATTCATGTGTTCATATGCCATTTATTAAAATTCATCGAATTAATAATCGTGATGTCATTATTGTTTTAACCATTCCTCCATAGACTATTTTTAGACCCAACATCTTTGAAGTAATCTACCCAAAAGAAGCATTAACTAGAGAAAAGGAAAATGTTAGAGTTTTGTACTTTGAAACCATCGTGATAAATAGAGCATTTGCTCCTATAGGAGCAAATGCTCTATTTATCACAATGGTTTCAACTGGTGATTTTTACAGAGGCGCAGAAAGGCGTATTTATGGAGGAAAGGGTTAAGACTTACATGAATATTCATGGAGTAAATGTTTAAAAACAACCACGTGCTAACGACATTTATATGCATATCCAACGAGGTGGCCGCTTTGAACCACGTTAACCCTTTAAATGCCGAATTTCAAACAATAATGTTCCACCAGTATTCAACTACAGAGTCCATTCACAATGAAAGGATTAAGTTAGCTCTATGATTTTAAATAACAAACAATGCAGACCCTTGATCAGAGCGTTCCTCTAGGATCCTCTGATCTGGGTCTACACTGTTTGCAAATGGCACTTGCATTCGTTTCCCCGCATTCAAACGGCGACTAGACTAACAAGACAAGCAGGTTATTCAAGTTTTAATTTCGATCGTATGTACCTGCGACAACTACAACATCTTTAATTTCACGGTAAGAATACTGCCAAATGGTGTTACAACATAAATTCTCGTGTTAATTTTAGTACCTGTCGCCGAATTCTCTATTTATCTGCCATTCAAACTACATTAGTTATATAACCCTTAAACTGCTGAATATTCCAAGTAGAATGGCCCGTTGGTGTGAACGATAGAATCCATTTAGTATGAAAGGGTTAAATATTGTAGAAGATTTTTGATAAATAATACTGATTATGATAAGATGGCTTCTGTAGGAGCTCCATTACCAGGGTCTGCAGTAAAACCTCTCTATAACGGCCACTAAATTACATCAAGTATTTTGTGTTGAATGCATGTGACTTCTTAAAGCAAGGTGAAAGTAAAAACAGAACGCTCCTATAGGAGCGCTCTGTTTTACTTTCACCTTGCTTTAAGCAGCCACCTGCCCTAAATACGAAATAATTAACACACTTTAGTGGCCGTTATAGAGAGGTTTACTGTATACAAATGGCAGTACAAGATTTGCGAGGTGTCGGTGAGTTTGTGATGTAAATATTGCAAAACAGTCTGGATCTTGATGAGACGCCCAGTAATAGCGCGTCTCATTAACATCCCAACTTTTAGAAAATGTGTGTGTGTGTGTGTGTGTGTGTGTTATATTTGAAAGGAAAAGAAAAGGAAAAGACATTCTTGAAATAAAGTAAGGTAGACATACTTATAGGCTTAGTTTAGTAAATGTTAAGCGCTTTTTTAACAGCTTTGCAAACAGGGTAGACACAGATGAGAGGTCTGATCAGGGTCTGCTCAGTTTGCTTACCAATACCAAAGCATTACTGTATAAGTATAGTAAAACCTCTATGTAATGGCCACTAAATTTAATAAAGCATGTCGTGTTAACGGAAAGTGGCTGCTTAAAGCAAGGTCAACGTAAAACAGAACGCTCCTATAGGAGCGTTGTTTTACTTTCATCTTGCTTTAAGCAGCCACTTGCTCTAATTAGTAATTACCAACTAAGTATCACTGTTTAGTGGCCGTTACTGTACATGTATACCATTATAAAAATATTAATTACATCAATATTTCTTACATGAATATTCAACAAGGAAAGAGTTAAACCATTTTCTATCAAATTTTGAGAAACTTTGACCGAGTGTCAAACAGCGATGATCCTGATGAGACGATGAGCAGAGTCCTGGTGAGACGCCGAAATGCGTGACGTCTCATCTGGATCCAGCTGTTAGACCACGCTTAGCAGAATAAAGGCAGAAACATTCTGGGTCTGAACAGTTCACACAGTACTGTTCGGACCAAATTTCGTAATTTACACCTTAAACAATCAGTCTGGACTCTTTGCATGCCAAGTAATTGTCGTCTGCAAACAATGTCGTCTGCTGAAGTTATTAGAGTTAAACATTGTTACATTAATTTTCTTCAAAAATACAATCAAGAATTCATACAGTTTGTATACAATGTATGTATCCGAGGTACACGGTGTCTTATCTGGATCAAAACTATTTGCATAGGTCGATTATAAATTTCGCCGCTAGCATGCAAAGTTTTATAATTACAAACGGCTGGTTATAAACTTTCACGGCCAAATAATTTTTTGCCATCTTAGGTTACCGTCTGCTGCAGATTTCTAAGTGGATTTGTCTTAAATTTACAAAAAAAACAACAATCCAGGGCGGCAAACGGTTTGGATTCTGATGAGACGCCGATACTGCACCTCATCTGAATCCTAACTGTTTGCAAAGACACACACGGATTCACTTGTGATGGCGAAGTGGTTAAAGATGATAAAACGGTTGCGTAAAATCCATGAGCGAACATAAAATTATATCTACAATTTAACTGTCAACCTTAATCCCCTTTATCTATCAGTAATAAAGTGTGTCGGTTATATTATGTTTTTTACCACAATCTTCGCCTTTTTTCATATTTTATGATTGAGTAAAAATATATATAACGAAATGGATATATTTGGGCTATAATCTGTCGTCTGTCTGTCACATAGTGTCGCCTGCTGCCTTTATTCAATATCGACTTAACTGCTTTAGTTGTGTCGACTCTTCTCTAATTGTGTCGTCTGTTGCTTTAGTTGTGTCGTCTGTCTCTTTAGTTGTACTATGTCGATGTCTTTTATAATTGTGTCATCTGTTGCTTTAGTTTTGTCGACCTCTTTTCTAATTGTGTCGTCTGCTGCTTTAATTGTGTCGGCTTCTTTTCTAATTATGTCGTCTGCTGCTTTAGTTGTGTCGACGTCTTTTCTAATTGTGTCATCTTCTGCTTTAGTTTTGTCGACTTCTTTTCTTATTGTGTTGTCTGTTATTCAGTTTTGTCGACTTGTTTAATTGTGTAAAATTGTCTGCTGCTTTACTTGGGTCAAACGTTTCTCTAATCTCGTGGCCTGTTGCAATAGTTATGCCGGTCTCTTTTCTAATTGTGCCGTCTGCTTCTTTAGTTTTGTCGACTTCGTATCTGATAGTATCGTCTGCTGCTTTAGTTGTGTCGACTTCTCAAATTGCGTCGACTGATCATTTAGTTGTGTTGACTTCCTCTCGAATTGTATCGTCTGCTGCGTTAGTTGTGCCAAATTCTTCTCTGATTGGGTCGTTGGCTGAATTAGTTGTTTTCTTTATTTGTGTTGTCTTCTGTTTTGTAATGTCGACCACTTTCCTAATTGCGTCGTCTGCTACTTTAGTTTTCTCCTCTTCTTCTCTAATTGTATCGTTTGCTGAATTACTTGTGTCGACCTCTTCTCTAATTGCGTGGTCCGCTGCTTTTACTATTTCTTCCGCTGCTTGAGCTGTGTCTTCTTGACTTCTTGTCATTGTCTCCTACTTTAGTTGTGTCCAATTCTTTAATTATGTCGTCTTAACTCCTTAACTTTTTCTCTAATTATGTCGTCTACTGCATGTGCAAAAAAAAATTGATCCAGTTTAGACACTGAGTAAATTGGGGTTTCATCCGGATCCAAACTGTTTGATACTTTGCTATCAAAGACTTGAAAGAATCGGAAATCAGTAAAACGTTCATCTGATCAGATAGTATGCAGGCATTTTTTCAGCATGAAAAGGGTTAAGATACACCGGCTTGTGGAGTACATGAAGTAACACCTACCCCGATCTCTTAACCCTTTCCCTCACGTCTTTTCACGCATTTGCAAACAGAGTAGACCCAGATCAGACGGCTCCTAGAGGAACCGTCTGGTCAGGGTCTGCTCTGTTTGCTTATAATATAATATAGATATGATTATATGGTTTCTGCTAATATTAATGACGCCATTATTTTGTTCATGATTATTCATGGAGGAAAGGGTTTAATATAGGACGAAAGTTATGCAGAAAGCGTCTATGGGAGCTTTCTGCATAATTTTCGTCCTCCATCCCGGTCCCTCCCGGAAATTTCAGAGACGTGTCTCCCACCCGCACATCCTCTCCACCCAGGGGGTTAAATGGGTACCTGTGAGGGTCACTCGCCGGTACTGCGGCTGCATGATTGCGCCATATGTTAGCAGTGCTCAATAGTGAAGGCCAATGACTCAATGACCAGGGGAGTAAATGTACAGTCGGCTGAGCGGTCATTCGGACTGAAAGTAGACTATAACTAGGTACTTTACTTTTACTTCACATTAAGCTACCACCTACTTTAAAGACACCCATTAAGTGGTCGCTTGATAGAGATTGTACAGTATATCATTTGACATCTTTTGGTTCCACCCATTGTACACACACCGATGCTTGTCATGTCCAATTAACATGCAGAATACCGTGGCAATAACTGTTACAAACGGTCTGGACCCAGATAAGCCATTGAAAAGATCGCCATGTCATAATTGTTCAATATTTTAGACTTTGAGTGTTCTCTTTGATAAAGAAAGGCAACTGTTGTAAAACAAACTACACCGTTTACGAGTTGATAAAGCAACGGTAATCTGTGTGTGTTACCACACCTAATTACCCCCCTGAACGATGATTAGTTAAGGAATGACCCAGTAGTGTTTATATTCCCTTATTTTGACGACTCTGTAGAAGTCATTTTGTGAAACCATTGTGATAAATAGAGCATTTGCTCTATTTATCACAATGGTTTCAAACTACAAAATTCTAAAAAAAATCCTTTTCTCTAGTTAATGCTCCTTTTCGGTAGATTTATTCAAAGAGGTTGTATCTAAAATAGCCTATGAGGTAATGGGTTAACTATGGAATCCATTCAATAGAGAAAGACTTAAAACTACTAGAGAATTTTGAATGACAAACACTGCAGACTTAATCTGAATGCTTCTCTAGGGGCACTCAGATCTGGGTCTACAGTGTTTGCATATACGTTCCCCTCATTCAAGGGTTAAAGAGACGGTGGCATACCGATCATGTCTACCGGTCATTCCAGCATCTGTTATAGTTCGTTTCATCTTGTTTTAGTTCCCGTTACTCCATAAATACGCATTTCTACGCCTTTGCAAACAGAGCAGACCCAGATCAGACGGATCCTATAGGAACCGTCTGATCAGGGTCTGCTTGTTTGCTTATGGAATAATGTAGATCTGATTCTACAATTTCTGCTTTGTCAAAGCTTTCAAGTATTAATATCGCATTTTGAAAATTAATATAATTAATACTCATGACCTCATCATTTCTAACATGAATACAGCTGCAAACTGTATATCTGCTCACAAACTGATCTTGAATATTGTTTTACTTCCAGTAGAACCTGTCTTTACCCATTCCCTCAAATTGACGACTTTTGACGACTCTGTAAATGTCACTTTGTGAAACCATTGTGATAAATTGAGCATTTGCTCCTATATGAGCAAATGCTCTATTTATCACAATGATTTCAAACTACAAAATTTTAAAACTTTCCTTTTCTCTAGCTAATGCTCTTTTTTGGTATATTTATTCAAAGAGATTGTATCTAAAAATAGCCTATGAGGTAATGGTCATAATCATAACCAAATGAAGAATACAATAGAACATGTCTTAAGCAGCCACTGATTTATTAAACATAGGAGTTTTAACAAGCAGGTGGTTTCTTAATGCAGGGCGAAAGTAAAACAGAAAACTCCCTTTCACTCCATAAATATGCCTCTCTTCACCTTTACAAACAGAGCAGACCCAGATCAGACGGATACTCGCAGAGATACTCGGTAAATTATCAGATCTAAGGTGACACTCGGTCAGTATTTTCTCAAAATATTATTATTGAATCGACAGGAAGAACAGATTGCTGCAGATCGATGCTTGAGCAGACATCAAGGTTTTGGATGTGTTACGGGTCAACCCTTTACCTGATAGAGACGCCTTTAAACGCATTTGCAAACAGTGTAGACCCAGATCAAACGGCTCCTATATGAGCCGCCTGGCCATGGTCTTATCTGTTTGCTTTTGAATCATATACAGTAAAATCTCTCTATAACGGCCACTAAATTGTGTGAATTACATGTAGTTGGTATTTAGGGCAAGTGGCTGCTTGAAGCAAGGTGAAAATAAAACAGAACGCTCCTATAGGAGCGTTCTGTTTTAATTTCACCTTGCTTTAAGCAACCACATGCCTTTAACATACTTGAAATACTTGATGTAATTTAGTGGTCGTTATAGAGAGGTTTTACTGTAGATCTGATTCGACAGTTTCTGCGATGTCCAGAATGCCCTTGTTCATAATGACATTACCAACATTCTACTGTTTAGTGTTCATGCTGTCATTATATCTTACATGAAAAGATGTGAACCCTTTCCTTCATATAAACGCATTTTCACACATTTGGAAACAGAATATTCCAAGATCTGCTATGTGTGCCAATGGCATTTGATACATCTCTTTCTTTACTTTTTAAAGGCTACAATGTTCCACTATCCATATTTCATTATAACTATTATTACCATGAATATTCAGTAGATATTGAAATTTGAAATAGATATAGAATAGGTACAGAGTTAAAGCAATGATGTTTCCACTGCACCGTGAACTCGCCGATAGTTAAATTAGGGTTGTAATTGTCAGGTCTTTGAACATTTGTGAGGCAGCGAGTGACTCCATGGTATCATGGGCAATACAATCTCCACAAACGTTTGTTTGATCAAGGAAACAGACACGACGCCATGTGGGGTTTAAGTAATTTATATTTCTCATATCAGCAGACACCACACAGTTGTCTGTGTGAATGTGATCTAATTGAGGTTACGTTCATCGTATCTGGGAGGCCAATATTTATAATTTCCGGCCTTAAAATTTGGAGTTTTTACTAAACACTTGAAATACTGCTGGTTTTCAAAGAAAAGTGCATAGTAATCCTCTACGTGATAGATACAGTAAAACCTCTCTATAACGGCCACTAAATTACATCAAGTATTTTGTGTATAAGGCAGGTGGCTGTTTAAAGCAAGGTGAAAGTAAACCAGAACGCTCCTATAGGAGCTATAAATATAAACTAATTAACACAATTTAGCTCTTTCGGTGCCAATGTCGCCTGTTGGCACCATTGAAAACAGTGCAGTCCCAGGTCAGATGCCGCCTTTTCAAGGCGGCATCTGACCTGGGACTACACTGTTTTCTGTATTTTTTAGCTAAGGCATACAGGTTTTTAAAAACAAATGTTTTACTAATGTACCTTTACTGTTTAGTTTAGAATTATATTTAATATGAAATTATTATTGCACACGACACTTTTAAATTTGGCGCCAAAAGAGTTAGTGGTCGTTATATAGAGGTTCTACTGTACTCATCTGGACGCCTTTGCTAAAAGAGACATTGCAATGGCAGTCAGTAGAGAACCAGCGCCCATACAGAGCTCCACATAACTTCTAAGATGAGTAAATTAAAACATTTTCAAGAATAACTCCTTTATTCCTCCACCAAACCCTATACTGTGACAACTCGATCCTAGCGCGGCTTCCGTACGAGGAGACCATTCTAAAGAGTGGTGACAATATAGGGTTGGGTGGAGAAATGACGATTTTAGTATTTATCTGAGCTCTGGCCCATATTTACCAACATTTCAAGTTTAAATTTGAAACTAAAAACTACAAAATTAAACGGTGTTGTATATTCACCAGTTCTTAAATGTCTAAAAATTGCTTGCGTGGCTTCATTTGCAAATTTTAGACAAATGCCTAAAACTTGTGATATTTCAACTCTTTTTATTTTTTCATGGGCCCTGGCCAGTAATATATAATCAAACATAGCAAACCCTAATCAGACAGTTCCTACAGGAGCTGCCTGATCTGGGCCTACTCTGTTAATGTGTAAAAAAGCTTGCTTATCATGTAAACTTACCAAGGATGCTAAGCAGGTTCTTCTGTAACCGAATAGTTCACTGGTGGCAAATACGAAAATTTATTCCTTATCTCGTGAATATCCATGTAGGAAATAATGACTGAATACATATTTATTTACTGCATGTTTGTATACATGTATATGGTATATAGAGGATCTTACATGAGTGTTTATTACCAATTGTTTCATGAAAACAATTTGTAATGACCACGACTGTAAGATTCTTTTCATCACATAAGCCTAAAAGTGCCATAGAAAATGAAACAGACTATAGCTGACGGCTGTTTCGGCCATTCCGCAGTGTCATACAACGGACGGCGTACATGGAGCGCTACGATTGGCTAACGCATAAATGAGTGCTACGATTGGCTTACGATTGCTAATTTACATAAAAATGCACAAGTGCATTTGCGCGATTTACAACACTCTGTTACAGCACTCCCACAAGGCAGATTATGTGATAAATAGACACATACGTTTTTATCATATCTATATAATTCCGTAAGCAGCTGAACAGACCCTAATCACACGGCACATGAGCCGTCTGATCTGAGTCTACTCTTTTTCAAAGTTGTTAAGGGGTAAAACCATTGAATATTAATATTATTGTTTTAACTAGAGTCCATTTAGTTTGAAAATATTAAACTGCTTTAGGATTTTGAGCGACGACAATGCCTACCATGATCAGAAAGTTTATCTCTGATCTAAAGTTTACTCTGTCTCATGCCACATCACCCGTTTCCTTCATCCATAGGTCTAACACTTACCTTATTATATATACACGCCACTGCAAACATAGTAGAGCCAGATCAGACGGCTCCTGTAGGAGTGGCCTGAAGAGTCCGCTTCATTTGCTTATGAAATTTTAATCTGTCTCTACAGTTGCTACCAATACCAAAATAGCATGTGTACACCAGATAATAAATATTCATAGTGTTATTATTTCTGAAATGAATATGCAACAGGGAACTGATTAAACACAAACAACACAGGGCAATTTAGCATTGCTTCTATATCTTGGTCTCTTTCTTTATAAACGCTTAGTCAGCGATTCTTGCAATTTCGTAAGGTACATTGTTTAATCCTTTATGATAATGTTGATATCGCAAGCAAGAATACAAATTCCCAACGGAAAAGTACTTTTCACGAGGAGCATGGCGGAACAAAGATTTCATCCCGATTATCTAGAAAATAGTATAATTAAGCAGGACACATACACGTGTACTGGTCTAGACAAGCTCAGTCAGCTGTTCAGAGTTAACTTGTCTGTGAGCTTCACAACAGGTGTGTGCGTAGAGATGGGAATTTAACACGAGATAAGCAAGATACAGAAGAGAGATTGGTTTCAGAGGAACGTAAATTCTTTGCATTTAATCCTTTACTCCGTATGAGCCTTTCGTGGCCATTGCAAACAGAGTTGACCCAGATCAGACGGCTCCTGTAGGCGCCGTCTGATCTGGGTCAACTCTGTTTGCTTATGAAATAATATGGATCTGATTATGCTTGTTCCGACACTGCCAAAACTTCCAGTGTCCATAATGTCAGTATAAAAACTAGAGGTTTTTCGAAACTTCATACATGGAAAAATCATGATAATAGGAAGTGGCATGACAAAAAGTTCATAACTCTGGCTTCACTAATATTGGAGTTATTGCCCTTTGTAAAAAAATCACATTTTTTGTCCGGACGATAACCCCTATATGGTTCATGCTATTGGATTGAAACTTCATACATGGAAAGATCATCATAAGAGGAAGTGTCATGCACAAGGTCCATAACTCTGGCTTCACTAATATAGGAGTTATTGCCCCTTGTAAAAAAATCAAACTTTTTTTGTCTGGACGATAACTCCTATATGTCACATGCCATTGGAGTGAAACTTCATACATGGAAAGATCATGATAAGAGAAGGTGTCATGAACAAGGGCCATAACTCTGGATTCAATACTTTCGAAGTTATTGCCCTTTGTTACATTTTGTCTAATCAATAACTCTTGTTCTACTGATGCTATTTGAATGACATTTCATTCATGGAAAGAGCATGATGAAAGAAGTATCATTCTTCAAGTCCATAACATTTTAGTTATTCCCTTTACATATTGTTTTGTTAGAGCTCTTTTTCTGTCTGTCTGTCTGTCACACATCTCGTCCGGTCGAGTCCTCATGCACAGAAATGTGACAATATGTCGCAGTGTGTATGTGTGGGTGCGAGGGGTAGGAGGGCGACATCCGTTTTTGTGACAAAAACCTCTAGTTTACACTTGTCTTGCGATGAGTTTACGGCGCCCGTAAACTCGTCGCAAGAGCATTTCCGTGCGGTCTCTGTACGGAGGCAGGCGGTCGTCGTACGATTTTCATACGGATTCCGGGCGCCGCAGCCCCTACAATTTGTCATATAAAAAGTTATACATATTTTCAAAAATCGCAAGGCCGCAGCCTGTAATCACGTGGTTACAGGAATCGAACGACCTCCACACGGGCATCGTACGGAGGCCGCGCTAGGATCGTGCGAAAAACGACCGATAGTCTGTGGTCATGTAGCCAAAACAAATCGTGCGGTCATCGTATGAGTGTCCTTGAAATCTGTGGTACCCGTGAAATCGTACGTACATCGCACGGTCATCCTGCGGCAACCTCACAGCGACCGCACGATGACCGTGCGTCAATTTTGAGATGTGCATATTTATTTGACATTTCTCGCAATTAATAGTTTGTCCAGCTATAGAAGATGGAACAATTCCGCTGGTATTCGTGTGGAGTCATGGATGATCGCGAGGGGATCGTGTATGATCAGGATGATTGAGTTGATCTGATCGGCAGTGGGAATCTACCTTTAAAGAAAAAAACATCGCAGCCCGTAGACTTCGACGATGCAAAAAATATCGTACGACAAGAAATCGTACGGCCTCCGCGGCAAATGTAAACTAGGCATTACGGATGCAAATACAGATACGGAAATGGAAACATGGACAACGAAAATGGAAACATGGAATAGCAAAATAGAAATATGGAATAACGGAAATGGGAATATGGAATAACTTAAATGGAAACATGGAGTAGATGCCTGACTGCGCTAACGCAGTCAGGCATATATTCTAGATTTCCATTTCCGTATATGTAACATTGCATTTCGGCCGTCCTATTTCACGCATCCTCGTCCGTTTATCGAAATGTGAAAGGGAACAGGCAAATTATCCTGTCATTTCCTTTGAAACGAGGTAGTAGGTAATATTTAGCTTGGCATCACCTCAATACCTATACGATTTTCTGACACTGTTTAAGTGCTTTGGCCAATGAAATAATTAACAAATTGGTACAAAAACGGCTACCGACCCCGCAGATATTTCCATGACACATAAACCTTCGGCAGAACTGCCAGATGGCTGTAATTTGGTCTATATAACAGCAATTTAGCAGCAGTAGCAGCAGCAATAGTAGTAGCGGTACTAGTAGTAGCAGCAGTAGTGGCAGTAGTAGTACGTGTAGTAGCAGCAGCGGTAGTAGCATTAGCAGCAGTAGTGGTGGCGATGGTAGCAGTAGTAGTAGTAGTGTAGTAGTAGTAGTAGTAGTAGTAGTAGTAGTAGTAGCAGTAGTAGTAGTAGCAGCAGCAGCAGCAGCAGCAGTAGTAGTAGTAGTAGTAGTAGTAGTAGTAGAAGTAGTAGTAGTAGTAGCAGTAGTAGTAGCGTAGTAGTAGCAGTAGTAGTAGTAGTAGTAGTAGTAGTAGTAGTAGTAGTAGTAGTAGTGGTAGCAGTAGTAGTAGCAGTAGTAGTAGCAGTAGTAGTAGTAGTAGTAGTAGTAGTAGTAGCAGTAGTAGAAGTAGTAGTAGTACATGTAGTAGTAGTAGTAGTAGTAGTAGTAGTAGTGGTAGCAGTAGTAGTAGCGTAGTAGTAGCAGTAGTAGAAGTAGTAGTAGCAGCAGTAGTAGTAGTAGTAGTAGTAGTAGTAGTAGTAGTAGTAGTAGTAGTAGTAGTAGTAGTAGTAGTAGTAGTAGCAGTAGTAGTAGTAGTAGTGGTAGCAGTAGTAGTAGCAGTAGTAGTAGCAGTAGTAGAAGTAGTAGTAGTAGTAGTAGTAGTAGTAGTAGTAGCAGTAGTAGTAGCAGTAGTAGTAGTAGTAGTAGTAGTAGTAGTAGTAGTAGTAGTAGCAGCAGTAGTAGTAGTAGTAGTAGTAGTAGTAGTAGTAGTAGTAGTAGTAGTAGTAGTAGTAGTAGTAGTAGCAGTAGTAGTAGCAGTAGTAGAAGTAGTAGTAGTACATGTAGTAGTAGTAATTATAGTAGCGGTAGCAATGACAGTAGTAGTAAGTCATTGATGTACATGTAGTTGAATTGGTAGTAGACGGAATAGTGGTAGAAGAGGTATAATAGGAGAAGCAGTAGTCGGTCTTTAAATTTATCTTGAGCAGTATTAGACGTAGCAGCAGTAAGTATTGTCAGTGTTTAGTAGTAGCAGCAATACTATTAATTGTTCAGCAGTAGTAACAGTGCTTGTAGTTAACGAGGTATATAGCTGGCAGACTGTGAAATACCTTTCTTGATTCGACATTGTGCTTCATAAACAGACGCGAGGAAACGTAGACAAGATGTTTACACTGGTCCAACCTTTAGTGTGGTACTGATGAATTCATGGTATTTGTATTACAGCTGTATAGACCCAACTCTGACTTTTATTCAAGTAGCCGGTGTCTCATGAGTTAGTTTATGAAGAAGTTGGTGCTTTATTTAATGTAGAGTGTGCCTATTGTTTTAAAAATAAAAACTGACACTTTCATTAGATGTAACTGTGCCCAGCGGTTTAAAAATTAATGGATCTGACCTTTTCAGCGACATTTAGTTCTGACGAGAGCACTGTACAAGAAGACTAACATAATCAGAAGTAAGGGCACAGGTTAAACGTTTCCCTGTTCTATATTTAGTCCATAGTTCAATACCTACTGAATTTGAGGACATAATAGTTCTATGAAATATGAAAGGTGGAACATTGTAGCCATTTTAGAAACTAAATAAATATATCTATCCAATCACATTAGCAAACAGCAGACAAATCGTCAGATTTGGATCCACACTGCTGCTTGAAATGCAGTAAGACTAATTTTCCTAGAGAGCTTCACATTTAACCAATTCCCCCATATTGACGAATTTTGACGACTCTGTAAAAGTGACTTTGTGAAACCATTGTGATAAATAGAGCGTTTGCTCCTATAGGAGCAAATGCTCTATTTATCACAATGGTTTCAAACTTCAAAATTCTAAAAATGTTCTCTAGTTAATGCTCCTTTTCGGTAGGTTTATTCAAAGAGGTTGTATCTAAAAATAGCCTATGAGGTAATGGGTTAAAGAAGCCAATTAAGTAACCATTTTAAGTGATTCTCCAGTGTAGGTAGGCGGTTTGCCTGGTTCACATTTAGGAGTCATCTTATCTGGGTCTACATTGTTTGCTTATGTTTATGTTAAGGGACACCAGCCACAAATGGAGAATAGTCCCTAATCAGTCGCAACTTTTCGGACTAGTATGGGTCTGTTTAGGATTCATTTTTCGTCTCATGGCTCATTTGCTGAATGAATTATAATTTCAGACGTGATTCCATATCGCTTTAGTTTTGTTTCGCTGTTTTTGTCAACAGCTTCTATATGTACAGTAAAATCTCTCTAAAGCGACCAGCAAAAATATAATTATGGGTCTTAATTGCAGGTGGTAGCTTAATGCGGGAATAAAGTAATTCAGAAAGCTCCTATGGGAGCTTTCTGAATCACTTTCGTCCCGTATTAAGCTACCACCTGCTTTTGAAGATACCCGCGTTAACTAATTACGTGATCGCTTTAAACACTATCCACTGTACGTTTATGAATTAAGTGATCGCTTTAAACACTATCCACTGTACGTTTATGAATTAAGTGATCGCTTTAAACACTATCCACTGTACGTTAATTAAGTTATCGCTTTAAACACTATATACTGTACGTTTGTTTATTAAGTTATCGCTTTAAACACTATCCACTGTACGTTTATTAATTAAGTTATCGCTTTAGACACTATCCACTGTACTTTCTCTTTAATTAACACCGTGATAAAATGCAGCCATGGTTTTCATCATACGCTGTGGGTGCAACAATTTCATAACTGGTAATTTACTTTCTTAATAGGCGTAGCTTATGGCACACGTAAAGTAATTCGTTTGCACCCTGTGGTTGCCAGACATGCAGGTAGGGTGATTTGAACTACAGTATTTAAAGTCTGTCTAAAGCGACAATTAAATTAAGTCTAAATCTGGTTCTGTAATGAATTTGGTAGCGTAATGCAGGATGAAAATAATGCAGACACTTTCCATTACTTCTTGCAAAACATTAAACAAAATTTAACTATTTACTCCAGAGATAGATCTTTTAACACATTCCCTCTTAGTGACGCATTTTGGCGCCTTTGTAAAAATCACACTTTGAAACCATTGTGATATATAGAGCATTTGCTCCTATAGGAGCAAATGCTCTATTTATCACAATGGCTTCACATTACAAAATTCTAAAAAAAATCCTTTTCTGTAGTTAATGCTCCTTTTCGGTAGATTTATTCAAAGAGGTTGGGCCTAAATATAGTCTAGGAGGGAAGGAGTTAATTTAACACATTTCCTGTAACTGTCTGATCAGTGTCTGTTCTCACTGCGTATGGAATAATATCGATGTACCTATGATCACGTGCTATTATAACAATCGTATTATAACAGGCCATCATGTCATTATTTCGTTCTATTCTATTCATGAATATTCATCAAGTAAATATTTAAACTGCTAAAAAGAATTTTATTGCAAAAGTTTCTGGTAAATTTATGGAGCTGATCAGTTGGTCATGAACCAGCTTGCCGTAGCAGATGGTTTGTTTAACTTTTGGCTCGCTTTAGTAAACACTGTTGTCACAAAAAAGAGTGGCCTTTTTATGTTTCTTTAGTATTTTTTTTTCTTTAAGAACAAAAGCAAATGATCGTCGTGTTAAACAGTTTGGTCCTGATGAGATGCCAGGTTAGTCCGTGTCTAACTTGGATCAAAATTCGTTATATAGATTATTACACATTCGCCATGAGCAGTCATCCTAACAAAGCGTGCGGCAATGTTTAGACTAGCTCTGGAATATTGGTCTGACCTTCGTCCTCATGTTGTATATGTTTCAGCTGGATCCAATGTTCTAAAACGTTTTGCTTGAGTCTGAGATCACTCTCAAGCATCTAACTGGTCAGATTCTGAGCAAGCTCATAATCTGACCAATCAGATACTTGAGAATGACTTCAGACTCAGAATGTTTATAATCTTGGACCCTGGTTCTGCTGAGTCTGAGTTCATTCTCAAGAACTAATTGGTCAGATTTTGAACTCGCTCAAAATCTGACCAACCAGATGCCTCAGAAGTAACTCAGACTTAAACATAACGTTTATTAACCTCTGGTTGATTGTGGAATAATATTGACCATCATCTCATTCTACAGCTTTTGCCATGGCCAACAATTATTGTGTCGATATAGCTTGTAAACTATTCATCTTGTTTATAATAAATAGAGGATCTTACACGAGTGTTCATTACAAATTGTTTTTATGAAACGAGTTTACTATATAATAATATGACACGAGCTTTAGCAAGTGTCATATTCATAATATTAAACGAGTTTCATGAAAACAATTTGTAATGATCACGAATTTAAGATTCTTTTTATCACATAAGCCTTAAAAGCGCCATAGAAAATGAAACCGGCTATTAAATAGCTGACGGCTGGTTTGGCCATTCCTTACAAACGTGGTAGTAATACAACGGACGACGTACATGGAGCGCTACGATTGGCCAACACTTAAATGAGTGCTACAATCGGCTAACGATTGCTTATTTGCATTAACACTGCACTGGTGCATTTCCGCGATTTACGGCACTCTGTTTCGGCACTCCCACAAGGCAGATTATGTGATAATATTATTTCTTACATGCATATCCATCCGGTGAAGGGTCAGAAGGTCCTTAAAGTGATAGCCTCTGCTTGAAACGCGTTTCTAAAAAGCCTAAAATTACATTACACATTTATCTACATGCAGAAAAGAAATATATAGCTAGAACACCAATCGAATAAACGAAGCAGTGTTTTACGTGTAGTTTCGAAAGTGACCGATAGTATTTGACTGCACAATAAAGAATTAAATATCAACGAAAACGGCTTTTTTCGATGTATCAGAACAATTTAACATATTCAACACCGAATTTTATTAAAATATTAAAATACACATTTTTGTGGAGACTCTCATTTTAAACTGAATGTGAAATTTTTTACATTTGAAACCAAATCAAATAGAATATGTCAGAAAGAATGAAAGTCTTAACCCTTTCGGTGCCAAATTTCTAATTGTCGTCTGCAATCCAAGTTTGTTAAATCATTCAGTAAAATAAGGAAATGAAATAAATAAATGCAAATTTCAAACGAATAAAGCACATATATAGAAATAGATATTGAGACAAATAGTGAAGTCTCAGATCAGACGCCGCCTTTTCAAGGCGGCGTCTGATCTGGGACTGCACTATTTGTCGTGGTGCATTTATGCGACTGCGGCGGTGAAAGGGTTAATAAGATATTTATTACACAAAAAGTGAAGTAATTACTATACATGTATGTAAAACCAAGTCTAAAACCATATTTTCTATACAGTCCTGCAGTCTATTAAGCATTTTTTTCTCATTACTTTATCAATATCTTCTCTCTGAAACCTATCGATGTGTTACGTGTTCATTTAGTCATTGGAACTGACATTTGTTGCTGTTATATCCATCAAAACTGTTTTAATTAACACATCTCTCACAAACCTAATTATAACGTATGTTTTTACGAAGGTTTCGTCATCAATTTAGGTTAACTGTTTATAATTATGCAGTATCGCTTGTTCCAAAAACCCGTTGTAGCAGTGGGATGAAGATGCATGTCTTCATAAAATTGTTCATTCTTGCAAGGAGATAATAGATAACCAAAACTGCACGTATAGACAATATCCCATAGGATGAATACAAATTGCTGTCTGCTGTATTTTAAAGCTTATAATGTCAACTTATATTGCATCAATGATCTACCTTAAAACTTCCTATAATATAATTTATGTTCAGCGACATTGTATGCTCAGTATCGATAGACATGTTTTTGTCCGACAAAAATGAACGTACAGAAAAGATATTTCGACCACTCAAAGGAGTACAAATATTTCCAGATTTTAAAACAGGTGTTAGCTTAATAGAGTACAATATTATGCAGAAAGCTGCTTTTGGAGCTTTCTGTATTACTTTTACCCTGCATTACAGATTTCTGTCTAATGCGATTTGTGGTCGCATTATTGAGACTTTACTGTATACATCAGGCGATAATGTATGTTTATGCTGTGGTGGTGACACTATTTGCCTAGTGACAATGCATGCCCGCCGACAATAACCCGCCGATAATATATTTTTCCCGGTAACAATATACATGTATGCCCGGTAACAATGCACACCTGGTGACAATAATTTATTGTTTTATGTCCAATTAAAAAATATGTTCGGCAACAAGCATGCCCGATTACAATACATGTACGTGTATATACTCGGTAACAATGTATACCCACCGACAATAAATTCTCGATAACAATACATATCTGGTGACAATATATGCTTGACGCTAATAGACATATCCGGCAATATATGTCCGGCGACTATGTATGCTTGGTGACAATGTATACCCGCCAACAATATATACCCAGTGAGGTCGTGTGTCTGGAGATAATTTAATGCATGTACATGTATTATGTTTTATGACGACATGCTATTTGCGTGTAAGCCATGCTTTATGCCAGGCGACAATACCGGTATATACACCTGGCGACATTGCATGTTTGGTAACAATGTATGTTTTGTGGCAACTCATATCCGCTGACAATTATGTAATACGCCTAATTTGGGATTTGAGTGGGTGTGCTTGACTTCTATTTTCTTCTGCATTGAGCACACTATTATTAAAGAATCAATTTCTTCCGAACCGAAGATTAAAAATGAGTTCTGAGAAAAATCAAGATAAGCATTTCTAGGTTAACAAATGCACCATGTAGGTTTTATTGTATCTAGAAACACATAACAAAATGTCGGTTAACACTCCATTGAATTGGTTTTTTACTGTGTACATTTTGTTTAATGGCAAATCACCGCTATGTTAGTGCACTTGGAGATTGCATTTAACATTTTCCCTCATATAAGCGTGTTTTCACGCATTTGCAAACAGAGAAGACTCAGATCAGACGGCTGCTAGAGTAGCTGTCTGATCAGAGTCTACTCTGTTTGCTAATGGAATTCGATAGATATTTTTATTGCATCCCCTTTTTGAAAACAATGGGGGTATAATACTTGGCAAATGTCGGTCTGTCGGTAGATCGAACGGTTTCCGATCAATAGCTGATAAACGGCTTGACGTAGAATCTTCAAACTTACTGTTGTGCTTGGTGATGACCACTAGATGATCCCTATTGTTTTAGGTCACTGGACAAAGGTCAAGGTCACCATGACCTTAACTGGTGAAATAGTTTCCGATCAATAACTGCTCAAGAGTTTGGCTTAGGATCTTTTAACTTGCTATGTTGGTTGGTCATGACCACTAGATGACTCCTATTGTTTTTGAGGTCACTTGGTCAAAGGTCAAGGTCATTATGACCTTCACTGGTGAAATGGTTTCCGATCAATAACTGCTCAACGGTTTGGCTTAGGATCTTCAAACTTGCTGCGGTGGTTGGTCATGACCACTAGACGACTCCTATTGTTTTTGGGGTCACTAGGTCAAATGTCAAGGATAGTGACCCATACCATGACCTTAATGTTTTCCGATCAATATCTGCTCAATTGTTTGGCTTAGGATCTTCAAACTTACTGTGCTGATTAGTCATGACCACTAGATGACCCCTATAGTTTTTGAGGTCACTAGGTCAAAGGTCAGGGGGTCTGGGGTATACATGTTTTACAAAAATCTTTTGTTTAGATTGCATTTAACCTTTTACCTTATACCAGACAGCGACGCTTTTGTAGAGGAAGTAACTACATTCTAATGGTAGGAGGATCTTTGAAAGCAAAATCACCAATTCGAAAAGAGAAAATTGCAGAGTCAGTTTTATTGAGTCTGTTCATGGGATGTTATTTAAAAGTGCAACACTGCGTATTCACCCACACACACCCTTAGCAACCAAGATCAGACGGCTCCTGTAAGAACTGCCATATCAGGGTCTGCTCTTTCTTGCTTATGGAATAATATAGATATGGTTCTATAGTTTCTGCCACGGCCAAAGCATCCATCCTCCGTTCATTTACCATTATAAACAAATCTGTTTGACTAATATTCATAATGTAATGACTTTCTTACATGAATATCCGCCAGGTAAAGGATTCTCTTAAACTGTTTTTCAAGAGAAGTGCGTGTAATTGTAACAGACAAAACAAGTATTAATAGCCCTTATACGACTATTCTCACGACTTTATTCGCATTTGCAAACAGTTTGGATCCAGATGAGATATCGAGTAAGTGGGCGTCTCATCAGGATCCAAGCTGTTTGACACTCGGTTAATAGTTTATCTAAAGCTTTATCGATTCTGAAGAAGAATCTAGTCAATATTGCACGAGGTCCAAATTTGAGCAGGCATTGTTTTTATACAGCTGGGGCAAGGATTAACGCAATGAGGCACACTTGTAGGATGTACTCTGAAACAGCGCGTATAATGTTCAGTACAGTTGAACTTCGATATCTCGAACTTCAAGGGACCTTACAAATTAGTTCGAGATAACAGAAGTTCGAGTTATCCAATTTCTGATCTGGACAATGTCTAAAGTTCACAGCTTAATGCAGGTCTAAAGTAATGCTGAAAGCTCCTGTAGGAGCTTTTAGCATTACTTTAGAACTGCATTAAGATGTCCCGCATGTTTCTAGATATGCGTAGTTATACATTTAATAGCAATTTTGTATTGCAAGTTTTGGAAGGACTGAAATTTTAGTTCGAGTTATCACGAAGTTCGAGTTATCCGAGTTCGAGATATCGAAGTTCAACTGTACTTTCTCTACCAACTATTGTATGATCGGACAACCGCAGACATAAAAGAATTGTAAGGTATGACGAGCAATAAATCACGTCTTACACCAAAAGAATGTTCACTTTTGCATGCATTGTAAATTATAGGGGTAAAAACTTGTGTGATAAATCTCATCTAAGTGAACATACAGGTTTTTCCGCAACTGTCTATGTTTGTGTCTGTACAAGACCGAACGCGTTGTTCGTATCAGTTAAAAAGTTTGCTTGATTGGAAAACGCCCTTTAACGCCATCAATTGGCAAACACGGTAGACTCAGACCAGACGGCTTATGTGGGAGAAGTCTGATCAGGGTCTGCCCAGGCTGCTGCTGGGATTATACTGATTTGATGGTCAAAACTTCTTTCGTTCATATGCCATTATAAAATATAGCTAATTAACAATCGTGAGGTAAGTATCTCTTAGATATATGCTCATTATGTAAATGTTTAAACCCTTATCATTCTGACAGAAAAGCATGTCTGCTCAAAAAACTATTAACCGGACATTAAACATCTTGGATCCTGATGAGGTGCCGAGTCACTCAGCATCTGATCTTGCACATTTAGACAGGTCGCGCTGGTTCCTATGTTTAGTCCAAATTTCATTACCTACTGAATATTCATGGGTAAAATAGTTCTCATGAAATGTGGAGAGTGGAACATTGTAGCCATTTTAGAATGTAAAGAAAGAAACAGAACTTTTGAATTCCATTAGCAAACAGAGCAGACCCTGATCAGACGATTCCTATTGGAGCCGTCTGATCTGGGTTTACTCTGTTTGCATATGCATGAAAACACATTTATATGAAGGAAAGGGTTAACACTAGAGTCCGCTCAGTATGAAAGGCTTAAATATGCTAGATAATTGACAAATTGTGCATACTCTGATCCGAATGTCCCTCTTGGAACCCTCTGATCCGGGTCTACATACATGTACAGTAAAACCTCTCTAAACCGGACGTTAAATTTAGTATAAATATCGGTCTTGGAGACAGGTGGCAGCTTAATGCAGGGTGAAAGTCATGCAGAAAGCTCCTCTAGGAGCTTTCTGCATGACTTTCACCCTGCATTAAGCAGCCACCTGCCTAAAAGTATCCAAATTCTTCTCATCTAGAATTCCGGTTTAGAGAGGTTTTACTGTAGTTTGTAAATGACAGTTCTGTCGTGTTCCGTATTCAAAGGGTGCGTCGCTATTTCTGTTTACGTAACGTAAAGGTATTTGGTGTCCTATGGGACATCTTTTGCAGACGGCCGTGACAAACAGGTGGTACATACAACTGGGGATATCTGTTATGCACATCAAGGACCGGTGCAACATTCTTGTAACTACAGTAAAAAACCCTCTAAACCGGACTTCTAGAAGAGAAGAATCTGGCTACTTTTAGGCAGGTGGCTGCTTAATGCAAAGCGAAAGTCATGCAGAAAACTCCTCTAGGAGTTTTCTGCATGACTTTCACCTTGCATTAAGCAGCCACCTGTCTCCAAGACCGATATTCATACCAAATTTAACGCCCGGTTTAGAGGGGTTTAACTGTACACTGTAGGTACGTGTTGTCTTTACGATTTTTCAATAGCTTGAATCCTCCAGATGAGACGTCAAGCAAAGCGATGTCTCGTTTTGGAGACAAACTGTTTGGTGGCACTCTTATCAATAAACCTTTACTCCATGAATATTCACGAGTTGATCTCCACCCGTTGCATATTTATTATCGCAAATAGTAGTTTGGTATGTGCAGTTGACCTTCGATACATCGAACTTCAAGGGACCATAGAAATCCCTTCGATATAACCGAAGTTCGAGTCATCCGATTTTTAAAGTTGGAGTTATCCCGAAGTTCGAGTTATCAGAGGTCGAGATATCGAAGTTCTGTTGTGTATGTGGCAATTATGGCTATGAAAGGCTGAATAAACTCTGGCCTAAAATATATTGAGTGCAAAAAGTTAAGACCTAGATCAGACAGGAGCTGTCTGACATTGGTCTACACTGTTTGCAAAAATGCATAGAAAAGCTTATCTGTGCAGAAAGGGGTTAAACAAGAAACCTGGTAATACAACATAAAAAAAAGATTTCCATGATAATGTCAGTGTTTGGAGACTTTCCTATTTTCAGTAACTGTGACCTTGACTTTGATTCAAGGTATTAAACAGCTGTAGTCATGCAAGCTATCTGTACATCAAATGTGTCCACGATTTGTCGTTCCTACTAAAGTTATTGTGCGGGAATCGTTTTGTTTTCTTTTTTCAGTGACATTTTTATACCCTTTCCCAACAGTTTGGATCCAGATGAGCCGGGAAACTCTTATATTTAAACACGAAGCATTATAATACCACCAAAACTAGCTTTTCTTTGACCTTGACAGTGACTGGAGAATTTGCTATTTTCAATAACAGTGACATTGACCTAAGACTTGAAAAAGACCGTCCCACTTTTGTCTCTATTCAAACTGTATGTACATGTACATCAAGTTTTTCACACTGTCTCTCATACAACACAAATTGTCTGGAAACCGTTTTTTCTATTTCTAGTAACCAATTCTTATGGTATAATATAGACCTGATTTCTGCAGTTTCTGCAATGATCAAAACTCCACTAGTCCATAATGTCATTTTGAAAATAGTAGGTTATTGATATCTGCCCCATTTATAATGGGGCGACATATTGGTTTTTGGTCGCGTTGTCCGTCTGTCTATCCGTCCGTCTGTCTGTCTCTCTGTCTGTGACACTTGTGTCCGCTCCATATCTCTCACAAATATGGAAGGGTTTCAGAATGCTTTGGCACAAATGTTCGACTCAACAAGACGATGTGCAGAACTTTCGATTCAGGCACGTGGGTCAAATGTCAAGGTAACAATTCGAGGTCAAACGTTTTTAGCCACAACTCATATATCTCTTAAACCCTTGGAAGGATTTCAAAATGCTGTGTCACAAATGTTCTCCATAACAAGCCGATGTACACACAGCTGGATTCAGGCACATTGGTCAGAGGTCAAGGTCACAATTCAAGGTCAACTGTTTTAGCCTTAATTTTCGTGTCTGCTACACATCTGTATAACCCTTGAAAGGACTCCAAAATACTGTAGCACAAACGTTAGAGCCATAACATGCCGCTGTGCACACAGTAGGATTCGCGCATGTAGGTCAAAGGTCAAGGTCACAATTCAAGGTCATATGTGGAAAGATTTCACTTGAAAGTGCACATGTGTTCATTAACCGTTTACGTGATGAATATTCATTTCAGAAATAAAAATGTATCAATATTTTGACACTATTATTAACATAGCAGAAACCGCAGTGTCTGATCTAAAGTGTTCAATAAGCATACAGAGCAGGTCCTAATCAGACGGGTCCAACAGGATCCGTTGGATTTGGGTCTATTCTGTTTGCAAATGCATGGAAATTTATTTGTATGAGGGAAAGGGTTAACCAGTACAAAACCACATCAGCGCTTGATACAACAGTTAATTTACAGCATTAGCTGAACATTCGTTTCGAATTCTTTTGCTTACCTTGAAATTAACACACTATGACTAATGGTGGATACATCTTCAGACGCGTTCAAACACGCATGTCTTATTAATACTGACAACAGGTAGCAGGAACATCACTTTCATAAATTAATTCTTTACTCCGTGAAAATTTATGTTACAAACAATGATAAGCTGGGTTTTAAAATGGCAGATAAATACAGAAGGTTTTGGTCATGGTAGAAACTGTAGAATCAGATCTATATTAATTCTATTAGCAAACAAAACAGACTCTAGTCAGACGCCTCCTTCAGGAGCCGTTTGTCTGGGTCTACTCTGTTTACAGAGTCGTAAAATACGTATATCTGGAGTAAAGGGTTAACTTTAACGGTCCTTTTTGTCCGCGGAAAACGTTGTCGTCTGCTTCAATTTAATTTGTTTTTTCTTCATTGTTTTGTTTTATATAACATAATAACAGTTTGGATCCCGACGAGACGATGAGTTACTCTGTGTCACATCTGTATCCATGCTCTGGTCAGATATTTTCTTGTTCATATGCTATTATAATATTCAGCTAATTTATATTCATACAGTAATTATTTTTCTTTCATGAATAATTATGAGGTAAAGGGGGTTAAATGTAGTTTTACGCACAGACACGTAGCATGCAAGGTTCAAGAAGCAGACTGTCTGAAATATGTCTGGTTTAAATGGAATGCACCGTGTTATAATTGAACTGCGCACGTGCTTCCTGTAAGTGCAATTAATTAATCATATTTAAACCAGATGGAGAAAAAAATAGAAAATCATAATTCCTGAAAATTCCTGAACGTTAACTGTTTTATGTTTGTTTATAATGCTCTAACGTTTGGCACATAATCAACGCATTTGTGACTATCTTTGCAAATATTTTGGTTCCACATGAGACTTTAAATCCAACGTAGTCCCTCGTCAAAATTTAAGATTTTAGACATACTAACTCTATGGTTATCATAATCAAGTGTCTTATGTGAGTCTACATTGTGTGTCGCTGTGACTCTGTTATTACAGTCCCGTGTCTTATTACTGTCTATAATGCCACTATGACAGTGTTATTATAATCATGTGTCTTATTGTAGTTAACATCCCCTCTGTGACGTTGTTTTAATAACCCAGTGGCTTATTAGTGTCTCTAATGCCACTATAACAGTGTTATTATAATCCACTCTAATCCAGTGTATATTAAGTGTCTACAATGCCATTATGCCATTGTTATTATAATCCACTCTAATCCAGTGTATATTAAGTGTCTACAATGCCATTATGCCATTGTTATTATAATCCACTCTAATCCAGTGTATATTAAGTGTCTACAAATGCCATTATGCCATTGTTATTATAATCCACTCTAATCCAGTGTATATTAAGTGTCTACAATGCCATTATGCCATTGTTATTATAATCCACTCTAATCCAGTGTATATTAAGTGTCTACAATGCCATTATGCCATTGTTATTATAATCCACTCTAATCCAGTGTATATTAAGTGTCTACAATGCCATTATGCCATTGTTATTATAATACACTCTAATCCAGTGTATATTAAGTGTCTACAAATGCCATTATGCCATTGTTATTATAATCCACTCTAATCCAGTGTATATTAAGTGTCTACAATGCCATTATGCCATTGTTATTATAAGCCACTCTAATCCAGTGTATATTAAGTGTCTACAATGCCATTATGCCATTGTTATTATAAGCCACTCTAATCCAGTGTATATTAAGTGTCTACAATGCCATTATGCCATTGTTATTATAATCCACTCTAATCCTGTGTCTTATGAGTTTCTATAATGCCACTATGACAGTGTTATTATAATCCACTCTAATTCAGTGTATATTAAGTGTCTACAATGCCATTATATGCCATTGTTATTAAACCCAGTGTCTTATTAGTGTCCATAATGCCACTATGACATTGTCATTATTATCTAGTGTCTTATTTCACCAATGTGACACTGTTGATATAATGAAACGTCTTACTAACGTCAACATTCACACTGTGATACCATATATCTATTGTAATCCAATGTCTTATTAGTATGTACTAACATTAAGAATTATTTATTGAACCATGTCCTGTATACTAACGCATTTTCTCGCCTCTGCGAACATAGCAGGAGCCATGTGGTCAGGGTCTTCTCTGTTTGCTTATGGTACAATATAGATGTGAATGTACAATGTCTGCTTGAATCAAAATGTCACGTGTTCGTATGCCATTACAAAAAACACTTAATCTACCTAATATAAATGACGTCATTATTCATTACATGAATAATCAACAGGGGAAAGGTTTTGATCATCTTCCTAGTCTTTAAGTCGTTGGTCCTTGATCTTTTTATAGCATTTGATTGGACATGACCAAGATGACTGATGTCATACAGGGGGTTAATGCAATGTAATATCGAATAGTTATCCTAAGTACCTCAGTTGGACAGACAGACTTAGGCAAACGGCGCAGACCCAGATCAAACTGTTCCTGGAGGATCAGTTTAATCAGTGTCTACACTATCTGCTACTATGTCAGTCTAATTCAAAGTTATCAAAATGGTGCAACATTTACAAATGGGCGGAGAGGGGGACTGGGTGTTTGTATACTGATGGTAATTCACGTAAGAGTTGCCAAGAAAAATCATTAAACACAATTAGTATTCCTTTTACCCGTCAGTTTGTGGCGTTATGAATGGGGAGAAGCACTTAACCCAATTAGTAAGTTATATCTAGGTCATATAAAACACTAAATTGGCGCATTATTTATACACAGAAGAACCTGTCTAAAGCTACCAATAAAAATAGCAAAGACATGAGTATTCTAACCCATTACCTCATATGCTATTTTAGATAGAACCTCTTTGAATAAATCTACCGAAAATGAGCATTAACTAGAGAAAAGGATTTTTTTTTAGAATTTTGTAGTTTGAAACCATTGTGATAAATAGAGCATTTGCTCCTATAGGAGCAAATGCTCTATTCATCACAATGGTTTCTTAAAGTGGCTTTTACAGAGTCGTCAAAAGTCGTCAATATGAGGGAATGGGTTAATGCGGAACAAACGTTATGCAGAGAGTTCCTGCAGGAGCTTTTGCATAATTCTGTTCTGCATTAAGCTACCACCTGTCTGACCTTTGTAATGAGTTATCACTGTAGAGAAGCACTAATGTATTTTGATGCACCGAAAGGTGTCGCTACGTTCCGTCAGGTAGGTTCCGTCTTATCCAGTCCCGTCCTAAATAAGCGCTACAAAGGAGTATATGGAACGCCATTCTGCCATGCTATTTGCTAAATGCTTAATGCAAAATGCTAAATGCAAAATGCTTTTTGCCAATTGTGAAAATTGCTAGGCAAAGAACCGGAATGTTCCAAATAATAGATGTTAATGACAAATGCGAAATGCAAAATGTTTATTGCTAAATGCATGTTTGCGCTACTAGCATTGAACAGTGCAATTTATAATTTAGTAGTGCAATAACCAATAAGTTTTAATGTAAATAAACATGCATTTACATGTAGCAAATGTACAGTCACTTTAAAAATGGCGCTGTCCAAT
The DNA here is from genome assembly GCA_963576725.1 of Azorinus chamasolen. Classification (NCBI taxonomy): domain Eukaryota; kingdom Metazoa; phylum Mollusca; class Bivalvia; order Cardiida; family Solecurtidae; genus Azorinus; species Azorinus chamasolen. Next base: position 27,358,604 of record OY755249.1, read on the forward strand.
GCCAGTAGTGCAAACATGCATTTAGCAATAAGCATTTCGCACTTCGCATTCGTCATTTACAGCCATCATTTGGAAGATTCCCTAGCAATTTACACAATTGGCAAAAAGCATTTCGCATTTTGCATTTAGCAATTAGCATGGCAGAATGGTTTTCCATAGGAGTACATTGTACATAGGCAATCCCGCAACTATTCGGCTCTTTCCGGCAAGCTCGCAAAGAGCATAAAATTGTATCGTTATCCGATTGATGCATAGGATCAAACATTCAAAACCCCTCGGCGATGTCAGTTAATGAACCATCTGCCTCGGTTGTATATAGGTTTCCGGCATTAGTTACCCCTCGATAGCGGCCATGGAACTTAAAAGGCATTAGTGGTATTATTTATATATCGTCCCGTTGAGAGATGTGCTACTTGTTTTCAACGCAAGTGTGAGCAATCTTTTAAACGCATCCACGTTATTCTTTTAATACATTCTCTTTTTCTACTGATAGGCCCTGGCGGAATTAGACGAACATTTTCAACTAGGGGTCAACTTCCGTTCTGTTCTTACTAGAGGGCATTCATCTTGCAAAATGTTTATCATGTTCATAATAAGAGTTAAGCAGATGGTCATGATTTCTACAGTGTAGGATGGTTAACCCTTTCCTTCATATATAAACGCATTTCATGCACAAAACCTCTCTATAACGGCCACTAAATTACATCAAGTATTTTATGTTAAAGGCAGGTGGCTGCTTAAAGCAAGGTGGCAAGGTGAAAGTAAAACAGAACGCTCCTATAGGATCGTTCTGTTTTACTTTCACCTTGCTTTAAGCAGCCACCTGTCCTAAATACCAACTAATTAACACAATTCAGTGGCCGTTATAGAGAGGTTTTACTGCATTTGTAAACAGAGCAGACCCAGATCGGGCGGTTCCTGTAGGAGCTGTCTGATTAGGGCCTGCTCTGTTTGCTTACGAAACAAAATAGATACGATTCTTCAGGTTTTACTATGACCAAAATGCCCCATGTCCATGTGCCGTTACAAAAGATAATTTAATTAATATCCACGATGCCATTGTTTCTTACATGAATATTCAACAGAGAAACGTGTAAATTGGTGATCAAGACGACTTCTTAAATTCTTCAATGCAATACAAAAAGTATGTGTGTTTTGCAATAGCATACTTGATACCTTTTGTCGTTCTTGGATGTTACTCTCGACTGATCCTTTAGATACGAAGATGAAGAAAATATGTTTAATTGACTTCAAACGAGTATTATACATAAGTATCTACAATCAGTGTAATAAATAGTTTGAAATGTTCAAACTGTCGGCAGACGCAACCTTGATATAATTGGTGATTAGATTTTCCCACTTTTTGGAATTACCTGGCGTTGGTGACTGACATAAGTTGAACCACCTCTGTATGCTCCGGTATTATTTGCGGTAAAGTGACATATTTTACATTTCGGAACCCATTTCATTTTTTCATGTTCGTCCCTTAAACCCCCTTTCTTTCTATGCATTTGCAAAAAGATTAGACCAATAGAGGTCTGCTCTGTCTGCTTATGAAAAAATAGATATGTTTATGCAGCTTATACCATGGCCAAAATCTAATCTAACCAATAGTCATGATGTCATTATTTCTGACATGAATATTCATGGAGTAAATGGTTATAAAAGGGGGCATCACAAACCAAACATTTGCTGGTGTAATTCATTTATATCGATTGGTTCAGCAAACACAGTGCAGAAGGTCCTAATCATAAAGCTCTTGAACCCTTTCCTCCATAAATACGCCTTTCTACGCCTCTGTAATAGTCAATTCTTGAAACCATTGTGATAAATAAAGCATTTGCTCCTATAGAAGCAAATGTTTTATTTATCACAATGGTTTCACACTGCACAATTTCAAAAAATCCTTTTCTCTAGTTAATGCTTCTTTTCGGGAGATTTATTCAAAGAGTTTGTGTCTAAAAATAGCCTATGAGTCAATGGATTAATGGGATGTATATTCATGTAAGAAGTGATGACACCATGAATATTTATTAGCTGTTTTTGTTTTTAATGAAGAATGGATACATAATGTTTTGACTACCGTAGAACAGATCTATATAATCCCATAAGCAAACTGTAATAACTGTCTGAACTGGTTCTACTCTGCATGTTTGAAAATGTGTGAAAAGGCGCTTCTGTAAGGTAAATGATTAACACTTTCCTTCATATAAACTCGTTTTCACACATTTGCAAATAGAGTTGGTCCAGACTATGCGGCTCCTGTAAAGTTAAGGAAGCCTCATTTCCTTGTTCTATGTTTATTCCAAATTTCAATACCTACTTAATATTGATTAAAATGAAACATGGAAGGTGGAACATTGTAGCCATTTTAGAAACTAATGAAATAGATCTATCGAATTCCATTAGCAAACAGAGCATACCCTGATCAGACGGTTCCTACAGGAACCGTCTGATCTGGGTCTACTCTGTTTGCAAATGCGTAAAAGCACGTTTATATGAAGGAAAGGGTTAAAATCAACATTTGTGTAAATATAGTGCCAACATTGGGAGACTGGCGTTGTCGATAGAAATGTATTGGGAACACTGTTGTCTATGAGGTGTTTTAACGACGTCGTTAACATTTTGCTTTGATATCGTGTCTTGGAAAATGTTGCATTTTGTAGTAAACCACAATCAGGCAGAACCCTTAACTCCCTAGAGACGCCTTCTAGCCCTTTTAAACTCTCTATAACGACCCCTTAATTGTGTTAAATAGTTGGTATTTTGGGCAGGTGGTTGATTAAAGCAAAAAAGGTGCTTAAAGGTGGTTGCTATAGGAGCGTTCTGTTTTACTTTCACCTTGCTTTAAACATCCACCTGCCTTTATCACAAAATACTTGATGTAATCCAGTGGTCGTTATATAGAGGTTTTACTGTATTTTGATTCTACAGTTTCTTCCATTGTAAAATTTCATTGAAGTAACATTCATACAGTCATTAGTTCTTACATGAATACTGGTTACAAGGTGGAGTCTGATCAGAGTCTACACTATTTGATACTCCCCGGTAGTTATAGGTGTTCGTTAGTGAGATCGGCAGTTACAATATATGTTTCATCACAATAAGTATCCCGAGTTTGATCTCCAACTTCTTGGTAATACAGCGAAGCAGCCACGCAGTTTCTGGTAAATTCCTTTCAGTTGCATTGTTTACACTTTCCTCCATGAATATTCGTGTAAGAAATAATGACGTATCAGAATAATTTATTATAATAGCACATGGACACATGAATATTTGGCCATGGCAGAAACTGTTGAATCTCATCTATTTTAAATCATAAGCAAACAGAGTATACCCAGATTAGACGGTTCCTATAGGAGCCGTCTAATCTGGGTCTACTCTGTTTGCAAGTGCGTAGAAAGCGTATTTATGGAGTAAAGGGTTAAACGATGAGAAACTTGAAAGAAGGAATTTCCCATCATTCCCAGCCATAACCAGATCAAATAGCATCATGAAAAGCTAACCCTTTCATCTTTTCTATGTTAACCATTTACACCATGAATATTCATGTAAGAAATATTGACATCATGAATATTTAGATCTATTAGATTAATATTTATAATTGCGCATTAACACATTAACCCTTTCACCGCCGATGTCCCATAAATGCACCACGACAAATAGTGCTGTCCCAGATCAGACAAGGCGGCGTCTGATCAGGGACTTCACTTTTTGTCTCAATCTCTTTTTCTATATCTGTGCTTTATTCCTTTGAAATTTGTAATATATTTATCTCATTTCCTTATTGTACCGAATGATTTAAAAAAAAATGGATTGCAGACGACAATAAGAAATTTTGCGCCGAAAGGGTTAATTTTTGGCCATGTCAGAAAAAAGTAAAGTAAAGTATCTAGTTATAGTCTACTTTCAGTCCGAATGACCGCTCAGCCGACTGTACATTTACTCCCCTGGTCATTGAGTCATTGGCCTACAATATTGAGCACTGCTAACATATGGCACAATCATGCAGCCGCAGTACCGGCGAGTGACCCTCACAGGTACCCATTTTAACCCCTGGGTGGAGACTATGTGCGGATGGGAGACACGGAAAAGCGTATCTGAAATTTCCGGGTGGGACCGGGATTTGAACCCCGGACCTCCGGACTGATAGTCAAGCGCGTTACCACTAGACCACCGCCACCTACAAAACGACTTCATACAGAAACTGTATAATCATATTTTATATTATTCCATAAGCAAACAGAGAAGACCCAGATCAGACGACTCCTCCAAGAGCCGTCTTATCTGGGTCTACTCTGTTTGCCAAGGCGTAGAAAGGCGCATTTATATTATTTTATAGAGTAAAGGGATTTATTCAGATAATTTGTTTTACTCTGCGGTTACGTGGCATACATTTTAACCATTCATAAATACGCCTTTGCAACCAGAGTAGATCCAGATCATATGGGAGCCATCTGATCTGGGTCTGCTCTGTTTGCTTATGGGAATAGGCACACGCAGTTCTGATTCTACAGTTTCTGTCATGTCCAAAGCAATACAGTTGAACTTCGATATCTCGAACTCGAATAAACTCGAACAAAACGTTTTGCCTTTCCAAAACTTACAATACAAAATTGCTCTAAACTGTATCGCTATAGATATCTAGAAACACATGTTGTAGCTTAATACAGGTATAAAGTAATGATGAAAGCTCCTATAGGAGCTTTCAGCATTACTTTAGACCTGTATCAAGCTGTGAACTCGAGAAATTGTTCAGATTAGAAATCGGATAACTCGAACTTCTGTTATCTCGAACTAATTTGTATGGTCCCTTGAAGTTCGAGTTATCGAAGTTCAACTGTATTGTGTTCATATGCCATTATAAAAAATCAGCTAATATATATTCATCTTGTCATTATTTCTTGTATGAATATTCATTTTGTAAAGGGTTATTCCCTCCCAAGGTGTGAGTTCAGTTCTTTATATATTATCATCACACAGAGATATCATCAGAAACCACACCAAACAAAAACGTTAGCTATCTCCATATGATCTTGATTTACTATCTAGGTCATGCAATATTTACAAGAAATAATCGCCTGTTTATCTGACGGTTCCACTGTTATTTCTTTCTTCAGAATAAATCATTTCGATATAGCTTGTATTATTTCAGTAAACATAGCATTTGCTTGGCTTGTAACCTGTTACATAGGTCTGTTGAAAACTACCTGAGACGATGAGACTGCTATCAAAGAGAAATGCCGGCGTGAAGTGGGTCTTTTATTACCAATATCAGAAATTGATCTATGTAATGGGTCGTGTCATTTGCTAACAGTTTGTGTCTTAAAGAGACACTCAATTGCCAATCATTAATCCCTTACTCTATAACCCTGTAGTTTTACACTTGTTCTTGTTTTGCAAACAGAGTAGACTTACATCAGACAGTTTCTGTATGAGCTCTGCTCTGTTTGTTTACAGTAGAGCATGTCTTAAGCGACCATACATTTATTGAACATAGGGGTCTTAAAAAAGCAGGTGATTGCTTAATGCAGAGCTTTCTGCATTATGTTTGACCTGCCTTAATACCCATAATTAAACCTAATTTCATGGCCGCTTGAGGCAGATTCAACTGTATTTGTTACAGATCATGGCAATAAAATCCACTGTTTTACATTTTTATACAATAGTTAAATTAATCCATATTCATACTGGGTGGAGTTTTGAATACATATTCAAATCCAGACTGTTTAGCTCTCAATATATTTTAAGAGAAAGAGAAATACATGTAATTAATCAACATAAATCGGTAGAAATTTAGTGGGCGACAATTTGCTTGCCGTATTAAATAAAGTTTTTTATTGCAATAGTTCTGTTTCGATAATATTCTAACACATAATTCTATAAAAAGACATCTTTAAATGGACAACTCAAAAGAATATGTAGGTCTATTGGAGAGTATTTTAACCCTTTACAACATAAATACACGTTTCTAAGCCTTTGCAAACTAAATAGACTCGGATCAGATGGTTCCTATAGGAGCCGTCTGATCAGGGTCTGCTCTGTTTTCTTATGGTATAAAATATCTGATTTTAAAGTTTCTGCAAGTGACAACCATGCCTGTATTTATAATATCATTATAAAATTTCATGATGGCAATATTTCTTGCATGAATAGTCTTGGAGGAAAGGCTTAAACCTTTATGATTCGATATATTGCAACGTGTACAAATCACTCAAGATTGAGCTTTCATGGTGATGATCTAGTATTTCATGTAGTACTATTCCGGATCTAGAGGCTTCGTTGTCATTCGTGAGATTTATCTCTATCTGGGATTTATGTCCCCGCCGTTAGGCGACGGGGACATTAAGTTTTACCCATGTCCGTCCGTAAGTCCGTCCGTCCGTCCGTCCGTACGTCCGTCCTGTAAAAGTTTCGTCAAGGATTTCTTGGCTTGTGTATACTGGAATTATTTGATATATGGACTGGAGCTTAATCATAGTGAATTGTACCGTGTCTCCCATTTTCATATCTGCACTTCATCTACTTCCTGTTTGTCGACATTTTGATTGAATGTTGGTGACTGTTTAATGACAAAAAAATATTCAAATATTTCTTGACTTATGTAAGCTTGAATTATTGATATTTAGTCTGAAGCATAATCATAGTGAGTTGTACCGTGTCTCGCCTTTTCAGGTCTGTCGTTCATCTACTTTCTGTTTACTGACACTCTAATTGATTTTTGGTGATTGCTTAACAATATTCTTCCTGTTTATGGTTATAATATTAATAATTTGTAATGTAGTATATACAGAATTATCAAAATATTAGCTTATAGTAAATGATTGTGTCGCCTGCATTTCGCATGGGCAACATATAAGGATCACTATACGTCTTGAGACGTCGTCTTCTCCGAATAACTTTTGTCACATTTTTCTCAGGAACCACACAGACCAGCTTCCTGATATTTGGCACAGAGCATTAGTATGGAGAAACTTAAAATTTTAATAGAGATCATATAAATTGATTGAAATAAATCTGCAAGAGGCAAATACGCAAAGTCAATCGATTTCAATGCAATTCAGCCAAAACCTTTGGGGGTATCCGTGTCCTATGGACACATTTTCTGTTTTTTAGACATATAGAGGGGCGAGACGAGATTGGGGACGAATCGTATCGGAAACTGATCAAAAAACTAGAAATCGAGCTGTGTGTCCGTAATATTAGTATCTATCCAAGCATACACGAATGTATTCGATTGGACAGGTAATCGTGCAATTGACGTTTATCGATTTGTAATGGAAGGCAGAGCAGGTGCTCGCGGCATCTCGGTCAAGATGTTGGGGAACAATTGTGAAGATGGCAGAGCACTATATTGTTTAACCCTTTTCTCCATGAATATTCATGTGAGAAATAATGACGCAATGAATATTAACTGGATTAATGTTTTTAATGACACATGAAAACGGGCAAGTTTGGCCATAGTAGAAACTGTAGAATCATACCTATATTATTTTATAAGCAAACAGAGCTACAGGAGCCGTCTGAAAAAAATATTAATAAAGCATTCCGGACAGACCCCGATCTAGATGAGCCCTCTGATCTGGATGTGCATTGCATTTTCTTGCTCCATGTCACTACGCATATATAGATTAATTAATACAGGACAACACCAGCCGTGGAAAGGTTGCCAAAGCATTCATTGAGGAAATAGTGGAAACTTGGACCAATCTTGGTAGTAAAAATATACCGAAGCAACGGTTCCTAACTTAACACTCGTGAAGTGAGTAGTTGACTTTGTGAAAATGATTTTCAACCAGGTCTGTTTCAATTTTGGGTGCAAACGAAGTAGACCCAGTTCAAACGGCTCCTACAAGAGACTTCTGATCTGGGTCTGCTCTGTTTGCTGATGGAAATATATAGATATGACTTTATAGTATCTGCCATATCCGTTTTGTTCATACATCATTTAAACATTCAGCTCATAAATATGCATGATGCCATTATCTCTATCATGAATATTCATGAGGTAAAGGGTAATCCAGCTATCACAGTAATCAAATGTGTAACTGTTTTGAACAGAAAAGATAAACAAACTGCTTTGAGAATTGAAGCAAAAAAGAAAACTTTTCTAACTACCAATTACTCAACTTGCCAACATATTAACTTTTCTCTCGCTAAGCGCTACCGTATATGCGTTTGCAAACAGCTTGGATCCAGATGAGACGCCGAGTAACTCGGCGTCTCACCAGGGCCCAAGCCGTTTGCCATTTAATCAGTAATTTCTGAAAAAAATGAGCGAATCGGGTGTTATGTGAAAAGTTGTAAGAGATCAGGAATTGAGCAGACTTTATTTCTTCAACATGAGTAGAGTTAGTGGAAAACATGTGTGGAAAAACGAAGCCCAAGTTGGAAGCTGTCCTGGAGCACGTCACCTGCATTACTGCTTATAACGAGTGATTGACTACCAAGCCTGATTGCCCATCAACCGGTGGTCGACCCTTCGAACGTGTGCTGATATGTAATCTTACCTGACTCATCGTTAAGCCTTTACATGTTGAATAATTAACCCTCTGCACGCTAAGTAATTTTTCGTCTGCAACAATTGTCGTCTGCTTCAATTCTTAAAATATTTGTTCTCTAATTTATTTGCAAAAATATTATCAAGATGACAAACAGTTTGGATCCCGATGAGACGCCGCATTATGCGGCGTCTCATCTGGATCCAAACTGTTTGCATAGGTAATCACAGTTACGCCGCTAGCGTGCAAAGCGTTAAAACTGGCTACTCCCCTCTCGGAATATTAATTAAACAAAAACATGAATTTTTAAAAAATGTATATCAGAAGAAATGAGTTGTATGACAAACAATGCAGACCCTGATCAAAGGATTCCTTCATGAGTTATTTGATGTGGATCTAGACTGTTTGTAAAGGTTTTATACTAACTACCCTGTTCCCATATGTTAAGGGTTGTCTGGAAAACATCATACGAATACCCCGAATAGGCCGAGGAAGGAGGGCATTATTCTTTAATGAAGTCTGTGGTTTTGGTTCTTTTTTTTATCAAAGACATAAGCTGAAGTCATCAAATGTTTTGCGAAATCTCTGCTCAGAGCAATGCCAAAAATGTTTTCTGTTAACTATTTACTTCATGCTTGTGTGGCGCCTTTGCAAATGGAATAGACCCAGATCAGACGACTGATGTTTGAATCTGATCAGGTTCTGCTGTGTTTGTTGATGAAGTAAAATACACATAGATCTACTACAGTTAGTGCCATGGCCAAACAATCTTGTGTTTATACACCTTTATAAAAAGTCAAATGACAAATATTCAAGCGGTCATTATTTTTTTTTACATGAATATGTTAAACAAAAAGATATCATACACTAAGGTCTTGCAACGAAACCAACGAGACAATGAAGATGTTTAAAACATGTTCCAAACAGAAACAACGGGAATCGTTTTACCTCACGATGCGTTGATTTACCTTAATTTCACTTTGTATTCAGACATCCAATCTCCACTTTGTAAAGGTATGTTATTATACCCCCACTTCTAAAGAAGTGGTGGCTATAATGGAATCGCGCCTGTCCATGTGTCCGTCCGTCCGTCCGTCCGGATTTTTGTCCGGAGTATTACTCCTAAAGTATGATAACTTTATATATGGATAGAGGGTGATGAGAGGATGTGCAGCCAATAAGAGTTGTAACTCTAAATTCATTTTAAGGGAATTATTCCCCTTTGTTACTTTCCATAAGCATTTCTGTAAGGAGTATAACTTCTAACAAGTTGTTGGTAGAATCGTGAAACTTTGGATGGTGAGAGGATGAGTTATTATCCCTGATTGAACCCTAACAATCTTGTGACACAAAGTACTACTTCTACATTTCTTCACCAATGAACCTCAAATTTTGCATTTGCATTTATAATGATGTGTAAATGTGTGTGACATAACTTTCATGCGAGCCATCCCCTGACTGGACTTTAAAAATTCTTCTTTTCACAGGTGTGCATGAAAGGATTATTGAGCTATTGCCTCTTGTATTGAAGTCATTGGATCTTGTGACAAGGTGTTGGATGGGGGTATTAATCACCTTTAGTGATAGCTCTAGTTCAGTTTAGCACCAAATTTGATGATTTAAATTACACAGACTTAGTAGAAAATAGTGAAAACCCAGATCAAACGACTCCTCCAAGAACGGTTTGAAGCGTTTGTTCTTGGTCTGTACTATTTGTCTATTCGAATACTTACAGTGTATAGTGTAATTATTTGATGTTTGACCACATATTTATCTAGTATTCCACCTATTATGGATATTAACTCATTTGCTCCCACGATCCCAAATATGGGACGTAGGCAAACAGTGTAGATTCTGATCAGAAGCCGCATAACGCGGCGTCTGATCAGAGTCTACACTGTTTGCTGATAGGAAATTCAATATAAAACAAAACTAAAATGAACATTTAGACCAGACATCCCTTAGATAAAAGATAGACTAATTCAATATATAAGCATGGAATAATCCACTGGGAGCAAATGGGTTAATTAACTGAATGGAAGATAAGGATATCTCATTGCTTACAAAATGGTGTAAAACAGACCCGTTTCTACAGTTTCTGTTGTGGCTAAACATTTCCGTATTCATTTGCCATTATAAAAAATAATCTAATTAATATGCGTGATGCCAGTTCTTTTTACATAAACATTCAACAGGTAAACAGGGCTACAGATTAAGGTGCACACTCAAATATTAAAATCGTCATTTCTCCACCAAACCCTATACTATGACCACTCTTAATAATCGTCTCTTCGAGAGGATTATAAAAAGTGATCACAGTATAGGATTCGGTGGAGAAATAAAGGAGATATTCTTGAAAATGTTTTCATTTTATTATTATTATTATTATTATACCACATTTATATAGCGCTCTTTTCACACAGGATATGTGCGTTTAAAAGCGTTTCACATGGATGAAATCACTAACCAGGATTACGTATCTATCCAGGCAATGAAAGATATACAATAATATGAAATCACTAACCGGAAAGGAACCGCATGATTGTGTAACCGGTTAGTGAAATATATGCAATATATGCGTATATTTACGCATCTTATCTCGAGCTATATGTAACTGATAAATGGGTGAGGTCAGGGGCTGCGATATTTGCAAACAATGATGATTTGGGTCAGTGTCAACCCATACATACAATGCATAGGACAAACAAAGTTCCTTTAACCCATTCACTCATATCGACGCCTTTTGACGCCTCTGCAAAAATCACCTGTTGAAACCATTGCGATAAATAGAGCATTTGCTCCTATATATGCTCTATTTATCACAATGGTTCAAACTACAAAATTCTAAAATGTTCCTTTTCTCTAGTTAATGCTCCTTTTCGGTAGATTCATTCAAAGAGGTTTGATCTAAAAATAGCCTAGGAGGTAATGGGTTAAAAACTATGTGTGATATGTCTGCGTTGTTTGCTATAAAAATCAATGTTTAAGATTTTTAACAACATATGTCTTTCGTAGAAACCCCTCACATGAAAAACGGACGAGTCCTAAATTTTAACCCTTCGCTTGCTGAATTTTAAAATACATTTCTCCTTCTTTACCCATGCCCTGTTGTATAATTACATATATCTTCACTGTGTACAAGTATTTCGCTGTGCAATCACTGCTGTGGGGTGCACTGGTTGCACAATCAACCTGTAAATAGTGCAGATCCTGATGAGACAGCTCCTGCAGGAGCTGTCTCATCTGGGTCTTCACTATTTACAGGTAGGTATATTGACGTGAATAGCAAGCGAAGTGTTAATGTAAACGAGTATACCTTATACAATATTGGAGTTCAAGGGTTACACCCAAATCAGCCACCATGTTGAAATGCAACGAATTGGTCATGGTCATAATGTTATCAGATGATAGCATTTTACTGACTAACACTGCAAAAACAAAAATACTTGATGTAATCTAGTGGCCGTTATAGAGAGGTTTTACTGTACTGTACAATGAGTTTTGCTTAGCATTGAGTATTTTAGGTATGCTGGATGTAGGTTGATATGTCACGGGTCAGGTCGCCCCAGCGTGTATTGTAAATTAGTCCAATATAGTACATATGTTTGCACAACTTCATACCAGACAGGGTCGGGGATAACTCTACATATTAACATACAAATTAGTCTTCCTATTCCGGCTACCAGTGTCAAATAAACTCCTTTTAACTGAAAGAGGCGTATTTTACGCCTTTGCAAACATAGTAGACCTAGATCATACGACTACTATTTGAGCCGTCTGATCAGGGTCATACAGATCTGACACTACAGTTTCTGAAATGACCGAAAAGTCAGGAATTCTTGTATAAATATCGCGAGGGGAATTTATCTTGTAAAGACGCAATTGTATTCCTTTGCAAACAGAGTAGATTGAGACAAGGCAGCTCCTGTTGGAGCCGTCTGATCCGGGTATGCTTATGAAATAACATACTATGATTTTTTAATATAGTGTCTTGCCACTGGCAAAACTCCCTTGTACATTATGCCATTATAAATGTTCAACTAACTTATATTCAGTAATAACAGTTAAACCTTTCTATAACGACCACTAGATTACATCAAGTATTTCTTGTTAAAAGCAGGTGACTGCTTAAAGCAATGTGAAAGGAAAACAGAACGCTCCTATAGGAGCGTTCTGTTTTACTTTCACCTTGCTTTCAGCAGCCACCTGCCCTAAATACCAACTAATTAACAAAATTTAGTGGCCGTTATAGAGAGGTTTTACTGTATATCATACATGAGTATCTCTCAGGAAAGGGGTTTATCACAGGGATTGTGTAGAAGCGCATCTTATATAGATTATATTAATAATTACAGGAAAACCGTTCTAAGCAAGAATTCTAGCAGAAAAGAATTTAGGTACTTTTAGGCAGGTGGCTGCTTAATGCAGGATGAAAGTCACGCAAAAACAGATCCTAGAGGAACTTTCTGCATGACTTTCCCCTGCATTAAGGTGCCACCTGTCTCCAATATCGATATTTATACTAAATTTGACGTCCTGTCTAGAGGGGGTTCACTGCAAATTGGTTTTGATACTATACCCTCATCCTCTACTTGAGACACTTTCGTGCTTTAGTTCAGTCACTAACAGTATTTAGTTAAGTCATGTCGTTCGTATTTTGGTTCAATAACTGATCTATTTATATAGAAACATGACAATATTCACAAGAAAAAAAATCAGCTGACAGAGACGGTATGTCTGGGTCACGATGTTGCTGTGTCATTTTCCTATACTTTGTTGCAAGAGATGTTTTTAAGAAGAAAGTTTTTCAAAATTCCTTTCATTTTATAAATCTATTAGCAAAACCGTGTGAAATTGTACAAACTGCATATATGTTTATCTTTATTCAGCTAAGCGTGACGTGGTATACATTTTGCAAATACATGTAGCTTGTATCCAGATGAGACACTGAGTAATTTGGCGTCTCATCAGGATCCGAGCTGTTTGACAATTTACAACTAATTTCACAAAATATTTGGTTCAGAAGATAACAACATTTACAGTAGTTTAAGGTGTTGGCAGAATTTTTTGTTCAGCAAGATTAGCGTTAAAATTGAATTAGAGTAAAACCTCTCTATAACGACCACTAAATTGTATTAATTAGTTGGTATTTTGGGCAGGTGGTTGCTTAAAGCAAGGTGAAAGTAAAACAGAACGCTCCTGTAGGAGCGTTCTGTTTTACATTCACCTTGCTTTAAGCATCCACATGCCTTTAACACGAGATACTTGATGTAATTAAATGGTCGTTATAGAGAGGTTTTACTGTATCACAGTATGCTGTACAGAAACTGGTGATGCGTGCCAAGAAAAAATCAGTGTGTGACAGGGAAACATCACAATAGTCTAGTGTTTGTGAACAGTCGGGTGAAGAAATAAATGTGAGAAATATTGTAATAACTGCTGATAAGACATAATCATTACAAAAATGTTTCAAATATATAAGTTGAATAACCCTTTTCCCGCCGTGTAAGCATTTGCAAACAGTATAGGCCCAGATCAGACAGCTCCTGTTGGCGCCATCTGGTCAAGGTCTGCTGTGTTTGCTTATAGTGTAATATAGCTGTGATGATACATTTTCTGCCATGGCCAAAATTCCTGTGTTTAAAGATAATGTGAGTGATATTGATGATGTCATTATTAAATGTTCTTACATGAATATTCATCCGGTAAAGGGTTAATTAAAACGTCATATTGCTGTATGAAATATCTGGAAAGTGTGATTTACTAGCGGTTAACCCTTTACTCCATAAATATGCCTTTCTACGCCTTTGCAAACAGAGTAGACCCAGATCAGACGGATCCCATAGGAACCGTCTGATCAGGGTCTGCTCTGTTTGCTTATGATTTAATATGAATACGCTTCTACCGTTTCTGCCATGTCCAACGGTTATTTCTTACATGAACATTCATGAGATAATTGGTTAAGAAAAGTTCTGATGCATGTATAACCTCTCCAAAAGTGTTTGGTCTGGGTGTGACACCGCGTAACAATTGTTTGATAATTTGATCACACGGATCGGTAACAAAGATTGAGAGAAAAAACAATCGATACTATTCTCTCAAACTTTGTTACCGGTACTTGTGACTTGGATCATATTTCTTTCAATGAATATCTCTCGACAATTGTAGCGGTCGACGTGTTCGTCAACTATTTCCAAAAGTAATAAAGCTTAATCCTTTCCCTCATATGAACGTGTTTTCACGTATTTGCAAACAGAGTAGACCCAGATCAGACGGCTCCTAGAGGAGCCGTCTGATCAGGGTCTACTCTGGTTGCTAACAGAATTTCAAATACATGTGTCTTTAGTTTCTAAAATGGCTACAATGCTCCACCTTCCATATTTCATAATAACCTTTTTGTCCATGAATATTCAGTAGGTAATAAACATAAAACAGGGAAAGGGTTAAAGACTAATTTATATATAGAATATCGCCGATATATTTTCCTGATAACGGAGTAGCATAGTTATACTGGATAAAGAGTCTCTTGTCCGTTCATGAACACGATTTTATTTATTCAAATTGGGCATTTAATTAAAAATATATTTAACCCCTTACATGAAAGAGGTGCCTTCGTCGGTTTTACAAACAGAGAATATCCAGACAGGACAGTTCCTATAGGTGCCGTCTGCTCGGTTTTCAGATGAATTAATATATGTTATTCTTCAGCTATAGTCAATAAAAATCAGATATTTAATAATTGTATATTCAATATTTCTTACCTATCGTACATCAGCTAAAGAGCTAATAAAAACTGCGTAAAAATAAACCACAATAGGACACCTGGTACAACGTAATACATGTACCTGCTTGCTGATATGGAAGCAATAGTGTGTACTTAGAAAGGCTTACCCAAATGTTGGGAAGCTGGCATAAAAAGAAGCAATATTACAAGTAGTCTGATCGTAAACTTGTCCTTTAATTTTAACCCTTTCGGCGCCAAATTTCTCATTGTCGTCTGCAACCCAAGTTTATTAAAGCTTTCGGTAAAATAAGGAAATGAGATAAATGAATTGCAAATTTCAAAGGATTAAGGCACATATATAGAAATAGACATTGAAGCAAAAAGTGAAGCCCCTGATCAGACGCTGCCTTGAAAAGGCGGCGTCTGATCTGGGACTGCACTTTTTGTCGTGGTGCATTTATACGACATTGTCGGTGAAAGGGTTTACAAAAGTTGTAATTATCCCGCTAGTTGCGACCTAACAGGCGTCATGCAAACAACCCGTATCGAGACTAGATGCCGAGTAATTCGGTGTTCCGCCAGGATCCAAACTTCATGATACTCAGTCATTAGTTTCTTAACCTTTAGCCTGCTATTGGCGGATGAGTGAATGCCTATACAAGCAGTTTGGATCCAGATGAGACGCCGAGTAACTCGGCGTCTCATCAGGATCCAAACTGTTTGACATACTGATTCCATTTTGGTAGACAAACTGATTATAGCTTGAATTTTGAAAATGTAGTAGGTGAAAAAGTATGTAAAAATAATTTGCTCAGCAGACTAAAGGTTAAAAGCTTGTTCGATCGGAAGTAGTCAAAATTGCATCATGTCTAAATTTGAATAGACGTTATTGTTCTTCAAGAAGCTTTGATTAACCCATTCCATCATAGGCTATTTTAGACACATTCACTCATAGGCTATTTTTAGACCCAACTCCTTTTTAAATCTACCGAAAAGGAACATTTACTACAGGAAGGGACACTTTTAGAATTGTGTAGTTTTGAAACCATTGTGATAAACAGGGCATTTGTTCCTATAGAGCAAGTGCTCTATTTACCACAATGGCTTCAAAAAGTGACTTTCACAGAGGCGCTAAAAGGCGCCAATATGCGGGAATGGGTTAAACAATGGAACCAGAGATAATTTACCGATTTCGAATCTTGGCATGTTTTGATGAGTTGTATGTTGGTCTATTTTCAGATATATTATGATCAATACCAATCGGATTCCACAGGCACAGGAAACCCAATTCCTGACTTTTGTCCACCTATACCGGATGTTGCCACTGACGAGGCATGCGCATTGAACCCATGTAAGAGCGACGCTGACTGCTCAGAATCTCAGCGCTGCTGTTACAATGGTTGCACTTACACGTGTCTGCTTGAGATTAAACCTGCACCAGGTACCCTTTTGATATTGTAATATGTCATGTCATGTTACTTTACAAAATTTCACGTTCATTCAGTTCAAATCATATCACATCACACCATCACTTCACCGTATATCATATTATGTTATTAATGTAATATTATAATAATGTGGTATATGATATGATATAATGGTTATTACATTATATAATCATATTTTATATTGTATCTATTATATCATAATTATATTATATTATCGCCAATAAAAGAACATGGGTTTTATTACTCGTATATAGTTGTTATATTATTGGCCTAATATGCCTTCTAATAAAGCACCAGTGATTGAATGATACATCAACCTTTAGATGAAAATGAAGTTGAACTAAATAGTATTATTGCATTGGTAATATGAAATTAAGCACATAATTACATGTATGTACATAATATATAAAAAAGAAATTCAAACACCACTTTACCTTTAAAGTCTTTTAAACGTATGTGCATATATATATGGATAATCATTCCGTCCCAGGAAACAATTTGGTTGATTTTATACTCATTTAAATTTGCCTTCAGAAAAAAATACTGTTCATTGTTTTCTACAAATGATAGTGTCCAATAGATATGTTTGTCTAAAGTTTAAACATTGACGGACAACCTTAATTATGATTTTTATAATTAAAAACATGTTTTATGTAAAATATATGTATCAAAAGTAAAGGTAGCAATTGTGGCATGATTATGTAAATATTACGAATGGTTACTATAACAATACGTATACTTGTTTAAAGTCGCTTATCCAGAGCCATATATAAGAGGATTATTGTCAATACAAAAATCAGCATTTCTCTACCAAGTTACCACTGTTTAGAATCGCCTTGAAGAGGCCATTTTAGAGAGTGGTCACAACATAGGATTTGGTAGGGAAATAAAAAAAAATGATGTCTGTATGATTTCTGTTCTAAATTTTAACTCAAAGAGACGATTCTAGAAAGTGGTCACGAAATAGGGATTGAATGAGAAATAAAAAAAAGAGATGCTTACATCGTCTGTTTCTAAATGTTATGTTGTTTTAATTACAGTTTTAGATTGGCTCGTTGAACCAAGAAGATTACGTTCAGGTAAGATGCCAGTATATAGCCAGTGTTTAACTCTTTTGGCGCCAAATTCAAAAGTGTCGTCTGCAATAATAATTTCATATTTAATATATTTCTAAACTAAATAATAAAGATATATTAGTTAAGCATTTGTTTTTATTTAGCCCATATGCTTGGGCTAAATAATACAGAAAACAGTGATGTCCCAGTGAAGACTGCACGGTTTTCAATGGTGCCAACAGGCGACATTGGCGCCAAAAGAGTTAATGGAAATGTACACGCATGTCATATCCTGGGCTGTGTGCAGTACTGTTGTAACTGCAATGTATGACTATAAAGAAGCAAAACAGATTGGATTCATTCCACATCCAAAATGCTAAGGGTTTTGAAAGTATACCAAGTAGACCCTGTCCTAAGCGACCATCAAACAGAGGTCTTAATATGTATGTAAGCCAGGTGGTAGCTTAATGCAGGTCAAAAGTAATGCAGGAAGCTTTCTTCATTACCTTTTCTCTGTATTAACCCTTTCCTCCATAGGCTATTTTGACCCAACCTTTATGAATGAATCTACCCAAAAGGAGCATTTACAAAAGAAAAGTAAATTTTTAGAATTTTGTAGTTTGAAACCATTGTGATATATAGAGCATTTGCTCCTATAGGAGCAAATGCTCTATTTATCACAATATTTTCAAGAAGTGATTTTAGTATGATTTTACAGAGGCGTAGAAAGGCGTATGATGGTTAAGTACATGTAACCGCCTGCTTAAATACTCGTATGTTCTCTAAATGAATGGCCATATAGCATTATATGAATTCAGTTTATAAATATTAATGTCGTCATTATTTTATATATGAATATTCATCAGGTATAGAGTTAAATAAATCATAAAAGTGTAATGGGTCAATGCTGTTTTCTCATTTTCTGGCTATTTGTGCAATAATACGTGCAATAATGTGCATCGCACGCAGAATTTGGTAAAATCTACTGAGACACACGTCCAGCCCTAACGAACCGCAGCAAGAACGGTATCTATCTGATAATACAGAAATAGTTTGTGCCAATAAACCATGTTTTAGATGGAATCATTTTTAAATAATTAATCTAAAATGAAAAACTCAATCCTTGGGTTTATTGCCAAAAGATTCATGAACGTTTTATTGGATACTTATTCTTGAATTTTATGGAGGACTCGTAGTAAATATGTATGCAGTTTGTCAAGAAGTTTTGTGCGTCCAGCTTTATTTTAATTTAGTTTAAAATGCTCCTGTAACGCACGAGTATTGAACATGCAATGTCAGTGACGCGCTTATTCGCCAGGCATTGGTTGCTGTTAACAGTTATACCAGTTTAATGCCATGAAAGAAGCAAAGATCGATCATGTCGATAAAAAAAATGAAACAGAGAACAACTGTTACAGACAAAAGTACGCAGGATTTTATGGAGAGAGTTTGGTCTCCATCACTCTCACAGTTTTGGATCCAAACGAAACACTTAGTCTTTAGAATCCAAACTGTTTGACACGCGAAACATGGCTTCGAAAAGTTATTAATCCCCATGCATATTAATTTAAGAACTTATTGCTTCATGAATATTCATGGACTAATTTTTTATAATTACACATTTAACATGGAACTGTTTGGGTGTCAAAGAAACTTCATATACAGTAAAAACCTCTCTATAACGGCCACTAAATTAGATCAAATACTTTGTGTTAAAGGCAGGTGGCTGCTTAAAGCAAGGTGAAAGTAAAACAGAACGCTCCTGTCGTGTTTGCTTAGGAAATAATCTAGATTTGATTCTACAGAAACTGTTTCTGCCATGGTAAAATATTCTCTTGTTCATATTGCCATAATAAAGATTCCGCTGATTAACCCATTCCCCCATATAGACGACTTTTGACGACTCTGTAAAAGTCACTTTGTGAAACCATTGTGATAAATAGAGCATTTGCTCCTATAGGAGCAAATGCTCTATTTATCACAATGAGTTCAACCTACAAAATTCTAAAATTTTCCTTTTCTCTTGTTAATGCTCCTTTTCGGTAGATTTATTCAAAGTGGTTGGATCTAAAAATAGCCTATGAGGGAATGGGTTGATATGTATAAGTCGTTATTCTTGCCACTACATATCCATAAGGCAGTTGGGTAAATAAAATCCAGGGTTATGTGGACGCCGTGGAGAGGTTTAACTGAAGAAGAAACTGGCCCTTAAATGCTGACGACAAATAGAAAGAGAGTGTATATTTGAGTGCATATTTGAGCGCATCGCTTGTTGCTCCGGCAACTTTTATCTGTCCAGTTCATATCATTTCAGGAATCTCGTGGCTTATCGACGGCCCTCCAAGCTCCAGGACTGACGGTAAATATCATTTATCTTCTTAACCTTGCTGACATATCTAAATAAACACCATAACGAAGCATGAAATAACAGCTTATCGGAGTAACCTTTACACTATCTGAAGATACAGTAAAAACGTTATTTTAACCCTTTCCCTAATATATTTTTCCACGCCTTTGCAAGCAGAGAGAAGCCTACATAGAAGGGTCTTCTCCGTTTAACCCTTTCCTTCATATAAACGTGTTTTCACGCATTTGCAAACAGAGTAGACCCAGATCAGATCTGCTCTGTTTGCTAATAGAATTTGATAGGTCTGTTTCTTTGCTTTCTAAAATGTCTATAATGTAACACCTTCCATATTTCTTTATAATTATTCTATTAATTAATATTCAGTAGGTATTGAAATTTGGCCTAAATACAGAACAGGGTTATTAGATCTGTCTTTACATAAATATTCATGATGTCAATACTTCTTACATGAATATCTAACAGGGAAAGGGTTAACCATTTCCCTCATATAAATGTGTTCTTTGGCGAGCTTAATAATATTTTTTTGATGAGTTTAAGAACATGTCTCTTAAAAGACAACGAGCATCAGGTTCTTTTTCTCACATAACCAAAATAGTGTATTTTCGCCGTTTTAATGGCATGAAAACATCGATTTCCCAAGTTTGACGTCGTATGTTCTAAAGTCATGTAACTGATCAGGTAATCTTAATTCGTTGTTCTAAACCGGAGATAAGGGTTGTTATGTGAGAAATACAAACTCTTTCATGGCCGATGTCGCATGATTTCAAGCGACACATCGGGCTTGCTGCAATGGACTATGTGATCACCTGTGTCAACAGTGTGGACCCACGTGTCTTATCAGGGTCCAAACTGTGCGACATACCACTGACCACAATTGAAGGAAATTTCACTATGAAACTTAAAGCTGACGACATTGTTTGCAGACGAAATTTATTTGGCGCCAAGAGAGTTAACGAAATCCATGGAAAGATAACTGTCTTGAACATTTCAGTAGTTTTGGTAATAAATTATTCGTACCCAAAGACTTGAGCACACACGTGATATGATTACCAGCTTCATGCCAGGGAAATCTGTGTATAATTGAGGTGGTTGATTTATGATAGACTTAACTGTAATAGCTTTATCATGTTTTATGAACTTAAAGTGCTGCAATGGAATCCGGTTTCTCTATATCATCCACCAAATGAAAAAAAAGTCTGCTTAAGCCAGTGTTGCCTGTTCCATTTTTTCACGGTTTGTTTTTTCATTCTTATGAAAACAATATAATTAATTAAAAGTGAAAAACCAGTTTGGGTCCCGATGAAACGCAATCACTTGTGTTCTGATCTGGATCGAAACCGTTTTCAAATGTTAACACCAATTCAATGTTACCACCAATTCAATGTTAACATCAATTCAATGTTTAACGTGCAAAGAGTCAGTCAGAATTCAGTACCACTGTCAATCGGAAATTCTCGTCGATTTCCGGCAAACCAATGAGGCCACGGGTGTATGTGGTGGAAGGACATGCGGAAAATGTTGGCCGGATTACGAATAAAATAGAACCCCCCCCCCCCCCACACACACACACACACACACGCACGCACGCACGCACGCACGCACGTGCGCAAATATGTATTGAACCCTTCAGTGCAATGAAGAGGCGTATTTGTGTAGTAAAGGGTTAATTGTCCATCATTTTAGAAATTGATTTGACGAATATTCATGTAAGAAATAATGACATCGTCAATATCAGTTAGTCAGTTAGATGTACTTTTATCATTTAGAAACTGTAGAATCCCGCATTCAAATAAGAGTTTTAACACTTTCCCTGTTCAATATTCACGAAACAAATAATGGCATCATGAATATTTATTAGATGAAATTTTATAATGGCAAATGTACGCATGGGTTTTGATACAAACTGTAGAAATAGATATAATATATAATTATAATTATAATTTCGTTAGTAAACAAAACAGACCTAGAAATAAATTCAAATAATGACATTATTTGTAGTATATCAAATTTTATCATGTAAAAATGGACACAGGAATATTTGGCCATGGCAAAAGCTGTAGAATCATATCTATATTATTTTAAAAGCAAACAGAGCAGACCCTGATCTGGATCTTCTCTGTGTGCAAGGGTTATGTGAGTGAAAGGGTTAAAAAGCAAGTATTCGCATATTGCAGGACAACTGTTTTAACTACAGTAAAACCTCTCTATAACGACCACTAGATTACATCAAGTATTTTGTGTTAAAGGCAGGTGGATACTTAGAGCAAGGTGAAATTAAAACAGAACGCTCCGAAAGGAGCGTTCTGTTTTACTTTCACCTTGATTTAAGCAACCACCTGCCCAAAATACCAACTAATTAACACAATTTAGTGGCCGTTATAGAAAGGTTTTACTGTATCTACATAACGCTTGTCCGGCGTTAAGAGTGGTCATTATAGAGAAGTTTTACTGTACATTTTAACAGGTAAATAAACACTGATAAACCTTTAATCGCCCATCCAAAACATGACCGGCTCGAATTTGAAGCCAGGTGGTACTTTCTTTTTCTACAAATATAAATTCTATTCTAAAGTTCAAACGGTGTGGATCCTGATCAGATTTAATATCTCATCTCGATTCAAACTGTTTGCAAAACTAATCATATATTCACCTGTTATGTGGTTAAAGATCGCCTTAGTTTAATCTATATTAACCCTTATCCTTTTGAGAGAAAAAAGAATCACGCAATGTCTTCTAAAACCTTGGTCTCTTGTAAGTCTCACTTACTCCCTACGGGTTCAAACTTTTGAGAAACTAATGACCGAATATCAGACAGTTTGAGTCCTGTTGAGACGACGGTGTCTGATCTGGATCCAATCTCTCTGTGCATGCCAGTCAAGTCTCGACTGACAGGCTATAGGTTAAAAAATGCCTCGCGTGTTACTCACCCTCGTGGCATCCCGTCGCCCCACAGGGATACCCATTTTACTTAGCTCTACCCATCCTATCATTCTCATTATCTCATCCATTGCCCACAGGGGCTACTTAACCCATCACCCGATAATCACGGACCAGTCTCGCATTTTCAAACAGCTTGGATCCAGATGAGACGCCGAGTAACTCGGCGTCTCATCTTGATCCACGCTGTTTGACACTCGGTCAGTGGTTCCTGAAAAGATTTATCAAATCGGAGGTGGTCATCATAGTACCAGATCAAATTTTTTAGCAGACATTATTTTTTACCACGGGGTTAAAGGTTAGAAGCCCAACTAACTATCCCTCCTGTACAGGTTGTCTATGTCTAATGTTGGTAATTAGGCTACCTGACATACCCGACCTAGGTATACCCGCAAACTCACCCTATATATCACCATGAACCATACAGGTCATGAATAATCATATGAGAAATAAGGACATCATGAATACCTATTGTGGCATGTGAACACATGTTTGTTTTGGTCACGGCAGAAACTGTACAATGAGGTTTATATAATTCCACAGCAAACAGAACAGACCCTGATCAGACGGCTCTTACAGGAGCTACGAGATCTTGGTCTATCTGTTTGCAAAGGCATGAAAGGGTGTCTTTATTAGGTACATGTAAGTAGTTAACTTACAATAGAACCTCTCTAAAGCGCCCACTGTATGAATGAGTATGTCTGCAAAACCGATGGTTGCTTAATCTAGAGTCAAAGAAATGCAGAAACGTGTGCTTAACTTTTGTCCAGCATTAATCTACGAACTGTCTGATATGATAGACTCGTACTCAGATCTCATTTTGATCGTCGTTAACGAGAGTTTCACACTGGATACAAAGTTGCCACAGTATATCAAAACATAATCACGTCATGCACATTGTTATTAAAACACACCGTATCCCATTTTATAAAGGTCTGGTCGGGCTATGAGACTATTAATCAAAACATACCAAAGTCCTGCACCTTCCTGTAAAACATAACCAAGCCTTGTTTCTTTCAGTCAAAACATTACCGGAACATGCGCCTTTCTGTCAAGGCATAGTCAGATTGTACATCTGTCTGTCGAAGCATAGTCAGGCTGTACACCTTTCTGTTAACACATGATCGTGACATGCTCCTTCTTGTCAAAGCATAGCCAGACTGTGCACCTAATCAAGCCCATGCACATGTCTGTCAAGGCATAATCAGGACGTGCACATTTTTGTCAAAGCAAATTAAGACCAAACAACCGTCTGTCAAAACATAATCCGTATATGAATTGTTTGTCAAATAATACAGTAAAACGGCCGCTAAATTAACGGCCACTAAATTAAATCAATTATTTGTGTTAAAGGCAAGTGGCTGCTTAAAGCAAGGTGAAAGTAAAACAGAACGCTCCTATAGGAGCGTTCTGTTTTACTTTCACCTTGCTAAAATCAGCCACCTGCCCTAAATAACAACTAATTAACACAATTTAGTGGCCGTTATAGATAGGTTTTACTGTACTTGAGTCTTGTTCCTTTGAACCCTCTCGCTGTCATATTCGCTCCCGTTTTAACCATTTTCATACAGTTTGAATCCAGATGAACTCCCGTGTAACTCAGCCAAAAGCGCATTAATCAATGCAGCTAGTCAACAGATATATTAACCCGCTCCCTATTCTCTATATTTATTCCAAATTTCAGTACCTACTGAATATTCATGAACAAAATAGTTATAATGGAATATGAAAGGTGGAACAGTGTAGCCATTTTCGAAACTAAAGGAACAGATCTATCCATTAGCAAATTACAAACGATCCCATTAGCAAACAGAGCAGACACAGATCAGACGGCTCCTCTAGGAGCCGTCTGATCTGGGTCTACTTTGTTTGCAAATGCGTGAAAACACGTTTATATGAGGGAAAGGGTTAATGCCGAGTCGTCCGTATATATTATATCTGTATTGTTTCTACTAACAGTACAATAAAACCTCTCTATAACGGCCACTAAATTGTGTTAATTAGTTGGTATTTAGGACAGGTGGCTGCTTAAAGCAAGGTGAAAGTAAAACAGAACGCTCCTATAGGAGCGTTCTGTTTTACTTTCACCTTGCCTTAAGCAACCACCTGCCTTTAACACAAAATACTTGATGTAATTTAGTGGCCGTTATAGAGAGGATTTACTCTATGTCTATTGTTCAAGTGTTAAACCTCTATTCCATAATTACGTATTTTAACACGCCTCTGCAAACAGAGTAGACTCAGATCAGAGTTCCGTTTGCTTTCTGTCATGGTCAAATTCTCCCTGTGTTTATGTGCCATTATATTAAATAGCATATAAAAGGTAATTTAATTGATGTTCAAGATGTTATATATCCATGGAGTAGAGAGTTAAGAAAGTTTAGAGGAAACTCATAAATGAGGGAAATAAACACTCTATCTTTGAAAACTAAATGAATTCTGTATCAGTATTAAAGATGTTATATCAGATTAAACCTTCTCATGCTGAAAACATGATATCTGCTAAAACTGTCGCAATCTTTTAATTCGTCTGTTTTGTTCAAGCTTTTCCGAAACTGTTGACTGCCAAACAATTTGGATCCAGATGAGACGCCGAGTTACTCGGCGTCTCATCTGGATCCAAGCTGTTTGCAAAACGCGAATCGGGTCGCGAGTGGCGGAAGAAAGGTTAATTCTGCACATTACTGTTAATTGGTCGTAAAATATGAATACATGTCTACGCTGATGTTATTTTTAATCAGTTTGATGTACGTGTAACAGCATTTCTGATTTAAATTTAACTTTCTTGTCAATAAGCGTGTACTCATTAACGGAGAAAGTGCACGCTTTGTTTTGCGTGGGAAAGACGTATCCAATACTAACAGTGCAGGGGTTAAATGACTATTTAATGTGATCACTTAATGAATAAACATGGCTGTCCTTATAGGCAGGTGGTTGCTTAATACCGGACGAAAGTAATACAGAAAGTTCCTATAGGAGCTTTCTCTATAATTTTCCTCCTGCATTAAGCTACCACCTGCCTCTACCTCTTGGAATTACACCTGTTTTGGTGGACGCATTAGAGCGGGTTTACTGTACTGCCGTGTGACTCTGGGCCTCTGCTGTTTGTTATCCCCTAAAACTGATCAATGTGCATGTAAGAAATAATGAAATCATGATTTGTTTTGGCATATGAACACAAGAATGTGCATAAACTGTATAATCAGTTATATATTATTCCGTAAGCAAACAGAGCAGACACTTTGTTTGTATTAGTTTTGTTGGAGGAAGACGCCAGAGGTTTTTCTGAGCATAGAATACAGTTGAACTTCGATAACTTGATCTTCAAGGGACCATACAAATTAGTTCGAGATAGAAGAAGTTCGTGTCATCCGATTTCTAATCTAAATAATTTCTTAAGGCCACAGCTTAATACAGGTCTACAGTAATGCTGAAAGCTCATGTAGGAGCTTTCAGCATTACTTTAGACCTGCATTAAGCTGTCACATTTTGGTCACATGTTTGGTCACATGTGTTTCTAGATAGCTGGTGCGATACATTTTAGAGCAGTTTTGTAGTGTAAGTTTTGGAAGGACTTAACGTTTTGTTCGAGTTATCCCGAGGTTCGAATTATCCGAGTTCGAGATATCGAAGTTCAACTGTACGAGCATTGCAGTGTTACATGCACAGAAGAACATCCGGGTAGAATCACCGACCAGCTAACTGGAAGGCTGTAGTGGATGAAACTGTGTGTAAAATTAATTTAGTCAACTGGCTAAATGTTAAGTAGTTAAAGTACGATAACAAAACTTTCGAAATGACAGCTACTTCATACGTAAGCAACATTGTACAGTGTCCCGAATTGCCGTTCGTACTTCAGTCCACATAATCCGTTGTATATGAAACTATAAATATTGAGCTCATTACAGCTGTTTGTTGATTTTTGTTTCATAACTGAATAACGCTTATACACTTTAACCCTTTCCTCCATAAATACGCCTTTCTATGCCTCTGTAATAACCACTTCTTGAAACCATTGTGATAAATTGAGCATTTGCTCCTATAGGAGCAAATGCTCAATTTATCACAATGGTTTCAAACTACAAAATTCTATTTTTATCTTTTCTTTAGTTAATGCTCCTTTTGGGTAGATCCATTCAAAGAGGTTGGGTCTAAAAATAGCCTATGGAGGAAAGGGTTAAATGCTGACACTTGAAAGAGAAATAGCCCACCAGTGTTTAAAAAAGTGTCCGTTCAGTACGAAAGGCTTACACTTTCTTGAGGATTTTGAATAACAAACAATGCCGACCCTGATCAGAGGGTTCCTCTAGGAACCCTCTGATCTTGGTCTACACTGTTTGCAAATATTAGTGCACTCGTTTTCTTAGTGCAAGAGTTGAGCGTATTTAATATCTAACACTTTTCTTTCTCTGTCCATAATGAACCCGAGTTAGTGTGTTACTGTTTCTGTGAGAATATAGTATGCGGTAATTGCGGGTGGAACTTTTGCAGAATATTGAAAGTGATTTGAAAGTGATTTTTCTCCCATATTTACCCAGAAACATTGCCAGTGAGTTTGTATCTTGGTGAAATACCGATCTACTTGGCTTGAAAGGCTTCCTTATAGCAGGATAGATCACGCTGCT
This sequence comes from Azorinus chamasolen, assembly GCA_963576725.1. Taxonomy (NCBI): domain Eukaryota; kingdom Metazoa; phylum Mollusca; class Bivalvia; order Cardiida; family Solecurtidae; genus Azorinus; species Azorinus chamasolen. The sequence goes on from OY755249.1 coordinate 27,386,262, forward strand.
TGGCATTCGGATTCCGTTCTTGAAAATAAATCTAAAGCATACAGTAGCACCAGGATTTTGTAACCCTTTTCTTCATGGAGACACATTTGAACTCCATTGCAAACATAGTATACCCTATAGGAGCCGTCTGATCTGGGTCTGCTCTGTTTGATTATGAAACTCCACACTAATCGTCAGAGAAATATATTCGCTTGATTAGTACATGTATAACAATTAAAGAAAATTTATTAACCCTTCCCCTCATGTGAACGTGTTTTCACGCATTTGCAAACAGAGATGACCCAGATCAGACGGCTCCTATAGGATCAGGGTCTGCTCTTTTTGCTAAAGAAATTTGAAAGATTCGTTTCTTTAGTTTCTAAAATGACTGTAATGCCCCACTTCCATATTTCATTATAAGTATTTTGTCCATGAATACTCAGTAGGTATAGTGCAATTTGGAATGAACATAGAACAGGGAAAGGGTTAATTAATATTCATAATGGGTAGCGTCTGTCATGCATATTCATCGGGTTAGGAGTTAACTCATTTTCTCATAGGCTATTTTTAGATCCAACATTTTTATACCCCCCTTTTGAAAAAATGGGGGTATATTGCTTTGCACATGTCGGTCGGTCGGTCGGTCTGTCGGTCGGTCGGTCGGTCGGTCGATCGATGGTTTCCGAGCGATAACTAATAAACGACTTGGCCTAGAATCTTCAAACTTGCTGTGGTGGTTGGTCATGACAAGTAGATGACCCCTATTGTTTTTGAGGTCACTAGGTCAAAGGTCAAGGTCACCATGACCTAAAATGGTAAAATAGTTTCCGATCAATAACTGCTCAAGGGTTTGACTTGGGATCTTCAAACTTGCTGTGGTGGTTGGTCATGACCACTAGATAACCCCTATTGATTTTGAGGTCACAAGGTCAAATGTCAAGGTCACCATGACCTTAACTGGTTAAATGGTTTCCGATCAATAACTGCTCAAGGGTTTAGCTTAGAATCTTCAAACTTGCAGTGGAAGTTGGCCATGACCACTGGATGACCCCTATTGTTTTTGAGGTCACTAGGTCAAAGGTCAAGGTGACTATGACCTTAACTGGTAAAATGGTTTCTGATCAATAACTACTCAAGGGTTTGACTTAGGATCTTCAAATTTGCTAAGGTGGTTGGTCATGACAACTAGATGAGTCCTATTGTTTTTTAGGTCACTAGGTCAAAGGTCAAGGTCACCATGACCTTAACTGGTGAAATGGTTTGCGATCAATAACTGCTCAAGGGTTTGGCTTAGGATCTTCAAATTTGCTGTGGTGGTTGGTAATGACCACTAGATAAGCCCTGTTGTTTTTTAGGTCACTAGGTCAAAGGTCAAGGTCACCATGCTCTTAACTGGTTCAATGGTTTCCGATCAATAACTGCTCAAGGGTTTAGCTTAGAATCTTCAAACTTGCTGCGGTAGTTGGTCATGACAACTGGATGGCCCCTATTGTTTTTGAGGTCACTAGGTCAAAGGTCAAGGTCACCATGACCTTAACTTATAAAACGGTTTCTGATCAATAACTGCTCAAGAATTTGGCTTAGGATATTCAAATTTGCTTAGGTGGTTGGTCATGACAACTAGATAAGCCCTGTTGTTTTTAGGTCACTAGGTCAAAGGTCAAGGTCACCATGACCTTAACTGGTGAAATGGTTTCAGATCAAAAACTGCTCAAGGGTTTGGCTTAGGATCTTCAAACTTGCTGTGGTGGTTGGTCATGACCGATAGATAACCCCTATTGTTTTTGAGGTCACTAGGTCAAAGGTCAAGGTCACCATGACCTTAACTGGTGAAATGGTTTCCAATCAATAACTGCTCAATTGTTTGGCTTAGGATCTTCAAACTTGCTGTGGTGGTTGGTCATGACAACTAGATGACCCTATTAGTTTTGAGGTCACTAGGTCAAAGGTCAAGGTCATCATGACCTTAACTGATGAAATGGTTTCCAATTAATAACTGCTCAATGGTTTGGTTCGGGATCTTCAAACTTGCTGTGGTAGTTCGTCGTGACCACTAGATGACCCCTATAGTTGTTGAGGTCACTAGGTCAAAGGTCAAGGTCACCATGACCTTAACTTGTGAAATGTTTTCAGATCAATAAATGATCAGTGGTTTGGCTTAGGATTTTCAAAGTTGCTGTGGTGATTAGTCATGACCGCTAGATGACCTCTATAGTTGAGGTCACTAGATCAAAGGTCAGGGGGTCTGGGGGGTATACATGTTTTACAAACATCTCTTGTTTTTAATAAATCTACCGAAAAGGAGCATTAACTAGAGAAAAGGAAAACTTTAAAATTTTGTAGTTTGAAACCATTGTGATAAATAGAGCATTTGCTCCTATAGCAAATGCTCTATTTATCACAATGGTTTCACAATGTGAATTTTATAGAGGCGCAAAAATGCGTCATTAGGGGGCAATGTGTTAATGATGAATACTCCCGCCGAATAGTTAAACATTTACGTAGTGAATATTCGTAGCAGTCTCCCCCTATAAATGAACATTAATTAATCAATTAATTTGTATTGTTATAGAATATTAATATATGCACCTAAATTATATACAGTAAAACCTCTCTAAACCGGAATTCTTGTAGATAAGAATTTAGATATTTTTTCGGCAGGTGGCTGCTTTTGCAGGGTGAAAGTCATGCAGAAACCAAAATTAACGTCAATTTTAGAGAAGTTGTACTGTAATTAGATCTCTTAAAGCTAACATAGCAGATACTCATCTGATATGCGTCTACAGTCTACACTGTTTGTTAAGGTGCCAGAATACGTCTGTGTGGAGTAAAGTTTTAACCTAAACAAAGCGTTTTCGCACGCTGCGGCTGCAATAAAAACACGCACAAGAATGCAGATTTCAAAGCATGCAGATAGTGCTTCTCCGATACGAGATATACTGGCTAATTTTCAAACTATTCAAATTATTTGAATGAAGCAGAAAATTTAACAGGAGTTCAGGCCACGTGGTTTATATAAAATTGTCGTAACCAGTCTGCGCTTTCTACCATTAGACTATTTTATATTGAGTGCAGACTTGAGAGGATATGCCATAATTCATTGTTGTCCCCCATTTCCGTCTGTCCGACTGCACGGCGCGCAAATATTCTAGGCCCAGCTCCTCATGTACCAATGTGATGATTTAATTCAATTTTTCACACATGAACAACGTTGCTGTAAAGATGTACGTAAAGAAGGAAACTCAATATATAACAAAATGAAAAGTGCTTGGTTTAGAGAGTATCACGGCGGTGCGAGATCTGGAACGTACTTTTCTAGTTTAGTTATATTCTTGCGAGAATGTATACATCGAAAAGCTAGCATGGGCGCGCTGACTGTTACATGTTAACCCTTTACTCCATAAATGCGCCTTTTTTCGCCTTTGCAATCAGAGCAGACACAGATCTGGCGGCTCCTATATGAGTCGTCTGATCAGGGTCTGCTCCGTTTGATCTGATTCAACAGTTTTTGACTTGGCATAAAAGTCAGTGCTAATAGACCATTTTAAAAATTAATCTACTAAGTATTTTTATATCATTATTTTTACATGAATATTTATGGACTAGAACGGAATAACGAGGGGTTTGTCCCCGAAATTTAGGTGAATTTCTCATAATTCTCCCCTGTCCAATTCCTGGCACCTTTTTAAGCTATCACATTAATAAAAATGTGGTTGCTTAATGCCGGGAAAATGGTTTGCTGTATTACTTTTGCATTAAGCTATCAATTTCCTTCAAGACCGATACTTAGATTTCTTCTTAATGGTCACTTAACATTTTCCTTCACATAAACACGTTTACGCGTATTTGCAAACAGAGCAGACCTGGATCAGATGTTTCCTATCCGCTGTTTGCTTTTGACGTGATACAGATCTGATTCTAGTTTCTGTCAAAGCAAACATTCCCTTGAAAAATTACAAGCATTCGAAAAGCATTGAGCAAATAAAAAGATCTAGTCAATGTAGTCACGTTGTCATTATACATGTATTTGTATTTAGTGCATGCATATTGAACAGGGGAAGGTTTAAGACTGTAATGGGCACTTTTCCTGCTAAAGTTAGCCTAGACGTATGTGTGTTAAAAAGAACAAACCCACAAAACGTTTGCACTCCATCAGACAGATCCTGGAATAACCTGGTGCCGGAATTACACCTAAACTGTTTCTATAAGACATGATGTGCTAAGAATTAACCCATTTGCTCCCACGATCCCATATATGGGACGTAGGCAAACAGTGAAGATTCTGATCAGACGCCGCATGCGAATTTCAATATAAAACAAAACGAAATTGAAAATTTAGGCCAGGCACCCTTAGATAAAAAAAATGGACCAATCCAATATATAAACATGGAAGAATCCATCGGGCGCAAATGGGTTAATGAATATTCATGTAAGAAACATTGACATCATGGATATATATTCGCTGACTTTTATAACGGTATATGGAACTGTTTGGCTGTTACATTTATGGCAGGAGCAGATCTGTATAATGTCATTAGCAAACAGAGTAGACACTGATCAGACGTATCCTGTATCTACTCTGTTTGTAAAATGCGTCAAAAGGTCTAGATATCCGTCATCATAATATTGGTATTTTCTCAAAATAGTTCTGTTTCTTCCAGTTTTGCTCCAATTTTTATCAAATATTCTCTGAACGTGTCAAACAGTGACCCAGCATATTATCTATACATTAACCCTTCTTATGCGAAAGAGAAAATAAAATTCTGCTAAAAGATCTATAACTAGTTTTACTTATTTCCCATTCGTTCAAGCTTTTAGGAAACTGTTGACCGGGTGTCAAAAAGCTTTGATCCCGATGAGACGCCGAGTTACTCGTTGTCTGATCTGGATACGATCTGTTTGCAAACACTAGTCTAGTCTAGATACGCTTAACATGCATTTGTAATACAGTAAACCCTCTCTATAACGGCCACTAAATTGTGTTAATTAGTTGGTATTTAGGGCAGGTGGCTGCTTAAAGCAAGGTGAAAGTAAAACAGAACGCTCCTATTGGAGCGTTCTGTTTTACTTTGACCTTGCTTTAAGCAGCCACCTGCCTTTGACACAAAATACTTGATGTATTTTAGTGGCCGTTATAGAGAGGTTTTACTGTAGTTACCACGACTTTGCCCGTATATACATGTTGTAGTATACCCCAAATGTCTTACTTTCGTGTGAAATATCTTTTACTGGTGACATTTCTATCAATGCCCTTCTTTCACATTCGTTTTCATTCAGGTGTCTAATTACGTTAAATCGCACGCAGGATACATTGCACTCGGAACACCTTGGCCACACGTACCTCGGTCGTATAACTAGACCTATGGCGGCCCAAATGATATTGGCCACGAATGTGCTATTTGTTAAAATTCTAATGTCGCTGTGAGGTATTTTAACTGTTTCCGTAGCAAAATGTGGACATACTTTCAAATGCCGATACGTTTATCCAGGGGCATGCTACGTTTAATACACTTCTTATCTTCTATTGGGTCTATTTATTGGCATATTCTTATTCCGGCGAATAACATATTAAAATTACTCTTCCACCCGATACATACGAGATACGGATTGTCGGAATTATACGAGGATTTCCGATTAGATACAGAACAGACTTATATTTATTGACTTGTACAGCAGTGCATTATCATTCATGTACATGTACATAAATATCTTTTTACTCCATGAATATTCTTGTGAGAAACAATGGCATCATGAAATTTAATAATATCTTTACAATGTCACATTGGCACAGGAATATATGGCATTGGCAAAAAGTCTAGAATTTTATATTCAAACAGAGCAGACCTTGATTAGGCGGTTCATATAGGAGCCATCTGATCTGGTCTACTATATGTCGCAAAGGCGAATAAATGTTTGTTTGTGCAGTGAAAGGTCACACATTGCAGCTTCTGGGTAGGTTCCTTACCCTCTCCAATAGATGTAATTTCTCTTTTCACATTGCTATATTTGCTTTCGAAGGACCTACTACTTTCAGAATTAGGAATTTGTTCATTGGTATCGCATGGCTTGTTTCTTCCTCCTACCCATTCATTTCGCCATACTTACTTCATTGTCATTACAGACCATTTGAACTCATTGAATTAATTAACAATCTATCACAAAAATTCATAGTACTTTACACGCACCTGTTTATAGTATAGACTGGTTGGTTTCGTGCACAATGCCATTCGTGTATTTTACAACAAAACGGTAACTATGTCGTGAAATTGAAACCCTTTCAATCATGATTTATCAGAGTGGAATAGCCCATCAGTGTCTAACTAAAGTTAAACTTCAATATCTCGAACTCTGATAACTCGAACTCAAAGTTCGGTCCTTCCAATACTTACAATACAGAATTGCTCTTAAAGGTATCACTACCGATATCTAGAAACGTATGTGACAGCTTAATGCATGTGTAAAGTAATGCCGAAAGCTTCTGCAGGAGCTTTCAGCATTACTTTACACCTGCATTAAGCTGTCACCTCGAGATATTGTCCACATTAGAAATCCGATAGCTCGAACTTATGTTTGTATAGTCCCTTTGCGTTCGAGATATCGAAGTTCAGCTGTACATGTATATCTTTATATAGAGTCCGTTCATTATAAAAGGCTTAAATTTGCTAGAGGAATTAGGATGACAAACAGTGCAGACCCTGGTCAGAGGGTTCCTCTAGGAGCCTTCTGGTCTCTGTCTACACTGTTTGCAAATGACAGTGCATGTGGATCCCGGTTAAAGGTGTTTATATCACCGATATGGTTACCAAAGAGGTGGATACTGTTGATTAGTCTGTAAACGTTATTTAACCACTTGAAACGAGTTGGGAAACGAGTTTAAAGAGATTTGTAAACAATGAAGACTATTCTCTTACAGCTGCGATCTGTAGTATCGCCCCCGTCGGCCGCGATAAAGACCACTTGCAGTGACACCATGTAGCATATATGGGTTTATAAACTTTATAATGACCCCTTATTGTTCTCTTACAGCTGAGGTCTGTAGTATAGCCCCCGTTGGCCGAGATGAAGACCCCTTACTATGTCCCCATGGATATTTCTGCTACATCGAGGACAGCAAAAAGAAGAATGGAAAACCGCAAACCCGGGGAGTGTGTGTCAAGGAAGCACAGAAAGGATGTAAGTGATTCAGATTTGGATTAACGTTTTCTCTGTTGAATATTCTTTAAGAAATTATAACTGTACATGAATATTTATTACTAGATTTGTTTATAAAGACAAAAGATGTACACAGATTTATTTGGTATTTGTAGAAACTTGCATTGGATATTCACATCGCTTTAACCCATTACCTCATAGGCTATTTTTAGATCCAACCTCTTTGAATAAATCTACCGAAAAGGAGCATTAACTAGAGAAAAGGAAATTTCAGAATGTTGTAGTTCTGAAACCATTGTGATAAATAGAGCATTTGCTCCTAAGGAGCAAATGCTCTAATTATCACAATGGTTTCAAAAAAGTGACTTTTACAGAGGCGTAGAAAGGCGTATTTATGGAGGAAAGGGTTAACAGTATGTCTGTCATATCGCGACGTCCATCTAATTACAGGTCGAGGTAGACCCATAAGAGCCGTCTTATCAGGATCTGCTCTATTTGCTTATGGTCTGATCAGGATCTGCTCTGTTTGCTTATGATATAATATAGATATGATTCTACACTTTCTGCCATGGTCAAACATTCCTTTGTCTAAGTCCTATTAGTACAATTAATCTAATTAATATTCATGATGTCATTGTTTCTTGCATGAATATCTATGGAGTAAAAGTTAAAATTCTGGTTTATAAAGGGGGTACTGTACAGAGTAGAATATGTCTTAACCCTTTCCCTTTAAGTAACGTGTTTTCACGCATTTGCAAACAGAGTAGACCCAGATCAGACGGCTCCTAGAGGAGCCGTCTGATCAGAGTCTGTTCTGTTTGCTTATGGAATTTGATAGATCTGTTTCTTTACTTTCTAAAATGGATGCAATGTCCCAACATTTCATATTTGATTATAACTGTTTTGTTCATGAATATTTAGTGGGTATTAAAATTTGGACTAAACATAGAACAGGGAAAGGGTTAAACAGAGTAGACCCAGATCAGATGGCTCCTAGAGGAGCCGTCTGATCAGTGTCTGCTCTCTTTGCTAGTGGATTTTGAAAAAAATGTTTCTTTACTTTCTGAAATAGCGACAAAGTTCCACTTTCTTAAGCTGCCATCAAAAGAGATCTAATTATAGGTATGTAAGGCAGGTAGTAGTTTAATACAAGTCAAACGTAATGCAGAAAGTTCCTACATGAGCTTTCTGCGTTACTTTTGCCCTGCATTAAGCAACCACGTGCATTTAAGACTCCTACTCAATAAATGAATGGCCTCTTAGAACAGGTTCTACTGTAAATGAATTGCGAAAGTTTGCCATTTATACTTGAATTATTATGTTCCATTGGATAGGCATGTCGTAAGTTTCAGATGTCTGTAAAATACATGTGGTTTTTTATACTTTTCAAGCCAGCCCTTGAAAATAACACATTCGCCTGTCGTGTCACTGTATTTATTTTTATCTTATCAAACCAATCAATTCGTTCCACTATATGCCAGATTTTTATTTGTTGATTTTCCCTTAAGCTAGCCAAGGAAAACTACAATATTCGCATGTTGTGCCACGGCATGCCAGATATATAATTATTGCCAATCTTTCTAAACCAGCTATGGAAAAAGAAGAGAGTGCTCTGACATCATCTTTGGAGGGGAGAAAGTTCTGTACGGTGGATAACGTGGTTTTACTGGAGGGAGCCAAGATACGACTGGTAGACAAACATTGGTAAGTCATGCGAGAAAGGTCCACGTGAAGACAAATCAGATGTGTAGGTAGTCTCAGTCCAACCCTAGCTGCTACTCATTCGAATGGCATTCGAGAGGCCATTCTAATGAATAGTAGAAAGATAAGAGTTTGGAGGAGAAATATAAAAAATATGTTACTTAGATTTCCTAAATACGCCCCTTATCTCCGCCCAGCAACGTCATAATCTGACAATATATAACTGTAGAACAGTATCACAATGGAGAAAATATTCCAAAAGGGGAATTAATATGAAACATAAATACTTGAATAGCTCTGATCTAATATTTCGACCACTAAGGGCCTTTTTCGAAGAATATCATGTTTATACATGGTACTCTTTGAAAAAGGCCCTTAGTGGTCGAAATATTAGATCAGAGCTATTCAAGTACATGTATTTATGTAGAACAGTAGTACAATGCTAATGTTTTTACATCCAACTCGGTCGAAAATTAGTTTGTGTGCCTTATTCTATTAACTAGAGTACTCATTGTAAGTACAGTAGAACCCCTCTAATGCGAACACTTAATGAATAAACATGGATGTCTTTATAAGCAAGTGGCTGCTTAATTCAGGACAAAAGTAATGCAGAAAGCTCTAGGAGCTTCTGCGTTACTTTTGTCCTGCATTAAGGTACCACCTGCATCTAGCACCCATAATTATACCTCTTTTATGTGGTCGCATAAGCGGGGTTTTACTGTATTTAGAGGAAGGCGTCCATACCTAATAGTATTGTTTGAGTTACATGGTAAATCCAGGAGAGTTACAAATGTTAGACTTGTTGCAAACAATGTTTATCTTTATAAGCAGGTATAATGTTTTCTTCAATCTTCAATGGAGTTTTTCTTTCGTATTTGTTTTCTCAAAATAGGTGTAGTGCCTCACGGTTTAGTTCCTAATGACATGTATCGATGTCTCATTTTGGATCTAAACAGTTTGCATCTGTTAACCATTTCCCTGTTCTATGTTTATTCAAAATTTCAATACCTACTGAATATTCATGTACAAAATAGTTATAATGAAATATCAAAGGTAGAACATTGTAGCCATTGTAGAAACCAAAGAAACAGATCTATCAAATTTTATAAGCAAACAGAGCCGTCTGATCTGGGTCTACTCTGTTTGCAAATGCGTGAAAACACGTTTATATCAGGGAGATGTAGATATGATCCTACAGGTTCTGCATGGACCAAAACTTTATATGTCCATTTAATATTGTAACAATTAATCTCCATAATGTCATTAATTCTTACATGATTGAATCTATTTTACAGTCGCTGCAAGAAAGGTTTTCTATCGTGCGCCAGGTACAAGACCAGTGGGAAGCAAGGTGCGGTCAAAGTGAAGAAGACAAAGAAATCAAGAAATAAATCTAGAAATAAAACAAAAGACAATTCAAACGCTTTGAAGCGACGGAAGCGTAAACGAAATAAGTCAAAAAGTGAGTATAAACGAGTTTGATAAATCATCTCCTTTCTTTCGGTATTCTAGTGTGTCGTTTTCTCCAGTTTCCACTAACTGTCCCTTTTCTAGAAAGTGTGCTCTTTGCCAGTGGAGGCGTGGAGGGTATTCAGATACACGCCACTCGGAACACCTCAGCTATTTCTAACGAAATAGTCCGAATATTCCGAACCCTGAGTGGAATAGGCCATAAGTGTTTAACTATAGTGTCCATTCAGTAGGAAGGGCTTAGATTTGCTAGATGGGTATAGATGGCAAACAGTGCAGACTCTGAGCAGGGGGCTCATCTGGGAACCCTCTGATCTGGGTCCACACTGTTTGCAAATGACAGTAGGCGCGTGTTCGCATTCAAATGATTAACCCATTTGCTCCAAGTGAATTATTCCATGTTTATGTATCGGATTAGTCCATTTTTATCTAAGGGATGTCTGGCCTAAATTTTTAATTTCGTTTTGTTTTATATTGAAATTCCTATCAGCAAACGGTGTAGACTCTGATCAGAGTCTACACTGTTTGCCTACGTCTCATATATGGGATCGTGGGAGCAAATGAGTTAAATGCCCCTTTCGAAAGGTGCTTGTTACAGAAATGAATTGAGTATGCCAATCTTCACCTTGTGCATATTCATATAAGAAATAATGACTGATTCCCTCATACCAGTAGTTGACGCCTTTTGACGCCTCTGTAGAAGTCACTTTTTGAAACCATTGTGATGAATAGAGCATTTGCTCCTTAGGAGCAAATGCCCTATTGATCACAATGGTTTGAAAACTAGGCAATTCTAAATTTTCCCTTTCGTGTAGTAGATGCTCCTTTTCGGTAGATTTATTCAAAGAGGTTGGATCTAAAAATAGTCTATGAGAGAATGGATTAATTATCTGAATATTTATAATGCCATATGAAAACGGGATATTTTGGCCATTGAGGAAACTATACCTTAAACACAAAGCATTTTCTGTGTGTTGCAAACTGTATATATCTGGATCAGTTACACTGTTTGAGCACTGACCCTAAATCAGCCCCAGTGTATAAATGATGAAGCCTTTGATAAGTTTAAAACATTACCCCATACATATTCGTGTAATAAATAATGACATCATGAATATTAATTAGGTTAATGTCTATAATCATAATATCACACATAAACGCATCAATTTTTGGCCATGGCAGAAACTGTAGAATCATAATATATATTATTTCATAAGCAAACAGGGCAGACCGTGATCAGACGGCTTCTGTAGGAGCTGTCTGACCTGGGTTTACTCTGTTTGCAAAGGCTTAGAAAGTCGTATATCTATTGAGGAAAAGGTTAAAACGTTACAAACATTAATCATAAAGCGCCGTATGATCTGGGTTTACACTGATACAACCTTAACCCATAACCTCATAGGCTATTTTAAGATACAGCCTCTTTGAATTAATCTACCGAAAAGGAGCATTAATTAGAGAAAAGGAAAATTTTAGAATTTTGTAGTTTGAAACCATGGTGATCCTGATGAGACGTCGAGTCTCTTGGAGTCTTATCTTGATCCAAACTGTATAAAAGGTCATCACAAATCCGCCTGTAGCGTGTCGATTGTGTAACCCTTTCCCTCATATAAACGCATTTTCACGCATTTGCAAACAGAGTAGACCCAGATCAGACCGCTCCTATAGGAGCCGTCTGATCAGGGTCCGCTCTGTTTGCTAACGGAATTTGAAAGATCTGTTTCTGTACTTTCTAAACTGGCTACAATATTCCACCTTCTACATTTCATTATTACTATTTTGTCCATGAATATTCAGTAAGTGTTGAAATTTGGAATATACACAGAACAGGGAAAGGGTTTACTAAAATCAAATTTGCAAATAATTTGGATACAAATGAGAGCCGAGTAACTCTGTGTCTCCTCAGGGTCCAAGCTGTTTGTCACGTGGGCAATAGTTCTTTCAAAAACTTGATCTATTCGGAACTACAATAGAATCTGTCTTAAGCGGCCATTTATCAATTGAACATAAATGTCTTAAAATCAACTGGTTGCTTAATGCAGGACAAAGCTGATGCAGAAAACTCCTAATTGAGTTTTCTGGATTACCTTTGCCCTGCATTAAGCAGCCACCTGCCTTACATACCCATAATAAGACGTCATTTTGATGGCCGCTTATCCCATTCCCAGATATTGACGACTTTTTACAACTCTGTAAAAGTCACTTTTTGAAACCATTGTGTTAGATAGAGCATTTGCTCCTATAGGAGCAAGTGCTCTATTTTTCACAATGGTTTCAAACAATAAAATTCTAAAATTTTCCTTTTTTCTAGTTAATGCTCCTTTTCGCTAGGTTTATTCAAAGAGGTTGGGTCTAAAAATAGTCTATGAGGTAATGGGTTAAGATGGGTTGTACTGTAGTCAAACTTTAACTGATCCAGCTATTGGCTGGTATTATTTATTCACAGCAGAGTTTGGTTAATTTTTTCCTCTACTTTTCTCGTTTCAGAGAAGAACGTTACATCATGATAAAGGAAACGTTAGACGACGTTAGACAACTTTCATCGTTTTTTTTGTATATAACAACGCATTTGACATCTTGGTGTAAATACTATTTATAGAAATAAATTAATAATTTTATTTTCGTGTTGGTATTTTACAAACCATTGTTTTCAAACGATCAGCGCTCACTAGAACAGCAAGGTGGTAAATCACTGCTCACTCATTTCAGTATATTTTAGCTTTTTAACCCTTTCGGCGCCAAATTTCTAATTGTCGTCTGCAATCCAAATTTTGTTAAATCATTCGGTACAATAAGGAAATGAGATAAATAAATGCAATTTTCAAAAGAATAAATCATATAATTTTTATATAGAAATAGAGAATGAGACAAAAAGTGAAGTCCCTGATCAGACGCCGCCTTGGAAAGGCGGCGTCTGATCTGGGACTGCACTATTTGCCGTGGTGCATTTATGCGCCTTCGGCGGTGAAAGGGTTAATCCTTTACCTGATGAATATTCATTCACGAGCTATTGACACTATGAATAATAGGTACATACATAATAAAAGGTATGTTCTATTGCGTCAATTTATTTAACCCATTCCCGCTTAGGCTATTTTTAGATCCGACCTCTTTGATTAAATCTACCGAAAAGGAGCATTTAGATCTACTAGAGAAAAGGAAAACTTTAGAATTTTGTAGTTTGAAACCATTCTGATAAATAGAGCATTTGCTACTATAGGAGCAAACGCTCTATTTATTACAATGGTTTCACAAAGTGACTTACAGAAGCGTCAAAAGGCGTCAATATGCGGGCATGGGTTAATTAATGGAACAAAAGGAGAACCCTACAGTAGAATAGAGCCGTCAGACTCTCTTTACAAAGACGTGTATATGAAGGAAAGGGTTAAAGCTTTCAGACAATTGACAGATTGACACACAAGTAACTCACAAATAACATTATACACATTAAATCTTTATCCGATAGATATGCGGCTTTGTGCCTTTGCAATCAGATTTGACATAGATCAGATGACGCAATTAGGAGTTGTCTGATCAGGGTCTGCTCTGTTTGCTTATGGAATAATATAGACATTATTTACTGTTTTGTTCATGGCCTAAAAGTCCTGTGTTCACATGCCGTTACAATTAAATATTCATTTAATTTATATCAATGTTATTATCATATCATCAGGTAACACGTTAAACACGATAGCTTGATGAATGTATATCCCATTACATTAACAAGAAAAGCTCATTTATAAAATCATTAATTCTTATCATGGTTAAAACGACTTGACTCGCATTTGCAAATAGCTTGGATCCAGATGAGACGCCGAGTAACTCGGCGTCTCATCTGGATCCAAGCTGTTTGACACTCTGTCAATAGTTTCTAAAACATCTAATCGACTCGACAGTCAGTGAAATGTTCAGCAAGTATTTATATTGGACATACATTGCATCATGAAAGGGCTAATAGCCACATACAACGTTAATGTGCATTAATGTAACCCTTTCACTAAAAGAAAGTGGACATCCATGTTTGAAGATAGAGATATAAACTGGAAATTTGTATACAGCTATGTTTTTAATTGTACAAGAGATACGTCTATCCAATGGCTACAAACGAGAATAATGCATAGAATATTACCTACAAATTCATTGCTATTTAAAATGAAAATAGTAGAAAACAATTTATGTATTTTTTGCGGATCTAAAGAAGAAACCATAGTTCACCTATTTTGGGAATGTTGTGAAGTCAAACCAGTGTTAAATTTCATTTCAAATAAAGTGTTGCAATATGATCCTGAGATAAAAATTGACAGCATGAGTATATTGCTGGGATCATGTAAAAAAGACTTCAAATTAGATGTTTTATTTTTGGAAGTAAAAAGATATATTTACCTGTGCAAAATAAAAAAGGTTAAGCCTTCTAATGAAGGAATTAAAAATTATTTACGGCTGTCATGGGAAATATACGAATCGTCAAATATTAAAAGTGAAGAAAGGAATCTTTGGACATTTGTAAGATGTTTTATTCCTGACTGCATTTCGACATAATAGGTGAGGGAAAAAAATTATTGAAACATCTATGTGCCAAAATAATAGGTTTAGATACATTGTGAAATAGGTTGAGTATATGTATTTGAATGTTTGTATATGTATGTATTGAATGTATGTTTATACATGTCAGATATTGTAACATGAGTAAATAAATAAATAAATAAATAAATTTAAAAAAGAAAACCCAAAAAAACAACAAACCCTTTCACTGTTCTATATGTATTCCAAAATTTCAATACCTACTGAATATTCATGGACAAAATAGTTACAATTGAAATATGGATCGTGCAACAATGTAGCCATTTTAAACACTAAAGAAACAAATCTATCAAATTTCATTAGCAAACAGAGCCGAACCTGACCAGACGGCCTTTAGGAGCTGTCTGATCTTGTTCTACTCTCTCTACAAATGTTTGAAAACGCGTTTATATTGAGGGAAAGTGTGAAAACAGTTTGATATATCTCAATAATAACATTTATTAACATGCCACATATTGTCGTCTGCAACTTATGTTGTCAGAATCGATTCAAAACCATGTTCACTGTACCAAACCATGTAGATCTTGGTTAAACATCTGGATCCAAACTGTTTCCAAAGGTTATCACAGTTTCGCCACTGGCATCGAAAGAATTAAATGCTTATCACTTGTACTCAAATTTCCTCGACGACGGCGTGTTAACACCATAATGAAGCCTTACTTATTCAAACCAAAGTCTGTTCATTGTTGAACAAACAATAAATGTATCCATTCGATTGATTGCCTTATTCGCAAATATTTGTCGAAACCTACATACAGAAGCACCTGTCCTCAGTGGTCATTCATTTATTGCACTTATGAGTCTTAAGATTCAGACGGTTGCTTAATGCAGGGAAAAAGTAATGCAGAAAGCTCCTAAGCTTTGTACTTAATGCATTTTACCTGCATTAAGCTACTACCTGACTTACCTCTTTTTGATGGCCGCTTAAATCAGGATCTGTTGTATTCAATGCATATCTCTTATTGACTATATTAGGCATTGCATAACTCTGTGGCTCGTCCTGATGCACACTGCTTTGCCACTAGGTCAAGAATCCACCCTTACAGCCCTGAAGTATCAGAGTGGAATAGCCCATCAATGGTTAACTATAGACTCCACTTAACCCGTTCGGCGCCAAATTTCTAATTGTTGTCTGCAATCCAATTTTTGTTAGATCATTCGGTACAATAAGGAAATGGGATAACTAAATGAAAATTTCAAAGGAATAAAGCACAGATATATAAATAGAGATTGAGACAAATAGTGAAGTCCCAGATCAGACGCCGCCTTGAAAAGGCGGCGTCTGATCTGGGACTGCACTATTTGTCGTGGTGCATTTATGCGACATCGGCGGTGCAAGGGTTAAAACTTGTTAGATGAGATTGAATGACTAACAGTGCAGACTCTGATCAGAGGGCTCCTCTGGGTCTACTCTGTTTGTAAAAGTGAAAAGTATTTCCAGTGAAGGGTTGTTGGTACTTGTACTACTCAGGGAGCCAATAGTGCCTACCGTGCACACCCCCTAGACTTTTTTTCATGGGTACCAAACTGTTCAGAAAAGTGTCCTGAATCAGAATCGCGAATGTACTCAAACTTAAATTCTTTTAGGCTATGTGTATTTTAACCGTTTCCATGGCAACCCCCCAGTTTTCGTAATGATGACCCATACCTGCAAATTCACAGCCAGTTTTTGTCCAAAAACTATAAAACAGGTACCAAATGGAAGATAAGACATACGATTATGTAGAAATATATTCCTAAGTACCATTGAGCTATGCTACGTCAGGCTAGCTTTGGTCTACACTATTTGTCTGGGGCACTTTATTTCGTTGTACAACCGTACCAAAGATACGACATCTGCCAATCTCGTTTACTGATAATCGATGAGGGGGAAAAATCTGCTTTAATTCCGATATGTTGCAGATTTTTTATTCGTTCAAGCGTTCAAGAAACTACTGGCCGAGAACCAACCAGCTTGGTTCACGGTGAGATGCCGAGTTACTCGGCATCTCATCGGGATCTAAGTTATTTTGCAAAAGCGAGCCATTTCGCGATTAGCAAAATAAGGGTTTTGCAATATACAACAGAACTTATCAAAACAAATCTAATTATGGGCATGTAAGACATGTTGTAGCTTAATGCAGGTCAAAACTAATGCAGAAAGCTCCTATAGGAACTTTTGGCGATACGTTTGTCCTGTATTAAGCAACCACCTGCTTTTTAAGATGCCAGTGTCCAATCAATATAAGGTCGCTTATGACATGTTCCACTGTACAATGTTTTACAGGGGAATCGTAGTTCTTTTTGATTGGATATGATTACATATACTACTTATCTTTATGTCACGGTAATAGTTATTTCGATAATAGGAAATCCAGACAGACACCATATGGTATTTTACCTTGTTTCTTACCTGCATTCATAAAAAACACGGATTTCCAATTTCCTGTAATTTACCGAATACATTTTTGCCTTCTTGATGTCTGATAAAATGCTGATTATTATTTTCCAAGGTTGTTATTTCCAAGGTTATTAAGTCTTATACCGTTACCCACAACTTCATTCGCATTTGCAAACAGTTTGGATCCAAATGATAGGCCGAGTAACTCGGCGTCTCATCAGGATCCAAGCTGTTTGCCAGTCAATATATAGTTTCTCAAAAGCTTGTTAAATCGAATGTTGTTAAAATTTCATCAGTTCCAAAGATGAGCAGATTTGTTTTTTCACTGATGGGCAAGGGTTATTTTCTGGAGTTTTATTTATCGTAACGAAAACATCTTAATGTACAAGTTGTAGATTGTTCATACAGAGACGCTTATTGCGCAATAATGCTTGTGCTGTTTAACCCTTTACTCCATGAATATTCAGGTAATAAATAATGACGTCATGAATGTTTATTAAATGAAGTTTATAATGGCACTGCGATAAAACCATTTTTTATAGATTATATCTATATTAAATCATAAGCAAACAGAGCAGAGCCTAGTCAGTCGGCTCAACTCGTCTTGGTCTACTCTGTTCACAAAGACGTAACATTTCGTAAAGGGTAAATGTAGTTTTGAACGTTTAACCTTTAGCCTGCTGAGCAAATTATTTTTACATAAGTTTTCACCTACTACATTTTCAAAAAGTTATAATCAATTTATCTACAAAAATGCGATTATGATGTCAAACAGTTTGGCGTCTCGTCTGCATAGGTAATTCACTCATCCGCCCATAGCAGGCTAAAGGTTAATCATTTTCTTTTTAACCTTCATTCCGTTGTAAACAGCACCACAACGACAAACAGCAAATGTACATGTATATAAGAGACACAAAGAGACGCACGGACATAACAAACAAGCAATAGGGGGAGATGAAAGTACCGCCTTTGGAATGGCCAGTGACAAATGTTACCGGGGGGTTAAACCGGTTTAAGGGCGCCGAATCTCACACTTATTCCATCCCCACCCTAAAAGTTATTTGCAAATGCAAGAACGGGGACAGGTTAAGACTGGGTTAAATCACAGCTATATATGTTTTTACAGAGACCCTCATTGTACATTCATTGAACTCTTAATCAAATTCACATACATGAAAACCCAGTCTGGCAGTTTCAGTGCTAATATTAAGGTGTCCAAATTAAATTGTAGAACTTTTGTATTCGGCCATTATTTTGTCTGCAAAAATTGTAATTTTCGTTTCGAAATTTGTTACCAAACGTAATCAGTAACCAGGCAACTCGTTTGGATACAAATCGTTGTCAAAGATACTCACAGATTCTGGCAAGATGGTTGCTTCTCGTTCAATGGTTTCTGAAAAGCTTGAATGGATTGCAAAATATCGGATTTAAAGCAAAACTTAATTTTTACAGCTGGATAAGGGCAAAAGTCTATTGTGATTCATAATGATCACCTAAGTCACGTCTTTCCAAACAGAGTAGATGCATACCAGACGGCTTCTGTGGGATTATATACGACAGTTTTGAAACAACTCGAATTTTGCCGTCATCGGTTATAACTGCATTTAATAACTTTTTTTGTTAGATATATTTTCTATACCTGTATGCAATTTAATAATAACAATTACACATTAAAAGTACTAGCAACAAGCAATAATACATGCACTGTCCACTAACAGACGCGCATCACGACGCGCTATGACGTTACGTCACCGACGTAAATAACGTCATTGATAAAAAGCGCAAATTTCTATTCTTTTTTTTAACACATTGCCCCCTAGTGACTCATTTTTGCGCCTCTATAAAATTCACATTGAGAAACCATTGTGATAAATAGAGCTTTTGCTCCTATAGGAACAAATGCTCTATTTATCACAACGGTTTCAAATTACAAAATTCTAAAAAAATCCTTTTCTCTAGTTAATGCTCCTTTTCGGTAGATTATTTAAAAAAAGGTTGGATCTAAAAATAGCCTAGGAGAAAATGAGTTAAAGTATCATACCTGCGCACCCACTTTGCAAACATGTTTTATACCATTCTGCTACTAGAGCAGATATTGTGTCCACAACTTTCATCCGTATACATCTGAGTATGCCTTGGCCAAAAGGTCATGGGTTCATATATTATGACAAACAATCAGCTAATTATTATTCATGATGCCATAATTTATTGACATGAATATTCATAAGATAACGGGACATAGAAAAAATGTTTTATGTGACTTTATAGCAGAAACTGTAGAATCGGGTCTATATTATTTCATTAGCAAACAGAGCAGCCAGTTCTCATGGGAGATTTCTGCACAGATGTAGTTCTATATTAACCCTTTCACTGCCAATGTCGCCTTCATGCACCACGACAAATAGTGCAGTCTCAGATCAGAGGCCGCCTTTTCAAGGCGGCGTCTGATCAGGGACTTCACTTTTTGTCTCAATCTCTATTTGTATACCTGTGCTTTATTCCTTTTAAATTTGCATTTACTTATCTCATTTCCTTATTGAACCAAGTGATTTAACAAAATTGGATTGCAGAAGACATTTAGTATGTTGGCGCCAAAAGACCATCGGCGTTTACACACCTCGTGTTTATTCGTTGAAGCATTTTAATATTCATGTCAGACATAATGACATCATGAATATATACTATATACATGTAGCTGCATCTTTATAATGGCTCATGTACACCTGGTTATTTTGGTATTGGTAGAAGCTGTAGAGTCAAATATATTAAAATTTTCATGAGCAAACAGAGTATAGACTCCTATAGGAGTCGTCTGGTCTTGGTCTATTCTGTTTGCTAAAGGCGCCAAAAGGCGTTTATGTGAAGGAGCGGGTGAAAACGATCTACTGTATCAACAAATACAGTAGAACCTCTCTATAACGGCCACTAAATTACATCAAGTATTTTGTGCTAAAGGCAGGTGGCTGCTTAAAGCAAGGTGAAAGTAAAACAGAACGCTCCTATAGGAGCGTTCTGTTTTACTTTCACCTTGCTTTAAGCAGCCACCTGCCATAAATACCAAATAATTAACACAATTTAGTGGTCGTTATAGAGAGGTTTTACTGTATCAACTGTACTAAGAGACAATTTTTACCTGATTAGTTTACCTGGTAGAGGCGCCTCTACGACGAGACTGTCAAACAGTTTGGATTCTGATGAGTCAGTGTCGTACCTGGATCCAGGCTCTTTCTAAGGGTAAACAGTTTGTACGTACACAGTAACCCCATCTGAATCGGAATTCTAGTAGAGAAGAATTTGATACCTCTAGGCAGGTGGCTGCTTAATGTAGGTTGAAAGTCGTGCAGAAAGCTCCTAGAGGAGCTTTCTGCACGATTCCATCCTGCATTAAGCTGCCACCTGTCTCAAAGACCGATATTTATACAAAATTTAACGTCCGTTTTAGAGGCATTTTACTGTTGATGAAAAACGGGGGATTTAAGCCACTTGATAGGTGCACAAAAATAACTGAAAAAGTCCAAAGATTTATAAGAAGATTTGAGTTATCTGCACTAATGCATCAAGAACACCTCGTTTCTAAAACTTTAATATGAAATGTGAAGCCATTTACGCTTTTGAAGTTACGCACATTCCATGCACTTAGCATATATAGATTTCTGTGGATACATCATTTCCACCTGTAATATAGTGTCGTCTGCTTCAACAATCGTCTGCCTATATAATCGTCAATAATCGTCTACTTCTTATAACCCTTAATCATTGTCTGCTTCAGTAATCGCCTCCTCCAAATACAGTAAAATCTCGATTATTCGAACACTAAAGTAAGTATTATTATCGGTCTTTAAGACAGGTGGCAGCTTAATGCATGGTGAAAGTCATGCAGAAAGCTCCTCTAGGAGCTTTCTGCATGACTTTCATCGTGCATTAAGCAGCCAAATGTCTAAAAGGGTCTAAATGTTTCTACCTGTAGGCAGGCGGCTGCTTAATGCAGGGTGAA
The DNA here is from genome assembly GCA_963576725.1 of Azorinus chamasolen. Lineage (NCBI taxonomy): Eukaryota > Metazoa > Mollusca > Bivalvia > Cardiida > Solecurtidae > Azorinus > Azorinus chamasolen. The sequence continues at coordinate 27,407,519 of OY755249.1, forward strand.
AGTCATGCAGGAAGCTCCTAGAGGAGCTTTCTGCATGACTTTCACTCTGCATTAAGCTGCCATCTGTGTTAAAGATCAATAATGGTACGTATTTGAGTGTTCGTAGTATCGAGATTTTACTGTGTTTGAGTCTTCGTAGTATCGAGGTTTTACTGTATTTGAGTGTTCGTAGTATCGAAGTTTTGCTGTATTTGAGTGTTCGTAGTATCGAGATTTTACTGTACATCTATACATAAATGCTATATTCAAATGATATCCTGTGAAAAACAGAAGTGTCATCTTCCTACCCTCTTAGACATATCGATCGAATAGTCCTGAAGCATTTTTACCATTTAGAAAACGAGAAACGAGAGCACTGTCATTTGCGAACAGAGTAGACCCAGATCAATGGGCTCCTAATACAGTAAAACCTCGATACTACGAACACTCAAACAGGTATCATTGTTTATCTTTAATACAGGTGGCAGATTAATGCAGGGTGAAAGTCATGCAGAAAGCTCCTCTAGGAGCTTTCTGCATGACGTTCATCCTGCATTAAGCAACCACCTGCCTCCAAAGACATACATTGTTAATTACTAAAATTCGCAGTGTCAATTTTTACTGTATTTAGAATCGTAGAGTATAGTCCGACAGGGAATTCCTGACAGTTACGTCATAATTAGTTTACTTGAATATTCATATGATATATCGTCATTTATAAGAGGAGACTGTGACTATTTGATTATGATAACATGCTTGTGGAGTCCGTAGCCGAGTGGATAAAGGCGTTCTCATCCGAATCAAAATGTACCTGGTTCGAAACCCACACAAGTCATTTTTTTCTTCTTTTGCCGCAACAACACATATGCCAAAAGCAAAAAAAAAGACCAAGCAGGATTAAACAAGAACAGAAAAAATGTTTAAAAAAATAGATCCTATATAAAAAATATTCTGACAAAAGTACTTAAAAATATTAAAACAAAACAACAAACAAATAAAATTATAACTCCCATTGAGTTTCGAACTCGGGTAGCTCGCATGCAAAGCCGCATACACATCCTTTAGAACACGGTATCAAATGGTGTAATGTATCTCTTATCTAATTATCCTATGCACAGCATATATTGAGGAAACCCTGTCTATGCCTTTTAATGAATAAATAATTTGAAAATATTCTTGTTTCTCGTGTTCTTTTAAATGTCCCCAAAACATTTCTGTACCTATTATCCTCCTAAGTTGACCTGAGACTAATGCATATTCCGTGTATTATCGTCGATAATATTCGGATAAATTTCCGAAGGTATACAAGAATGCGCTATAACTACAATCTATGGAACGCCATTCTGCCATGCCAATTGCTAAATACAAAATGCGAAATGCGTTTTGCCAATTGTGTAAATTGCTAGGGAATGGTCCAAATGAAAGATGTAAATGACAAATGCGAAATGCTTATTGCTAAATGCATGTTTGCACTACTGGCACTGAACAGCGCGATTTTTAAAGTGACTGTACATTTGCTAAATGCCTGTTTATTTACATTATTTAAGTTTATTGCTTATTGCACAACTAAATAAAAAATGTCGCTGTTCAATGCTTGTAGTGCAAATATGCATTTAGCAATAAGCATTTTGCATTTCGCATTTGTCATTTACATCTATCATTTGGATCATTCCGGTTCTTTCCCTAGCAATTTCCACAATTGGCAAAAAGCATTTCGCATTTTGCATTTAGCATTTCGCATTTAGCAAAGAGCATGGCAGAATGGCATTCCATAACAATCCTCGTGGAACATGATTATTACCGGCTTTTGTTTTGCTTTGTTTTGTCACAGAGTATTACGAACAATCCCGATAAACATGCCGAAAATTAATCGAGCCCCAGGTCAAATTGGGAGGACAATACCTATATGTAAAAGGAAATGACATCAAACATGTATTCAATCTTTAATCACGAGAATCACGGGTCGTTCTTTTGTCGACAGCCATTTTAACACCTGACATGGATTTACAAATATCTGGGAGAAAGTTTTCATTTTACCAGAGGTAAATATTTCTTCATTCCATCCATAACGATTCTTGTTTTACATTCTGTGTTCTTGAATGTTAGTCGCCGTTAAATTGTATGATGTTATGTGCAGATTTGGTAATTATTCGAAGCATTCGCTGTACTGCTGTTTTGTACATGTAAGGTGGTCACTAGAGCGACCCTTGTCTCTCTCAGGACAAAACTTAACTGAAACAGAATTGTGCATCTTTAAATGTTAACCCTTTATTCTATGAATTATTCATGTCGACTCCACCCAGTTAGAATATGAATTAACCTATTCCCTTATATTGATGCCCTTTGATGCCTCTGTATAGGCCACTTTATTGAAACCATTGTGATAAATAGAACATATGCTCCATAGGAACGAATGCTCCATTTATCACGAATGTTTAAAACTGTACAATATTAAACCTTTCCTTTTCCAAAGGCTTACTTTTGATTTATCTACAGAGGCTTGGTCTGAAAAATAGCCTACTTTCATACTACAGTAAAACCTCTCTATAACGGCCACTAAATTGGGCTAATTAGTTGGTATTTAGGGCATGTGGCTGCTTAAAGCAATGTGAAAGTAAAACAGAACGCTCCTATATGGGCGTTCTGTTTTACTTTCACATTGCTTTAAGCAGCCACATGCCTTCAACACAAAATACTGGATGTAATTTAGTGGCCGTTATAGAGAGGTTTTACTGTATCGCATACAACAAGTGAATGCATAGCTAAGCCAAACGTATAGAATCGGAGTTTGACATCGCAGGAGGGTCCTGCAAACTTTCTGTCATTGTGTTCGGATTACATTTCATCAGAATTTCAAAGTATTTCCACTTTACGGAAACACATTTTTGCAACATTTTTACCCAATCGCAAAAAGCAGATAGTTTTCTCTTGCTATCTGTTGGAGACAATAAAAATGACACTGCCAGAGAACTTCTTTTATCTATCTATCTATAACGCCGGACTCCACTTGTCGTGTATTATCGGCATGAGGGGTTTGTGCGTCGTGCAGATTAAAAGCAAATAAAAGTTGTGAAAGGAAGACTTCAAAAGAAGGATAGAGAGGAGAAATAAAGTGAGACAGGTGTTAAAATAGGTGAAAACAAAGACGCTAAAAACACTGGTCCCAGGCCTCAGGGGCGGTTTGAGATGAGGAAGGGGGTTAAGATGTTACGGAACCCCTCGAGATCAGGCTGAAGGACTGCGTCCGCTGGTAGGCTGTTCCACATCACCACCGTGTAAGGGTAAAAAGAATATTTGAAGTAGTTGGCTGTGGTGTGTACCTATCGGAAAGATAAAGGGTACATGTGGCGGGTCATTCTCGTAGGCCTTTCTAGATAGGACGGCAAGGACATGGCTACCAACCGATACACAAGTTTATAAAATATAATGAGCCGTCCTAGGTCACGTCTGTCTTGCAGAGTCTGCCAACCCAGGCCCTCCCGGAGTGCTGTTACACTGTTATAGTGTGAATGGTTATGTGTTGCCCATCTCACAGCTCTTTTTTGGACCTTTTCTATTCTATTAATATACCTGAGTGCTGGGTGACCATACACTTGATGAATATTCCAATTGAGGTCTTACCAAAGTCTTGTATGCAAATTCCCGAATTTTCTGATTTTTTGTCTTGATGTTCCTGGAAAGAAAGCTAAGAGTTTTATTTGCTGTAGAGGTTATATTTTCAATATGTTTATTCCAGGAAAGGTCCTCCTCTTTTGTTTGAGTCTGAGATAATTCTCAAGCATCTGACCAATCAGATACTTGCGAATGATCTCAGACTCAGCAGTTTTATAACATTAGACCATTGACTTATACTTCTGTCTAGAAAGCATTTGGAAATAAAGTCACAGGCACTCAAGTCGAGTGAATAAAGCGGATGGTTTTACAACTTTCAAGTTTTAACACTTTCCCTTCATATAAACGTGTTTAACGCATGTGCAAACAGAGCAGACCCAGATCAGACGGCTCCTATAGGAGCCGTCTGATCAGGGTCTGCTCTGTTTGCTTATGAACTTATAATAGGCAAGAATTTACAGTTTCTACCAATACCAAACCAATCCTGTCTATAAATACCATTATAAGAATTCAGCTAATGAATATTCATGATTTCATTATTTCTTACATGAGTACTGAACAAGGGAAAGGTTAAGAGACCAAAACTAAACAAGATTCTACAAGTTCGCATTTGTAAAAGAAGACGTCGTGTGTACGATGGGTCCCTGGCAATCGTTTGCTTCTATTTTATGTATATGACTGCATATAAACTCAGTCATTTGAAAAAGCAATTTGCACGAAATAAACGGATATCGTTAGCTATTGGATACATCATTCAAGTGCAAAGAATTATTTTTAAAAAAAAAAAAATACGTGGGATAAAACTATACGACAGAGCTTTTTGCAGGACACTCGTATAAGCAAACAGCGATGATCCTGATCTACTTTAGACAAGAGACCTGTATTGACCAGTGCTCCTTTTATATACCGATCTGATATAGGCAACATTTAAAACTTTCCCTGTTGAATATTCATGTAAGATATAATGATATACATGTAATGCTATTTATTAGCTGAGTTTTATATTGGGATATGTACACATAATATTTTAGCACTGGTAGAAATTGTAGAGTCATATCTATTATAATTTCATAAGCAAACATGGCAGTTTCGCCTAAGTGGGTGCATTTAAGCCAGCAAGAAGCATTTAGGTATATGTACTTGGGTTCGAATGCATTATTCTTTATTCCATTGTTCAAATAGTTTTAACAACTGTCATGCTGAAAATGATGTCTGCTCACACTTTGTCCTGCTGCACGTTATGTCTTACTTCCAATTCGTGCAAGGGTGTGAGACATACTGACCTTGTGGTCAAAGAGCTCTGATCCTAACGAGACGTCCATTTACCCGGAGTCCCACCAGGGTCAACCCGGTTTTCAAAGGTTCTACAAGGTGCACTAAACCCATTCACCCATGATTATTTTTAGACCCAACTTCATTTATCACAATGATTTACAGAGGCGTCAGAATGCGTCAGTAGGAGGGAATGGGATAAGTGAGGGTGATTAAATATTTGCTTTAGGGGCATTGGATAAGTATTCTTCCATTCTATGGTTCTAATATGGGGTTTCCCTTGATACAGTAAACCCTGTCTATAATGACTAATTTATGTACAAACACCGGGTGTGCAAGAGACAGGTTTTATTTATGGCAGAAAGACCGTTCAGTAGAATCTGTCTTAAGCGATCCTATATTGTATGGATTCAGGAGACTTAAAAAAGCAGGTGGTAGCTTAATGCAGGTCAGAAGTATTTCAAAAATCTCCTATTGGAGCTTTTTGAACTATGTTTGACCTGCATTAAGCTACTACATGCCTGACAGACCCATAATTAGACCTCTTTTTGGTGACCGACGTTCTACTGGAATTCAGGTCTTTCTGTATGACGGTCATCTTGCATGAAACTGCATGTACCTCCTGTCCGTAATGCTTACATTTGGGATATCTTTTGAGTGTTCGTTGTAGAGTGGAATGTCTGTATTTACTGTACTAAGAAAACCACTACTGACATAAGCTACACCAGCCACTAATTTTAGACTCATTTTCCATATCACATAAATCGACAACTGTTATATCCATTACAGATACTTACTTCACATTGTATTACCATGTTAACCCTTTGCTCCATAGATACGCATTGTAATGCCTTTGACTAATGACATAGCAGAATGGTTTTGGATAATATAACATAACATAACATATTGTTTATTTCGGTTTAAGCATAACAGCTCATCACCATACAAACATACATGTATTCTGCATGCAACGAAAAAACAACAACAAAAAAACAACAAAAAAACGAGAAAAACATAAACATAAAGTACATGATGGATGTGAGAGTGTAAATCATTAACGTTACATATATAACTTAATTGTGATTATGAAGAGTTCGTTAAAGTATCCCTGTATTTAAAACTCTTATAACAAAATATTGCTAATCTAGTGAGAATTGTTGTCTTATTACTACTTAACAGCTCAATTAGTTTAAACATGCTTGGTCGCTGCCAATAATATTTCTGAATATACTGTTTTCTAAAATTACCATATTTTGGACAAATTAATATGAAGTGATACTCATCTTCTATATCATTTAATGTGCAATAAGTGCATATTCTTTGGTTTCTTTCTATATTCCTGTGTCTACCTGTTTCAATTAGAAGTTTGTGTGACGATAATCTTATTTGAGCGATGGTATTTCGGTATTTGGGTATATGGAGCAAGGCTAGATAATCAGACCGCTCAAAAGATGTTTTAAGTTCCTTATACATAGATAAAGATGTGCTTGAATTAACACTTTCATACCAACCGGTAATGTACATATCTTTTAATCGGGACTTAAGAATAGGAATAAATGATTTAAAACAAACTGATCCGGGAAAGACCCATATCTCCGCGAAACCTGAATTACACAGTAAATCACGTACTTTTGATGACCAATTTACAACTCCGTCGAATTCTTCTATATCTCTTCTCTGCGTGTCAATTATTGATTTTAATATGCAATTGTCGTATTTTACAGAATAAAACTTTAACCAAAACTTAATTATTCTTACATGTCTATTTACATATAACGGAAACCGGCCTAATTATGCATACAAAGACAGCGAATTGGTTGCTACTTTAACATTTAACAGCCATTTACAAAACTTTCTATGTATTCTTTCGATATTCTCAGCTTTCGCAATAGTAAAGGTAGAATGGATTTTGGCTAATGGCATTACTTAATGGTTTTGGCAAATGGCATAGCCGAATGGTTTTGGATAATAGCAAGGTAGGATTGTGTTGTCTAATGACATAGCTGAATGGTTCTGGCCAATGGCATAGCAGAATGGTCTCGAATAATGGCATAACAGAAAGATTTGGGCTAAGTACAGAGCAGAAAGGTTTTGACTAATGGCATAGCCGAATGATTTTGGGTAATGACATAGCAGAATGGTTTTAGCTGATGAAATAACAAAATGGTTTAGGCTAATGACATGGCAGAATTGTTTTTGCTGATGACATTATATAACGGGTTTCTCCACACATTATCCAGTGGCCTGCTGAAAAAATGAATGCCATCTGACATGTATCAAGTTTTTACATACTTTCGATTCGTTAAGACTTTTGAGGAACTACTGACCGAATATCAAACAGATTGGGTCCTGGTGAGATGCCGAGTTATAGACCCAAGCTGTTTAAAAAATGCCATTCTGGTCGCACATAGCAGGTGAAAGGTAATCACTTCAACCAGTGCAATGCAACAGAAATGCAAACTGCTGAACCATTTTGAATGTGAACATCATCAAAGGCGAGCATGCCCTCAGGTTAAATCTGAGATTTGTATTTTAAATCCACACTCAGCGTGACAGTATTCAAGTTTTCTGAGATATTTAAATATCTGAATTCCTATCTAATAGCAAGTTCAAATATCTACGCACACTTAAAGTGAGTTTAAAGCGAATTTATCACTGCATCTACTTAATTGCGAATTTAAAATTGATGAAACAGCTGTTCCGGATTATTCAAAGAGATCTGATACATGAAGAAATCCTGTCATGTTAGCCTTTACCACGCTACTCTCATTTGCAAACAGTTTGGATCCAGATGAGACGCCGAGTACTCGGCGTCTTATCCGGATCCAAGCTGTTTGCAAATCAGTCGATTGTTCTCAAAAGCTTTAGCGAACTGAAAGTAGTCACAATTGCACCAGGTGCCATGCTTATAAAACTTTTTAGTTAAATCTGAGTTCGTTCTCAAGTTTTTGATTGGTCAGATTTGAGCCTTTGAAGAAAAATTACTTAGCGTACAAAGATATACACTCTGTTTGACAACATTGTGTTCTATATAAACAAAGATAGATTATGTGTTGAAAACAATAAACAGCAACAGTTCTTGTTACGGGCTTCATAACGTATATTTATATGAATACTATTTAGCACCTGTTGCAATTATAAATACGAGAAAACAACAACAAAATACTTCAGAAAAAAATGTCCATTATCAGATGCAGCATTATAATCGTAACTATCTTAGCCAGAGGCGTAATGTGGGCGAATATGAACTAATCTTTGCAGAAAGTTGTGGATCCAATTGTGACGCCGAGTAACTCGGCGTTTACTCGGTGTCGTATCAGGATCAAAACTGCCTGATCCTTCAATCGTACATTTGAAAAGAAAAGAAAAGGCTAGAAATGCATTGAGATTGGCGGGATATTTTGACAACGATAATTTACTCAGCAAGGTAAAGTTTTATGTGGTGATAACAATGAATTAAAATATAAAATAAGAAGCATGGCGCTGATAATGTGTAACGGTAGGGGTATACGAATCTTTTATTACAAGCCAACTGCTGGTTCTCATTAGAATCAAGGAGGTGATTTGGGCCCATGCCTTTGGCTCAAATCTGACCAATCAAAAGCTTGAGAACGAACCCAGACTCAACTAAAAGTTTTATAAGCATGGATACTGGTCAGTACCGACAAGACTGAGTTTTGCGGGATTGTTTTTAGAAGAACCCCATATTAACCTTTTCCCTGTTCTGTATTTTGTTCATATTCCATTACCTACTGAATATTCATTGACAAAATAGTTATAATTAAATATGGAAGATAGAACATTTTAGCCATTTTAGAAACTAAAGAAACAGATTTATCAAATTCCATTGGCAAAAAGTGCAGACCCTGATCAGACGGCTCCTATAGGAGCCGTCTGATCTGGGTCTATCCTGTTTGAAGATGCGTGAAAACACGTTTATATGACCGAAAGGGGGTAATTCCTCGATGCTCCTTTTATCTTGTTAATATTGATTATACAGGTTACGTCTAATAAAACAAAACAATATAACAGTTGGGTTCTACAGATGCGCCAAAAATATTTCAGTTAAACAGAGTACATTTTGGCTCAGGCAGAAACTCTAGAATCATATCGTTATTATTTCATAAGCAAACAGAGCAGACTCTGACTCCTACGGCAGTAGTCTGATCGGGATATACAATGTACTCAGGGTCCAAGGTTATAAAACTTCCGAGTATGGGATCATTCTCAAGTATCTGATTGGTCAGATTCTGAGCAAGCTCAGAATCTGACCAATCAGATGCTTGAAAATGATCTCAGACTCAAGCAAAATGTTTTATAACCCCGGGTCCAGGTGCAAATGTGTTAAAAGGCACATGTATGGACTAAAGGAGTAAAGCTATCACATACTTTCTAGAGAAAGTCTGTATTTTTGACATTTGAGATATATCGTCCTGCGTTAGGATACCACCTTTGGGAGCCCTTAAGCTGGCTGCGTTGGCCCTTTACTCCACAAATACGAGTCTCGGTAGTTCGTTTTGACATAGATCATGGGCGGTTGTAACTCAGTTTGACCTAGATAATGGTAATTGTAGCTTCGTTTGACATAGACCATTGGTAATTGTACCTCTGTTTGACCTACATCCAAGTCTGATCAGGATCTACTCTGTTTGCTTTCGAAATAAAACAGATCTACTTCTATAGTTCCTGCCATGTTAAACATTCACGCATAGGCTATTTTTAGATCCAACCTCTTTGAATTAATCTACCGAAAAGGATCATTAACTATAGAAAGGGAGAATTTTAAATGTGTGTAGTTTTGAAACCATTGTGATAAATAGAGCATTTGCTCCTATGGAGCAAATGCTCTATTTATCACAATGGTTTCCAAATGTTACTTTTACAGGAGCGCCAAAATGCGTCACTAGGAGGGAATGAGATAATATATCATTTTACAAATTAATCTAAGTGATATTTGTGATGCTATTGTTTCTCACATGAATATCCATGGACTAAAGTGTTAAAAATTGTAAACTGTATATAATATTCATGTATAACACTGTCACCATAGTAACAATGAATTGAACAGTTTGGTATTGCTCAGGTTGACTTCGATCAGGAGTGGTTGTAACTAATATAACTTTGATCTAGATCTGGTGTGGTTATATTTCAGTTTTACATGCACCATGGGTAGTTGTAGTTGACTTGGATCTTGATCAGGTGTTGTAGCTCGGTTTGACATAGATCATGGGTGGTTGTAATTCAGTTTGACGTAGACACGTGTAATTGTAGCTTAGTTGGACCTAGATCACCTGTAATTGTATCTCTGTTTGACCTATATCAGGGGCAGGTGTAGCTCAGGTTAGTTTGACCTATATCAGTGGTAGCTGTAGCTCATTATACCCCCACAAACGAAGTTTTTTTGTGGGGAGGGGGTATACGGGAGTCACCATGTCCGTCCGTTTGTCCGTCCGTCAGTTCGTTCGTCCGTCCGTCCGGCTTGTCCGGATCATAACTTCCAAAGTATAAAAGCTATTTACTTCAAACTTCATATACAGATAGACCACATTGACCCCAAGTGCAGTGCACAAGGTTCGTAACTCTGTCTTCAGTATTTTGGGAGTTATTGCCCTTTGTTATTTTCTCAAAATCTGGCTTGACCGGATCATAACTTTCAAAGTATAAAAGCTATTGACTTCCAACTTCATATACAGATAGAACACATTGACCACAAGTGCAGTGCACTAGGTTCATAACTATGTCTTCAGTAGTTTGGAGTTATTGCCCTTTGTTATTTTTCTCAAAATCTGGCTTGTCCGGATCATAACTTTCAAAGTATAAAAGCTATGGACTTCAAACTTCATATACAGATAGAACACATTGACCACGAGCGCAGTGCACAATGTTTGTAACTCTGTTTTCAGTATTTTTAGAGTTATTGTCCTTTGTTATTTTTTTTTATCAAAAGCCGGCTTGTCCGGATCATAACTTTCAAAGTATAAAAGCTATTGACTTCAAACTTCATATACAGATAGACCACATTGACCACAAATGCAGTGCACAAGGTCCATAACTCTGTCTTCAGTAATTTTGGATTTATTGCCCTTTTTATTTTGGTCAAAATCTGGCTTGTTTTAACAAAGGAATTTTTCCGGATATTTTCTCTGTCATACCTCAACAAAACCTTTTTTTTTTTAATTTTGCAGTATTGTTGAACACCATCTGAAGTTCTGCACCTACGATAAAGGTTTTGATTTGTCGCTTCGTGCATGAATGAATGATCTCCCTTTTCGTAATTCAACAAATGAAAATTTAGTGGTCGGGAGCTTTATTTCTATAACCCCATATCTGTGTCAAATGAGCTAGTGGTATTAATCAACTTTAGTGCTAGTTCTAGTTTCAGTTTGACCTACATCAGGAGTAGCTGTAGCTCAGTTTAATTTGACCTATATCAGTGGTAGTTTTAGCTCAGTTCAGTTTGACCTATACCGTGGTAGCTGTAGCTCAGTGTTTAACTTGACCTATATCCGTGTTAGCTGTTTAATTTGGCCTATACCATGCCCCTGGGGTAGTTGTAGCTAGATCGTGTTGGTTGTAGCTAACAATGTTAGTGAATATTGGCACAAGGTCTACACGAATTGTTACTTCCCAGAATCAGTGTTTTTCAAGGAGTATTGCAAATTATACAGGGTCTGTTCTGTTTGCTTATGACATATAGGGCTGACTGCGGGTTTTGTCAAAGCATACAGTTCCCTTGAAAATGTTATATTGCAATTCAGCTTATAAATACATGTATTCATACCCACATTATTTATTACATGTTTATATATGGAGTAAGCGGTTAAGCTACGATCTGTGCTGAGAAAACCGAACAGAATTAGAACTATTTCGGTGGTCGCTTTGACCCTTTCCTCCATGAATATTCATGTCAGCAATAATGACACCATGAATATTAATTAGATTAAATGTTATAGTACATAGACATGCACATGTATGCACTTGGAGTCATGTCAGATACTGTATAATCATATCTATAGTCCATGTATATCATAAGCAAACACAGCAGACCCTGATCAGACGGCTCCTATTGGAGCCGTCTGATCTGTGTCTACTCTGTTTGCAAAGGCGTATTTATGGAGTAAAGGGTTAAACTAGTGTTTATTTTGTTCCGTGTATTGGTAGGCTTATCTCTGCACGCCAAGTAACAATCGTCCGCAAAATTTGTCGTCTATTGCAAATTTATGCTTAAAGTGCATTCTCTCATTTGCTTTACAAAACAACAGTAACCAAATTGTTGAACAGGTTGCATCCGGATCAGACGTCTTATCACAAATTCGCCGCTCATGTTCAAAGAGTAGATAAAGTCTGTGAGGAACATTATATCTCCATTATATATATTTTATGGACCTATTTTTACCATTTTACACTGATGTAACATTTATCGGAAGAAAATACCAGAATTTCTCTCAATATAAACCAAAGATTGGTCGAAGAAAACGGATTCACGTCAGTATAAACCAAAGATTGGTCGAAGAAAACGGATTCACGTCAGTGTATTTCTTCAACCTGCTGAGAGATTTCAATTTTCTCAGGCTGATCTTGATTTTGACGTGCGTTTATTTTCGCTCGACTCATTAACCCTTATTCCGCCATTCGCTACCTGACTCGCATTTGCAAACAGCTTGGATCCAGATGAGACGCCGAGTAACTCGGCGTCTCATCAATTTCCAAGCTGTTTGACCCGCTGTCAATATTTTTTTCAAAAGCTTAACCCTTTCACCGCCGCAGTCGCATAAATGCACCACGACAAATAGTGCAGTCCCAGATCAGACGCCGCCTTTTCAAGGCGGCGTCTGATCAGGGACTTCACTATTTGTCTCAATCTCTATTTCTATATATGTGCTTTATTCCTTTGAAATTTACATTTATTTATCTCATTTCCTTATTTTACTGAATGATTTAACAAACTTGGACTGCAGACGACAATTAGAAATTTGGCGCCGAAAGGGTTAATCGAGTTTGATGACGTCAAACTTGTACCAGGTCCTTATTTGGGTAGACATATTCTAGCGTCACTGCGGGATAATGGTAAGAACGCAATGATCGAAATACAAAATCTCGATTATTCGAACACTAAAATACCTATCATTATCGGTCTTTAAGATAGCTGACAGCTTAATGCATGGTGAAAGTCATGCAGAAAGCTCCTCTAGGAGCTTTCTTCATGACTTTCACCGTGCATTAAGCAGCCACCTGCGTAAAAGGGTCTAAATTCTTCTATACTAAAATTTCGAATAATCGAGCTTTTACTGTAATCAGGGAACATAAACTTTGAAATTTTAATTAAATTGTCTGCTTTGGAAACCCTGGTAGACAGATGTCAAAAATAATTGGGGTGTATTTTTGGATTATTCAGACAGGCAAGCCACGTTTCTTTGTTAAGCGCTAACATACATATAACAATGGGAAACCCTCGATTACCTTCGCAAACGGTTTGGATTCAGGTGAGACGGCGAGTTACTCGGTGTCTCATCAGGATTAGCGCCGTTCGACGCTCACATTCTATGATAGAAACATGGTGGGTTTTTATATCATGTTGGATAAATCTTAAGTGCGAGGGTTGAAGGGGTCGGGGCTGCTTAACTTGCTAAAGGTAGGATATGTACCTATTACCCGACTATAACATTCAAATATCACATAAAAACAGCGTGAATACAAATAACCAGACTATTGCCAAACTTCATTAAGATATTTTTATGGTTGGAAAGCCAATACTGATTTAACAAAGTAGAACCCCTCTAAACCAGGCGTTAAATTCAGTATACATATCGGTCTTGGTGACAGGTGGCAGCTTAATGCAGGGTGAAATCTCAATTTTTTCTATGGGACAAGACTTTTGAGCTTGGGTATTATCCTCCCAATTTGACCCGAGACTCATGCATATTCCGTGTATTGTCGTCAATAATCTTCGGATAAATTTCCGAAGGTATAAGAATGCGCTGTAAGTGTACTATCCTCGTGGAACATGATTATTACCGGCTTTTAGTTTGTATGGAACGCCATTCTGCCATACTAATTGCTAAATACAAAATGCGAAATGCTTTTTGCCAATTGTGTAAATTGCTAGGGAATTTTCCAAATGAAGATGTAAATGACAAATGCGAAGTGCGAAATGCTTATTGCTAACTGCATGTTTGCATTACTGGTACTGAACAGCGCGAATTTTAAAGTGACTGTACATTTGTTAAATGCATGTTTATTTACATTAATGCTTATTGCTTATTGCACAACTAAATAAAAAATGTCACTGTTCAATGCTAGTAGTGCAAACATGCATTTAGCAATAAGCATTTTGCATTTCGCATTTGTCATTTACATGTATCATTTGGAACATCCCGGTTCTTTCCCTAGCAATTTCAACAATTGTCAAAAAGCATTTCGCATTTTTGCATTTAGCATTTCGCATTTAGCATTTAGCAAATAGCATTGCAGAATGGCGTTCCATAGGTTTGCTATTTTTAATCACAGAGTATTACGAACAATCCCGATAAACGCGCCGAAACTTAATCGAGTCTCGGGTCAAATTAGGAGGATGATATATTTATAAGCACAAACTATCAAAATATTCTGAGCAAAAACAAGCAAAATACATATTGGAGCGGTTTTGGGTAAGAACTTTGACAATGCCAGAAACTTTAGAATCAGTTCCATCAATCATATTAGAAACTTTAATAGAGTGAGTTCTAAGCCATACCAAAACTTTACAATCTATATACATGTAGTTCCATATAAGCAAGCAAGGCAGACACTGAACAGAAGGCTAAAGGGAACCGTCTAAACTGGGTCTACTTTATTTGCAAAGACATCAAAAGGCGCCTTTATTAAGTAAATTGTGACTGGAAGCGATATGCAACGACTAAGATGCAGACACACAGTTGAGAAGGGAAATAACTACTGCATATTATGTTTGTAGCTTGTAAGTTAGGTTAATGCCCTTATGTATCGATTTCGATGCCGTTTTCGGAAAAGAGGTACAGTAGAACCTGTCTTAAGCGGCCATCAAAAAGTGGGTCCCATTATGGGTCCGTAAGGCAGGTGGTAGCTTAATGCAGGACAAAATTAATACAGAAAGCTCCAATAGGAGCTTTCTACATTACTTTTGTCCTGTATTAAGCAACCCCCTGCTTTTAAAGACGTGTGTATCAATAAATGAATGGCCGCGTAGGACAGGTTCGACAGTACTACATGAAAAGGAGAATACAATTGGCCTCATAACGAAATGACACTTGGTCAACACTTTTTCTGGAGTTATGTAGATCTGATTCTACAGATTCTGCCACAGCTAAAAATCGTGTGTACATATATAGGCCTAACCATTCAACATTATAAAATTTCGGCTAATTAATTATTAATGATGTCATTATTTCTTAAATAAATATTCATGAGGGAAACTGCATGTATTAATTCCGATACAGACCCACCAGTCTTAACCCCCAGGTCAAGAAACCTGTATCAGTATTAATAATTAAACAGTCAATTGATTTTTACTCTCATTTAGTCATATCCTACGGAAATTCCTTAATTGACTTATTACTGTCGTCTGCATGGTTCTTTATATTGTACTCGCTGTATTATTAATATGAAACATCTGATGCGCTAATTTAAAGAGAGAATTCGCCGGAAGGAAATGTGTGTTGGGCAAAACGCTTTCGCCCATGAATATTCATTTAAGAAGTAATTAATGACATCATGTATGAATATTAATTAGATTAATTTGTTAAAATAGCACATGGACACAGGAAGTTTTAGCCATGGAAGAAACTGTATAATCATGCCTATATTATAACATGCGCAAACAGGGCAGACCCTGCCTGATCTGGGTATACGTACTCTGTTTGCAAAGACGTAGAAATGCGTATTTATTGAGTACATGTACATGCTAACTGTTTGAAAGCTCAGATTGTCGGTTATAAAATTAAATACTTTGAAATGTGAATGCGATATGCTATTTTCCATAGTTCCACCCACTACTCGATCAGCTGTACTACTTTTGTATTCGCGTTGTAATCAGTATGGACCTGTTTTATATTCAAGCTTAAAGCTTAATTCAATATCCCGAGATGTTTAAAAATTCATGCACTGCGGGAACTGGAATACACATAAAGCGTTTAGAAATTCAAACCCGATAGCATGTATATACAAGATTGTACATGATAGTCGGATATAGGTCCTACTTTCGATTTACCAGTAAAATCGCGAATGTATATCTAGGACACTTTCAGTTGCCTAGAGACATCGCAGGGGGTAATGAAGCCACTTGAGGTTGTGGTTCGGTTTGTATATACATTGATAAAGTAGTTCCAACTTAACGGCAGATCACTCCAAAAGTTCGGTAAATTATAGCCTTTATTTTGTTTAAAACTGAAAATATAGATAAATATGTACTCCTATGTATATGTTCATAACACAAGAGGCTAAATTTTACAACCATTAATTGCCATCGATCGGTCGCACGTGACGTCAGATCATTAGGAAAATTGTAAACGAACAAAATGGCGGATCTTGAGAGTTCTCTGACTGCAATGGACTGGCTCCCCCGTTTAACGGTCGGGGGAGCCATGGCTGGACAAATTGGTAAAGATAGTGGCATGCCCAAAGCACAGGGTGGACAACTTGCTATGAGAAAACCTCCAAATTCACCATTGGATACAAACGCTAAATTGGACGAAAACGAAGTGTCTAGTCACCGAGATGGCAAACCTCCATATTCATACGCCAATCTTATAACATTTGCCATAAACAGTTCATGTAAAAAGAAAATGACTTTAAGTGAAATTTATAATTGGATTTGTGATAATTTTCCGTACTATAAAGACGCTGGAAATGGCTGGAAGGTTTGTATTTCTTGTGACATGCATGTTGCCAGTTTCGACATATTTCATGCCTGTTGAATGGGGCTGACAGTTGTGATTGAGACATTGGAGTCTATCATCACAAGTCTACATTGTCAGCCTGTATCACACATGTCAGTGTTAAGATGTGTGATTTATTGTCACTTTTACAAACTTGCTCGGCATGTCAGTTTCTAGTCAAGGGAAATGGCACTTATTAAAAGAACACCACAGGGTGCCATTATGCCATACCAAGGCTCAGGAGATGGGTAGCAGAAACAATATTTCATCGAAAACAGTCTAATCATATAAATATTATTTCATAAGCAAACAGAGCAGACCCTGCTCAGATGGCTCCTACATGA
Source organism: Azorinus chamasolen (assembly GCA_963576725.1). Classification (NCBI taxonomy): domain Eukaryota; kingdom Metazoa; phylum Mollusca; class Bivalvia; order Cardiida; family Solecurtidae; genus Azorinus; species Azorinus chamasolen. The sequence continues at coordinate 27,424,617 of OY755249.1, forward strand.
AACATCTGATCTTCATGGGTCTACTCGGTTTGCAAGGGTGTGATTTATTGCAATTATTTGAGGGAAAGGATAAAGACAGGTTGCAGCTTAATGCATGACGTTCTGTCTGTATGAAACAGCCACCGACCTAAACGTTCAAATTTTTCTTTACTTAAAGTTCTAAATAGCGAGGTGTTACTGTATATTTGTATGCCCAACATCAGAGCTCCAGATAAGGTGCGTAAATTCAAACATTTGAAGAGTAACATATTTATTTCTCCATCAAACCCTATACTGTGACCACTCTTTGGAATTGTCTCTTCGAGACGATTCTAAAGAGTGGTCACAGTATAGGGTTTGGTGGAGAAATTACGATTTCAGTATTTGGGTACGCATCCTTATCTGTAGCTCTGCCAACACGGAATGTATGTAACTGATATTAACCCTTTCCCTGTTCAGTATAATATTGTATTTATTCATGTAAGAATAATGACATCATGAATATTTATCAGCTCAATTTTCAAAGGAATGTTTTATTTTAACTAAAATGTAGAATGAGATCTATATCATGTCAAAAGCAAACAGAACAGGCCCCTGATCAGATGAAACCTATAGGAACTGTCTGATTTTGGTCTAGATACTCTGTTTGCAAGTGTGGAAAATGCATAAATTTATATAAGGGAATGGGTTAATGCTCTTTAACTTTACATAGGTCAGGGCTCAACATTAACTTTTTTGCTTACTAGACCAGTCGGGCTAGTGGTTTTGAAAACTACTAGCCCTGACCAAAATGTCTTGTGCCCTGACTTGGTGATAAACTATTTTGGTTTTTAAAAACTCGTGAGATGTTGAACCTGTATGAAGTGTCAAATCCTGCTTTAAATACATTTTATCAAGAAGATTTAGAGAAGAGCAGGGTTGTTAAAATGTGTTTATATGTAGTGAATAATCTGTTATATTTGAATGTTCATGAAAATATGGCACTACAGTGCTACATTAAACACGATACAGGACCAGGAGTCATTTAAATTCTCAAGCCATTTAGGAAGAAATTCACAGTTTCGCTTCACTTTTTCATACGTATTCTTTGTTTCTGGTAGGCCCCTTCGATTTAGTATATTGTCATCGCTACTACCGCCGCATTTTGATGTAAAGCCGAAGTTTCAAAGTCACATTTCTTTCAACAGACGAATTTTACTTACGATAAAGCTTCCACACGTTGTTATTGTAATCAAACGTAAATGAGTCTGAATGTCGTAAGTTTTTGGCACGTGTTTTATTTATTCGGGAGATTAATTCAATACAGCATTTCGCGTGTTAACTCATTTATTGTTTTCAAAATGTTGCAATTAAACACTACATGCAAATTAATACATTGTACCGACGCTTTTTTGCGACAACTTCCTCAAAGGTGTTCCCTGTTCGATATCAAATATAGATACGAAATTCCAAGACTGGTATCCGTACATCAGTCACCACGTGGTGTTGTAAAGGCTAGCTAGTAGTGGGGAAAATAACGCGAAGAGCAGTCTGTAATTTTGCGCATGCGTACTATGTATAAACACAATTATAGATGAACCCGACGTGACCTATCTGTAAGTGTTTTTCTGCTACTTTCTCTTTCGATCGGTATCGCGACCGAACCGGGATTTATACGACAAGTCGGGCTAATGGCTTGGAATATTTGCAAGACCGGACCGACATTCAACCAGTGAATGTCTGTCAGACGTAGGTTAATGTTGAGCCCTGTAGGTGTATGTTATAGTAACTTATACAGTGTATAGTTTTATTAGCCTTGCTGTGCACAATTTCAATACCCGGCAGGGGTCCCTTGTTCAATCCCCCGCTAGACCGATGGATCAGTGCTTTACACTTGGCATCTAAGAACCAGAGAAATTCTATCGATAATGAGAGTAGGGCATTGTGCATGTCTTTATTAGTATCTGCTTCCCTATCTCTCTGGGTTGGGCCTCCGTGGTCGAGTGGTTATGGTCTTCGACTGACAATCGCTTAGTCCCTTACCGCTGTGGTTGGAATCCCGGTCTGGGCATTTGGATTTTTCTTGTGAGGAAGCTTTCCAGCTGGCTTGCAGTAGGTCGGTGGTTCTCCCCAGATGTTGTTCTATGCTCGAAACAATGCAATGTGTTCCGTGCGCAGATAATCCTCTGGGGTCTTCCTCCAATTGTAATTAGCTGGACATCGTGATATGACTTAAATACTGTTAAAGCAATATAAAACCTGATGAAAACCAAACCAAACCCTCTCTCTGGGTCGTACACTTAGGGGCTAGCCTATATTTGGCGGAAAGGACGTTAACACAACCAACCAACCTTTCTGCATGTGCAAGAAATAATGACATCATGATTGAGTATTAATTGGATAAATTTTTATAATGGCAGACGAACACGGGCCATATCTATATTATTTCGTAAGCAAACAGAGCAGACCCTGATCAGATGCTGCCTGATCTGGGTCTACTCTGTTTGTAAAGGCCTGATCTGGGTATTTTGTTTGCAAGGTGTATATAATTAAGAATGTAAAAGGTTAAGACATATAGCTTGGGTCATTTTCTATTGTTTATTTATTTACATGTTTGCCCTAAATATCCACTAGGTTGTAAAGCTGTTTAAACCGTTCCTCCATAAATACGCCTTTCTACGCTTCTGTACACAATTCTAAAATTTTCCTTTTCTCTAGTAAATGGGCAGATAGATTAGGTAGATTTATTCAAAGAGGTTGGGTCTAAAAATAGCCTATGAGGGAATGGGTTAAGTCAATTAACTTTATCAGTGTGATCTGAGTCTGCATTATTTGTCTGAGTTTGACTGTCAAAATACTTAGGGTAGTTAGGGTATTGATAGTTATCACAATAATTCTGATAAAGAAATATAGTGATAGTCTGCTTTAGGCTTTCATTTATACAGTAGAACCTGTCCTGAGCGGCCATTCATTTATTGGACATACAAGTCTTAAAAAGCAAGTGGTTGCATAATGATTTATTATGACATTCCTGTAGACGGTTTCTGTATTACTTTTTACATGCATTAATTAAACTGCCACCTGCCTTACAGAACTATAATTTGTCCTCTTTTTGATGGTCGGCGTCGCTTTTAAACCCTTTCCTCCATGGATATTCATGTAAGAAATGACATCATGAATAGTGGAGTAATGTGTTAAAATAGCACATGGACACAATAATTTTTGACAATGGCAGAAACTGTTGAATTACATCTCGGTATAGATTCTATACTATATCATAAGCAAATCAGGAGCCGTCTGATCTGGGTCTACTCTGTTTGCAAAGGCGTAGAAAGGCGTATTTATGGAGTAAAGGAATAAGACAGGTTTTACTAGGTAGACATTCATAAGATGCATACAAACTGATATCATAATGGCTGTACTAGACCTATGTTTGAGTTTTATTATCCCATTCCTCCATAAGCTTATTTTTTTAGACCCAACCTCTTTGAATAACTCTACCAAAAAGGAGCATTTACTAGTGAAAAGGAATTTTTTTTTGTAATTTTGAAACCATTGTGATAGAGCATTTGCTCCTATGGAGCAAATGCTCTATTTATATGTATCACAATGGTTTCAAAAAGTGACTTTTACAGAGGCGTACAATGTAGAAAGACCTGTGTATTTATGGAGGAAAGGGTTAAAATGCTCTTGAGTCTCTCCCTCCCTATTTCCCCTTTCTAAAGGGTGGTATATTGCTTTGCACCAGTCGGTTGGTTGTTCTTGATATTTGGTAGGGATGTTGATCATGGTGAGTAGATGACCTCTGTTGATTAGTAGGTTATGGTTAGAGTCATACTTCAATGTCAAAGGTCAAAATTGTAGGCTTGCTGCCACTAGGGTGCAAACTTGGTTTACAAAACATCTTTTGTTTCAAATCAATCGGCTTCTAAGCCTTTATTTTATACCTTTATATCAATAGAGCTAGATGATATAAAATCTTTGTTTTTTCATGCTTCGTTCATTGAAAGCGTTGGTTTGTAACATTAAGAAATGTCTTATGCTGACTTATCCTGGAGGTAATGGTCAACCCTTTGACCCTTTCCTCCATAAATACGCCTTTCTACGTCTAAGCAGTAGACCCAGATCAGACATCTGTAGAAGCTATATCTGTTCAGAATCTGTTCTGTTTGCTTAACCCATTCCCGCATATTGACGCCTTTTGACGCTTCTGTAAAAGTCACTTTGTGAAACCATTGTGATAAATAGAGCATTTGCTCCACAGGAGTCTGTAAAAGTCACCTGTTGAAACCTTTGTGGTATTAATGCTCTATTTATCACAATGGTTTCAAACTACAATTTCTTTTTCCTTTTCTCTAGTTAATGCTCCTTTTCGGTAAATTTGTTCAAAGAGGTTGGGTCTAAAACTAGCCTATGGAGGAAAGGGTTAATATTCATGATGTATTTAGTTCTTTCCTGAATATTCATGTAGTGTAGAGTTAATTAATTTATAGTGACTGGTGCATAAGCCCTGGTGGCGATGTTTGTATTGATAATTTTGTTAGTTTGTGTATCAAATTATTGGAAAAACCTCTTGCATTTTCTGTTTCCTAGTAGAAGGCCATTCTTTCATTCTTCAAATGTATTATTACGTTATCAAACCATTTGGATCTTGATAAAATTGACATACAGTTGAACTTTGATATCTCGAACTACAAGGGACTACCGGTATATAATTTTGTTCGAGATAACAGAAGTGCATGTTAACCATTTCTAATCTGAAGAATTTCTTGAGTTCACAACTTAATACAGGAGGAGCTTCCTGTAGGACCTTTCAGCATTAATTTAGACCTGTATTAAGCTGTCACATGTGTTTCTAGATATCTGTAGCGATTCATTTTACAGCAATTCCGTATTGTAAGTTTTGGAACAACCAAACTTCTAGTTCGAGTTATTCCCTTAGTTCGAGTTATCCGAGTTCGAGATATCAAACTATAGTAGCAGATAGTGTAGACCCTGATCAAACCTCTCCATCAGAACCCATTTGATCTCGGTCTGCACTGTTTTCCTAAGTTTGCCTGTCAGCGTACTAAGCGTAAACAAAAGCACGTAAGAATATTCTGCTGTAATTCTGAAAGTTTAATTTCTCATAAAAGATGTCGGAGTGTCATAAATAGGCATAGAGTTACCTGGTGTCTCATCTGGATCCAAACTGTTTGTGAACATCAGTATTTACTTATAAAATCATAGATCTTTATTAAGCACATGCATACAAGACTCACTTAACCCTTTACGCCATAAATACACCTTTTTAAACCTTTGCAAACAGAGTAGACCTAGATCAGATGGTCCCTCTACAGTCCCACTATCGCTTGCAATCGTTAAAGACCACTGGCGACCTCTGAAACCGGCGATTGTCGGTGATTAAATTTTAAAAAAATGCTTGACAGTCACATTGGAGATGCTTCTACAACCAGCGTAAGGCAGAATGCCAACGATCATGTGCCACGTCACTGGTATTCGTACGAAGGTTCCACAATCACTTCCACCCTGTTGTGTGGTCTATACCTAGTCACGGGTAATCTTTAGGCAGTCACTGGTGATCACACGACAGTCGTAGGTAATTGTAGAAAGGTAGCTGACAGTCGTACGATGTAGGGAAGATCACCAACGACCAGTTAAAGATTGTTGGAGACCTTCGTACGACGATCGCACAATTGCCTAAACCTCTAAGGTACCTCTTAAAGGACCAGTTCGATCATAAGGAGGTTGTTGTGCATGATCAACAACCTCTCTATGACTGAAACGACACAACAAGAAACGATTACTGAAGACAACCCAAGATTATCAGTGACTTGTTCGATCTTTGTATGAATATCGGTGACCAGTCTCAGGTCGTTAGCAATCGTAAGCATGTCTTAAGGGGTTGTAAGACTTAGTGGGACTTTTCCCTTTAAAGGTGGTTGTTTTGCATGAACAACTTCTGTATTGACTGAATTTGGTTGCATGACTGGAAACGATTACCAACGATTACTGAAGACCACCGGCGATTATCAGTGACTTGTCGCGCTAACTTCGTACGAATATCGGAGGTCACTAGCAATCATAAACAGGTCTTAAGGGGTCGTAAGGCCTAGTGGGACTGGGTCCTTAAGGAATATTATAGATCTTATTCTACAGTTTCTGTCTTGGATATAATGTCATTTTAAAAAAATGTGAAATTGCTGTTCATGTCATTATTTTTTACATGAATATTCGTGGAGTAAAGGGTTACATTTTCTCAGCTATTAACCCTTTGAATGGCCCATTAATTATTTGATTAATTTGGATGACAAACGTCGCAGATGGCTGATCAGGGGGCCTCTTTAGGAGCCTTCTGATCCGGGTCTACACTGTTTACATATATCGGTGCACTTGTTTCTGGCATTCAAAGGGGTATCTGGTTATAAAAGGATGAGATATGATATTGTAAGACAAGTGTGTGCAATATATTTTCTTTTCTCTTTTCAGAATTCAATAAGGCATAATTTATCATTAAACAAATGTTTTCTAAAAGTACCTCGGTCTAAGGAGGATCCCGGAAAGGTAAGAACAGTACTTTGTAATTTGTTGTTTTGATTAGTAATGTCTGATCAGGTTCTGCTCTGTTTGCCATAGAATTTGATAGATCTTTTTCTTAAATTTCTAAAATGGTTACAATGTTCCACCAATGTTACAATGTTCCAAGAATATTCAGTAGGCAATGAAATTTGGATTAAATATAGAACAGGGAAAGGATTTTAAAAAAAATTAATATTCATACTGTCATTATTTCTTCCATGATTGTTCATGGAGTAAAGGGTTAGGACCCTAGCTTTTCTAATTTGAAGATCAGACAGTTCTAAGTGCAGTGAAATTTAACTCTGTGCACGCTAAGTAATTTTTCGTCTGCAGCAATTGTCGTCTGCTTCAAATCTTTCTCTCTTTTTTTTTTCAAAAATATGGTCAAGATGACAAACAGTTTGGATCCTGATGAGACGCCGCATTATGTGGCGTCTCCTCTGGATCCAAACTGTTTGCATAGGTAATCACAGTTTGGCCGCTAGCGTGCATAGAGTTAAAAGAAGATTTTGAAATATCCCTGCACCATTTTGAAATACCCATGGTGCATAATTAGGTGTAACATTTGCATTGTATCTGTAATATTAAAATTGGACAATGGGTGTACGGTAGTGTCACCATCGTGAATTGTAATCAAGTATCTGAAGAAAAAACCCTTGTTTGAATGTTCAATTTTCAAAGTGTAATGGTCCATGTTTGACCCTGTACATCTTCAATATGAATGTAAGAAATAATGACATCATGATTATTTATTAGATGGAATTTTATAGTGGTACATGGCCACGGGATTTGTTTTACCTTGATATACACACTCTGTAATATCACATCTCTATAATTCCTTAATCGGGAATTCCTCCATAGGCTATTTTTAGACGCCACCTCTTTGAATAAATCTACCCAAAAGGAGCATTTACTAGAGAAAATGAAAATGTTAGAATTGTGTAGTTTTGAAACCATTGTGATAAATAGAGCATTTGCTCCATAGGAACAAATGCTCTATTTATCACAATGATTTCAAGAAGTGGCTATTACAGAGGCATATTAATGGGGAAAAAGGGTTTAAGCAAACCCTGGTCAGACGGCTCCTACAAGGGACCTCTGATCTAGACCTGTTCTGTTTACAAAAGCGTACAAAGGTGTATTTATGGAGTACATATAGGGCCAAATCAAGAAATTCCCTTGAAAATTTTACTTTAATAAAAATTCAGCAAATAAATTTTCATGATATCATATTATGTTGAACAGGTAATAAAGAATTAAGGGACTAGTTGTCAGTACAATAAGGATTTTTGTCAGGACCCTTAATCTTTTCAATGCTTGTTAAACCATAGAGTCTGTTTAGTATAACAGGCTTAAATTTACCAGAGGATTTTGAATTGCAAACAGTGCAGACCTTGATAAGGGGTCTCCTCTAAGAGCCCTCTGTTCTGGGTTTACGCTGTTTGCACTGTATACCCAGATCAGACAGCTCATATAGAAGCTATCTGATCAGGGTCTACACTGTTTGCTTTTGGAATTATATAGATCTGATAGAGCTGTAGAATCAGAGATCTACATTTTCCATAAACAGAGCAGACCCTGATCAGATGGCTCCTATAAGAGTCATCTGATCTAGGTCTACTGTGTTTTCAAAAGCATAAAAAGTCTTATTTATGGAGTAAAGGCAAAATGGTTGGATCTGGATAAGGGTTATTGGCATCTATTCTGAATCCAAGGTTTGGTCAAAACAGTTATAATGAAATATGGAAGGTGGAACATTGTAGCCATTTTAGAAACTAAATAAACAGATCTATCAAATTCTATTAGCAACAGAGCAGACCCTGATCAGACGGCTCCTATAGGATCTACTCTGTTTGCAGATGTGTGATTAAAGACATTTATATAATAAAGGAAAGGGTTAACAAAGATTTTTAGTTCAACAAATAGTATTATGTGTGCAAACAAAACTACATACAGTTTTGTCTTAAGCAGGCCATGCAATATATTTATCAGCGCATGTTATTTGTTTTTTTATACAGTGCAAGTATGTTAGGGTTGTCAGATTTCAGTGCTGTCGCTGATTGCTGATAATGCATTATCAGCATAAAATGTGTAAATTCTGACCAGAGGCATAAGGTTAATCCTTTACCTGATGAATATTCATGTAAGAACTAATAACTTAATGAATATTTATTAACTGAATATTAACAATGACACATAGACATGGGATGTGTCAAAGTACCCTGTGTCCATGTGTCATTTAAAAATTCAGTTAACCCGTTACCTGCTCTATGTTAATTTCAAATGTCAATACCTACTGAATATTCATGGACAAAATAGTTATAATGAAAAAATGAAAATTGGATATTGTAGCAATTTTGGAAACTAAAGAACCAGATCTATCAAATTCTATTAGCAAACAGAGCAGACCCTGATCAGATGGCTCCTCTAGGAGCCATCTGATCTGGGTCTACTCTTTTTGCAAATGCGTGAAAACATGTTTATATGAGGGAAAGGGTTAATTTCATGGCAGAAACTGCGAAATCTGTTGATAAGTCTGATCTGTTGAGTATTCATGTAGTAGGAGTGAATGACATAGTGAAAATTTATTAGCTGAATTTTATAGATGAGTGATCCATTATTCCATAATGGTATGAAAAGATTGAATTAGAGGATTTTGAATGACAAACAGTGTGCAGATGCTGGTTTGAATCTTGACTGTTTACTCAAAAGGTTAACCCTTCTCGTGCTTAACCTTTTCCCTGTTCTATATTTATTCTAAATTTCAATACCTACTGAATATTCATGGACAAAATAATGAAATGTGGAAGGTAGAACACTGTAGCCAGTTTAGAAACTAAAGATACAGATCTTTTAAATGCATTCTATTAATAGCAAAATTTGGAGCAGACCCTTAGCAAACAGCTCCTATAGGAGTCATCCGATCTGGGTCTACTCTGTTTGCAAATGCATGAAGACACGTTTATATGAAGGAAAGGGTTACTCATGACCTGTCATTTACAAACATTTGTGTAACTCACCATCTCATCAGGATCCTAGCTTTTTGATACTCAGTGAATAGTTACTCAAAAGTTTTACAAATTGGAAGTTGTATTAAACTTGCAATAAATCAGGGTTTTATATGACATTTCTTTTCAGCATGACATGTTCTTTAGGGAATAGAGTTTCCCTGTTTCTCTGAGATATAAATGCATTTTCACACATTTGCAAATAGAACCGACACAGATCAGATGGCTACTATAGGAGCCTTCTGATCAGTGTCTGCTCTGATGCTTTTGACATGGTACAGTATACTATAGCTCCGATTTTACAGTTTTTGTCCAGAAAAAAACTTCCCTTGAAAAGTTTACATTATGAAGAATCAGCAAATTCCATTATATCTTACAGGAATATTGGAAAGGGAAAGGGTTAAAAAAAATCTTTGTCATCATGAGAGGATTAAGCAATTCTAACCTAATGGTCTGATATCTGGTTCTCTGTCACTCAACTCTGAGTAGGCAGGGCACTGGTAAATTGTCATCTGCAAAACTTGTCGTCTGCTTCAAATTCTTAAAGCGGATTTTCTCAGATTGTGTTTCAAAGATCATGATCTGAATGTCAGAAATTTTGGATCCTGATCAGATGCCAAGTTACCTGGCATATCATCTGGATCCAGACTAATCACACAGGTTGTCATGATTTCAGTCCTAGCTTGTCTAGAGTTACATGTCATAGTGGAATAGATTTCACACTGAGTTCTTGATGACATACAGTCAGACCTCTGGAGTCCAAACTTAAAAAGAATTGAGAAATTTTAAGGCAGCCGATTGCTTAATGCAGGGTGAAAGTCATGCAGAAATCTCCCAAGGGAGCTTTCTGCATGATTTCCACCCTGCATTAAGCTGTCACATGCCATAGCCATGTTACCTGTCTAAAAGACTGATAATATGATACATATTTAAGTCTGTAGATTATTGAGGTTTTATTGTAGTATTATAGTATAATACCAGTCTATCGTTTGGGCAGTGGATCAAGAGTTTATGTACAGAAGACATTATCTCAATATTAGCACAATCTGGATTACAAATAGGATAAATATCTCTTTCCTTCCTGGGGCATTTAAGTTAACCTGCATGTGCCCATTGTCATATGAAATAGGCATTAGTGTAGACCCAGATCACTGGGCTCTTGTGTTTGCCCTGTTTGCTAAACAGATGGATGTGGATGGGTTATACCCAGCAAATGTTTTGTTTGCTGTTCCCCCTCAAAATAAAAAATGGATGGGTTCCAAAATAAGACCTGGACGAGTTTTTCTTAAATAATATGGGATTAAATGGGTTAATTTCTGATTCAGCTCTTTTATTCTGAAATCTGGTGAGTTAAAGTATGCAACCGCATTTGACACCTTTGTAAACAGAGTAGACTCAGATAATACAGCTCCTGTAGGTGTTGTCTGATCAAGATCTGAATCTGCCCTGCTTGCTTATGATATTGATGTAAAATAAATGTGATTATGTTGTTTCTATCATGGCAAAAGAATCCGGTGTTCATTTAAAAAACCACTGTAAAAATGCAGTCCTAATTTTTTACATGGGTATGAGGTAAATGGTTCATAGACTCTCACTCAGTCACTGCCCGATCAGATGTCTGTACTATATGGTAGTGAATGCATGATAACGTAGGCAAAGTCTTGATCTAGATCCATTCCATTTATAATTAATGTACCCTATTATTAACCCTTTACTTCATAAATGCACCTTTCTACACCTTTGCAAACAGTAGACCCAGATGAGTATAGAAGTCATCTTATATTATCAGGATGATATATGATCTGTTTGCTTATGATATATTATAACACAATAATCTAATTAGTATTCATGACATCATTATTTCTTACATGAATATTCATGGAGGAAAGGGTTAGATTAAGTAATCAGACGAGCATTGGTGCTGCACACGGCTATTGTTTATTTATAGTGATAAACCCAGAAAGTGCAAGAAATGAATACATGTACATTAGACATTTGCAAATAGTGTAGACCCAGATCAAGTGACACCCTCAGGATCTGCAGTTTGTCATGAAAAATAGTTTTGCCCATTGATACATTATTTTATTTGATTAACCCATTCCTTTGTATAAACATCCTTCACACATTTTCAAACAGAGAAGACCCAGATTAGACGGCTCCTAGAGGAGCCATCTGATCAGGATCTGCTCTGTTTAATAATGGAATTTGATTGATCAGTTTCTTTAAACTTTAAAATGGCTAGAAAGCTCCACCTTCCATATTTCATTATAACTATATAAGTATTTTGTCCATGAATATTTAGTAGGTATTGAATTTGGATGAAATATAGAACAGGGAAAGGTTAATAATCAGAAAGGGCCAGGGAGCTGTTATAATTATTCAGCAGATTTAAGGTTTAATATATTTATGTGTGTACATGATTCAAATTCACAGATTGTATTCAAAATTATACCCCCAGTGCCTTTTATAGCTTAGAATATGAGTTATCAGGGAAACACATTTTACACCTTCGTTTATGGTTGAAATATTTTGTGTTTTTGAACTGTTCAGTTGATCAAAGTAGATAATCAGTGACCGTTGGGTTTTTGTAAATGGAAAAGCGTGGGTGTGGAAAGATAGTATGTTCTCGCTTTGATTTACAGCTGATTGGAACAGACATGTTTAACTCTTAGCCTGCAAGTGGTGAAGCCTTGATAACCTATATGTAATATCGGTGTCTTGTATCAGGACCCAAACTGTTTGTTACTGTGACCATATTTTTGCAAAGAAATGAAAGAAATGTTATGTTAAAGTTTTAAAGCAGACGACAGTTGTTGGAGACAAAAAATTGCTTAGTGTTAAGATCACAATCATGGAATGACTTCATATTTGAAGACTTAACCATTTCCCCGTTCAATATTCATGTAAGAAATAATGCCATCATGAATATTAATATTAGCTGAAATTTTATAATGTAAACTTTTACATGGGACTGTTTTTGCTATGACAAAAACTGTAGAATCAGATCTAAATCATGTCATAAGCAAACAGAGCAGACCATGATCATATGGCTCCAATAGGAGCTGTGGGAGCCGTCTGATCTGGGTCTACTCTATTTGCAAAGGGGAAAGGGTTAACCAAGTTCACCAGGAAGAAAAGCTACCTGCCTCACTAAACACAAATTCACAATGCGGGAGACTTGAGTCTTTTGCAAATAGTGTAGACCCAGATGAGAGGGCTCCTAGAGGAGCCCTCTCATCAGGGTCTGCACTATTTGTCTATAGAAAAATCTCAAATATTCACTATAACAAGCTTGATCTGTTTGAATTCTTGAATAGTCAATTCAGCATTGTTGCATACTGTTACAACTAAGTTTGCTTATTTGTTAGAGATATCTATTGTTATTGTAATAAATTTCCTTTTCCAAGGTAATACATTTCCTTGTATTATGCTTTTTATTCAAGAATTAAATTTAAAGACACTTCAACTTTAAAAAAACTACAACAATCAGAAAAGACCCTGATTAGATAGCTCCTTCATGAACTGTCTGAGCTGGGTCTATACTATTTGCAAAGGCATGAAAAAGTGTTTATATGAGGGAAGGGGTTAAGTTACAGGATTATTGTACAGCTGGCATGGTGATGATACATTCAGCAGTTGTAAACAGTTCAGCTTGTTGAACTGCTGCAGTCTACTTAACCCTTTACTCCATAAAGACGCTTGTACACATAATACTAAAATCGTCATTTCTCCACCAAACCCTATACTGTGACCACTCTTTAGAATCGTCTCTTCAAGATGATTCTAAAGAGTGGTCACAGTATAGGATTTGGTTGGGAAATAAAGGAGCTACATTGTATTCTTGAAAATGTTTAAATTTACTCATCTTATCTGAACCTCCGTTTCTTAGTAATGCCTTTGCAAACAGTGTAGACCCAGATCAGTATAATAGCTCCTATATGAGTCGTCATATCAAGGTTTGCTCTATTTGCTTATGGAATAATATAGATCTGATTTACAGTTGTTTTTTTGGCAAAAAAAAATCATAAATATTCATGGAGTAAATGGTTAACCTTGTACTCCAGAGGCCTATTTCTGGTTTCTACACGGTTACATTTATATTAGGCCTTAACTTATTCCCAATGCAAAATTATATTTTTCCCCAATTTTGGCTGTCTGATCAGGGTTTACTCTGGTTGAATATGGAAATATATAGAACTGATCTAAAGTTTCTGTTGTGGCTAAAATTCTCTTCTTCATGTATCATTATACAAATCCAGTCAATAAATGTTCTTGAAGTGAATAGATTCTGTTGCAATTATTCATGAGATGAATGGTTCAGATATCTTTTCAATTTTCAGGGATCTTATTGGACAATAGTTACAGTTGAACTTCGATATCTTGAACATCAAGGGACCATACAAATTAGTTCGAGATAACAGAAGTTCCAGTTGTCCGATTTCTGATCTGGTCAGTTTTTTCAATTTTAGCTTAATGTAGGTCTAAAGTAATGCTAAAAGCTCCTACAGGAGCTTTCAGCATTACTTTAGACCTGCATTAAGCTGTCTCATGTGTTTCAAGATATGCGTAAATCTGTAATTCTGTATCGTATGTTTTGGAAGGACTGAACTTTTAGTTCGAGTTATCCCGGAGTTCGAGTTATCCGTGTTTGAGATATCGAAGTTCAACTGTAGTTAGATTCTAGTGTAATTATTCATGAGTTAAAGAGTTCAAAATATCTTTTCAATTTTCAGGGATCCTATTGGGCAATAGATAGTAATCCGCAAGAAGATCCATTACCACCTAGAACTGCAACGTTAAGCAGAAAAAGAAAATTAGAGGTATGTTTTGAATTTCATGTCAGTGTCTTGTACATGTACATTGTTTACAAATTTAATACTACCAAGTATTTACAAAATATAACCCAGGACATATGAGGTCCTGAAACCCAGGAGAAAATCATGATGGTATTAGAACACCTGAGCTGTCTGCTCTAAGTCTACATTGTTTGCAAAGGCGTTAAAATGTGAATGGGTTAAACCATATACCTTAACCCATTCCTCCTTAGTCTATTTTTAGATCCAACCACTTTGAATAAATCTACCCAAAAGGAGCATTAACTAGAGAAAAGGAAAATGTCAGAATTTTGTAGTTTGATACCATTGTGATAAATAGAGCATTTGCTCCTATAGGAGCAAATGCTCTATTTATCACAATGGTTTCACAAAGTGACTTCTACAGAGCCGTCAAAAGTCGTCAATATGAGGGAATGGGTTAAACGATGTAAACCCTAAGTAACTTAGGTATAAGGACTTTCAGTCTTCCCACTCCATCACATTGTAAGCTGCATAATTCAACTTGACACCATTTTGATTTAACCTAATTTAGACTGACTTAGTGCCAAATAGTGTAGACCTTGATCAGTCGAATCCTTCAGGAGTCTTTTGATCAGGCCTCTTCACTAAGTTTGTCTGTTGAATATTTGAGGTAATTAGGGTAGTCCTTCAGAGATAGTTTGATCTGGGTCTGCACTATTGCCAAAGTTTTGTCTTTCCTAATACTTAGGTAATTATGGCAGTTTTTCCGGGGTAGTTTGATCTGGGTCTGCACTATTTGCCAAAGTTTGTCTGTCCTAATACTTTGGGTAAGTAGGGCTATATTTAAACTGGGTCATCTTTAATGGGTGATACAATCTCAGTGATTTCTTTGACAATGCTACATACCGTTTACCAATCATAATTTAAAAATGTCGGTTAGAAGAGGTACAGTAAAAACCCTCTAAACTGGACATCAAAATTGGTATCAAAACATCTTTCAGACAGTTGGCAGCTTAATGCAGAGAGAATGTCATGCAGAAAGCTCCTCTAGGCTCCACCCTGCATTAAGCTGCCACCTGCCTAAAAAAGACCTAAATTGTTCTGTCATAAATTTCCAGTTTTGAGCGGTTCCACTGTACTGGTACCACAAAGGAAATCAGAAAAGTTGCCAAAAGCTTGGCTTATTGTAAACAGCCTTTATGCACACATGGCCTACAATTGCCCTACATATGTGTGTCACCCAGACTGAGACAAATAGTGTAGACCTATATCAAACTGCTTCTGAAGGAACAATTGTATTAGGGTCTACACTATTTGCTTTCATTTAGTTTTGTTTAAAACCCTTTACTTCATATTATATACATTATCTATAGAAGATTTGTTTTATTTGAGAGTTATAAGTCATAGTGACGCCTTTTGATGCCTCTGTAAAACCATTGTGATAAATAGAGCATTTGCTCCTATGGAGCAAATGCTCTATTTATCACAATGGTTTCAAAACTGCACAATTCCTATTTCTTCCTTTTCTCTAATAAATACTACTTTTCAGTAGATTTATTTAATTTAAAGATGTTGGATCGAAAAATAGCCTATGAGGTTATGGGTTAAGATATGTTCTATTATAGGATCTTCAGTAACACAGTAAACCAGGCACCAGGAGTGACTTGCCTAACTATACATTATTAACAGTACATAAATCTAACCCTTTGAATACGGCAAATGAGTGTACTGACATTTGCAAACAGTGTAGATCCAGATCCGATAGCTCTTAGCCGAATCCTCTGATTAGGGTCTGCATTGTTTGTCGTTCAAAATCTTGCCGTGATATAAACACTTTTGAACTGAATGGATTCCATCATTTAACCCTTCCTCCATTAATACCCCTTTCTACACCTTTGCAAACAGAGTAGACCCAGATCAGACGGCTCCTATAGGAGCCGTCTGATCAGGGTCTGCTCTGTTTGCTTATGATATAATAAAGATATGATTCTACAGTTTCTGCCATAGCCAATAATTCCTGTATACTTGTGCTATTGTAACAATAAGTCTAATGAATATTCATGATGTGATTATTTCTTTCATGAATATTCATGGAGTAAAGAGTTCAACACCGATATACCATTCCACTGTGAAAATTCAAGGTTTTAATTAGACTTGTATAGTATGCAAAATGTATTGTACCTGAGAATTTTATAGAGAACTTGTAAACACGTCTGGTTGAATAAAATGGACACCAGTTTTAGACAGTGGATAAGATTTATTTGCGTCATTGTCCATTTCAGCCATTTTCGCCATACAGTCCAGAGTCCGGCACCAGTAACTCCAGCATGGGGTCACCGCCAATGTCCCTGGCTCAAGCCTCCGTTTCCCTAGTTACAAACTCATCTCAGGTATTGATTGGGAGAGAAAATATTGTGTAGATTATATACACTCCATTCCCTCATATTGATGCCTTTTGACGCCTCTGTAAAAGTCACTTTTTGAAAACCATTGTGACAATTAGAGCATTTGCTATGGTTTATCACTATGGTTTCAAAACTACACAATTCTTTAAGTTTCCTTTTCTCTAGTAAACGCTCCCTTTTTGGTTGGGTTGGTTCTAAAAATAGCAAATGGGGCAATAGGTTAACACTTACATATACACTAAAACCTGTCTTAACACTTTACTTTAGATGATGGGGGCATTAAGTTTTACCCTTGTCCGTACGTACGTCCATCTGAAATTTTTGTCAAGGATTTCTTGGCTTGTGTAAGGTGGAATGATTTGATATTTGGTCTGAAGAATTATCATTGTGAGTTGTAACGTGTCTCCCATTTTCAGGTCGATGGTTCATCTACTTCCTGTTTGCCGACACTTTGATTGAAATTTGGTGATTGTTTAATAAAAAAAAAATTCGTCAAATATTTCTTCGCTTGTGTAAGCTGCAATGATTTACTATTTGGTTTGAAGCATAATCATAGTGAGTTGTACCGTGTCTCCCCTTTTTAGATCTGTCGTTCATCTACTTCCTGTTTGCTCGAGGGGGCATCCGTGTCCCATGGACAGATTTTTATTATTATATCCCCCACAACGAAGTTTGGGGGGTATACTGGAATCAGGTCGTCACTCCGTCTGTCCATCCATGGACACAATTTTGTCCGGCCTTCTTCTTCTACAGTTTTGCTTCATGTATAGCCATATGACAATATAAACCTGTGCACCGCATATTTCCATTATGATCTGACCACTACTGAATGAATGGACTCCGCTGTTTATCCTTTTCCGTGTTCTATTTTTAGTCCAAGTTTCAATACTTAGTGAATATTCATAGACAAAATAGTTAAAATGAAATATGGAAAGTGGAACACTAGCCATTTTAGAAATTAAAGAAACATATCCATCAGATTCCATTAGCAAACAGAGCAGACCCTGATCAGACTGCTCCTATAGAATGGGTCTGATCTGGGTCTACTCTGTTTGTTTTACCCTTTTCCTAATAGAGTTGCCTTTTGATGCCTTTGCGAACAGTGTAGACTCAGATCCGACAGCTCCTGTAATATAAAGCCATCTGATCAGTGTTTGCTCTGTTTTGCTTATGGTCTAATATAGATTCTTAAATGACAAAAATGTTCATTTGTTCATTTGCCTTTATATAAAGTCATTTAATGAATATTCATGAATTCTGGTATGAATATCCAGTTTAATAGTAAAGGGCTAATGCCAAAAGTTGAGTTAACACTGCACATTCTAAATGAATGTGTTGTATCGTTGTACTGAATTTGTGATCACTTTTAACCCCCTTCCTCCATAAATACGCCTTTCTATGCCATTGCAAACAGAGTAGGCCCAGATCAGAAGGCTCCTATAGGAGCCTTCTGATCTGAGTCTACTCTGTTTGCTTCTGGAATTATATAGATCTGATTCTATAACTTTGGCAAAAAGTTAATCTGTTAATATGCCGTTTTAAAAATTAATCTGAATTAATATTCATGATGTCATTATTTCTTATATGAATATTCATGGAGTAAAGGGTTAAGATGCCGACTGACTCTACATATTTACACTGTAACATGTGTGAGTTAAACCCTTTTCAAGAACCTATATGCAATCACTCTTAACCCATTAGCTCATAGGCTATTTTTTAGATCCAACCACTTTGATTGTACGACAGACCCCCAGCAAAGCTATTGAAAAAGTGTCCTGATAACGGTTGTAAGTGGACACTTTTGTACGCACGTGATTTTTATGGTTAAAACCTATCTACCTAGGATCGAGCCCGTGCATTTGGAAGTATCGCCCAATGTCACGTGCTCCATGCTGTGTAGTAACAACGTAACACGATTGTCGCTCCACTAATCCCGATCACGAGTGTAAGCGGGTCTGCTAAGCATGTCGTCTGCAGCTTTCTTTAACGCCTCCACTTGTAAAAATGCAGACTAAACATGAACTATCTAACTGCTTAGAGCCAGCTCAGAAGCCGAATCGCTCAACATCTGATCTATATCTGATCTGATCATGTTGCACACCAGCTATACTAGTACACATGTGATACATGTATGTTGGAAACACGGGTCACGATTTACTCGTGCAGGGTACTGCTCGAGCCACTATGTGGCCGGTGGCTATTTAGAGATCAACGAGCGGCTTCTTTGTAATTTGAATTGGGTGAACCAAGGGGAAAACATTTTGTACTCGTTTGTGAAATTTTCATTTTTAATCAAAATTAAAAGTCTACAACGTACTGTCGTACAAGTAAGATACATGTACTCGTCTTACTACCAAAGTGTCTTCTTACAACCGTTATCAGGACAGTTTGTTCGCATGACCTCAGACAAGTGTCCTCGGCTACGCCTCGGACACGTGTCTTCGGTCATGCGAACAAACTGTCCTGATAACGGTTGTAAGAAGACACTTTGGTAGTAAGACTCGTACTGTATCTATTACATAAATCTACCGAAAAGGAGCATTAACCCTTTCCCTCATATAAACGTATTTTCACGCATTTGCAAAATTTTGCTACGCCTCGGACACGTGTCTTCGGTCATGCGAACAAACTGTCCTGATAACGGTTGTAAGAAGACACTTTGGTAGTAAGACTCGTACTGTATCTATTACATAAATCTACCGAAAAGGAGCATTAACCCTTTCCCTCATATAAACGTATTTTCACGCATTTGCAAACAGAGTAGACCCATATCATACGGCTCCTAGAGGAGCTGACTGATCAGGGTCTGCTCTGTTTGCTAGTGGAATTTGGTAGATCTGTTTCTTTGCTTTCTAAAATGTCTACAATGTTCCACCCTCCGTATTTCTTTATAACTACAGTAAAACCTCTATAATGGCCACTAAATTGCGTTAATTATTTGATATTTAGGGCAGGTGGCTGCTTAAAGCAAGGTGAAAGTTAAACAAAACGCTCCTATAGGAGCGTTTTGTTTTACTTTCACCTTGCTTTAAGCAGCCACCTGTCTTTAACAAATAATACTTGATGTAATTAAGTGGTCGTTATAGAGAGGTTTTACTGTATTTGTTAATGAATATTCAGTAGGTATTGAAATTTGGCCTAATACAGAACAGGGAAAGGGTTAACTAGAGAAAATGACAATTTTAGAATTCCGTAGTTTGAATCCATTGTGATAAATAGAGCATTTGCTCCTGGAGCAAATGCTCTATTTATCACAATGGTTTCAACAGGTGACTTTTGCAGAGGCATCAAAATGCTTCAATATGAAGGAATGGGTTAAGATTATTAGGAGTGGTAACAGCATAGGACTTGGTGGAGGAATGAAGTCACTCTCAGCATCTCCTAGATCCATACTGTTTGTATAGGTCATCATAGAGACAACCCTTTACTCCATGAAATTCAATATTCATGTAAGAAATAATGGCACCATGAATAGTACAGTAAAACCTCTCTATAACGAGCCCTTAATTGTGTTAATTAGTTGGTATTTAGGGCAGGTGTCTGCTTAAAGCAAGGTGAAAGTAAAACAAAACGCTCCTATAGGAGCGTTTTGTTTTACTTTAACCTTGCTTTAAGCAGTCACCTGTCTTTAACACATAATACTTGATGTAATTTAGTGGTCGTAATAGAGAGGTTTTACTGTAATCCGATTAATTGTTATAATAGCACATGGACACATGATATTTTGGCTATGACAGAAACTGTAGAATCAGATCTATGTTATTTCATAAGCAAACAGAGCAGACCCTGATCAGACGGCTCCTATAGGAGGCAGGAGCTGTATGATCTGGCTATATAATCTGTTTGGAAAGGCGTAGAAAGGCGTTTATATGAAGGAAAGGATTAATTAGCTGAACTTTGGTAATGGCATATGAACACAAAAAGGTTTGGCCATGGCAGAAACTGTAGATTATGATCTATATTATTGCATAAGAAAACAGAGCAGACCCTAATCAGACAGAAACCATATTTGATCTGAATCTACTCTTTTTTTTATACGCCCACCTAATAAAGGTGGTCGTATATTGTCGTGGCCCTGTCCGTCCGTCCGTCCGTTCGTTCGTTCGTTCGTTCGTTCGTTCGTTCGTTCGTTCGTTCGTTCGTTCGTTCGTCCGTCAACATTTTGTTTGTCCGCTGTTTTCTCGGAAAACTATTTGACAGATATTAATGAAACGTCACACAAATGTTTAATGCATCAAGATCTGAAGCTGAGTTGATTCTGAGGTTCATTTGATTTTTCATTTCAGAGTTATGGCCCTTGTCCTTAAAAAATATGCAAATAGCTTGTCCGCTGTTTTCTGGGAAAACTATTTGAGAGATATTAATGAAACTTCACACAAATATTTAATGCATCAAGATCTGAAGCTGAGTCAATTCTGAGGTTCATTTGAATTGTCGTTTCGGAGTTATGGCCCTTTTACTTAAAAAATAATGCAAATAGTTTGTCCGCTGTTTTCTCGGAAAACTATTTGAGAGATATTAATGAAACTTCACACAAATGTTTAATGCATCAAGATCTGAAGCTGAGTCAATTCTGAGGTTCATTTGATTTTTCATTTCAGAGTTATGGCCCTTGTCCTTAAAAAATAATGCAAATAGTTTGTTCGCTGTTTTCTGGGAAAACTATTTGAGAGATATTAATGAAACTTCACACAAATGTTTAATGCATCAAGATCTGAAACTGAATTGATTCTGAGGATCATTTGATTTTTCGTTTCAGAGTTATGGCCCTTGTCCTTAAAAATAATGCAAATAGTTTGTCCGCTGTTTTCTGGGAAAACTATTTGAGAGATATTAATGAAACTTAACAAAAACTGAATTGATTCTGAGGATCATTTGATTTGTTGTTTCGGAGTTATGGCCCTTGCACTTAAAAAAATAATGCAAATCTATGCAAACTTTTTCATTTGAAATGATATTTACTTCAATTTTTTTTATATGGTTAAACCTTAATGTGAATTTTCACATATATTGCGGGGTTTTTTAATATGTCATTTTATTCTAAAGTTATGGTCCTTGAACTTCGTGTGTTCGTTGCTTTGTTAGTCGGCCAACTTTTAGTTTGTCTTTTGTTTTCTGGGAAAACTATTAAAATGATATTAATGAAACTTAACACAAATGTTTTAAACAACAAAATTTGAAGCTGAGTTTATTTCGAGGTTCATTCTGTTTGTCTTTACATTATGGTTATGGCCGTTACACTTTACAAAAATCTGCAAAAATGAGGATTAGCTGTAACTTTTTTATTTAATAAGATATTCACTTCATTTTTTTAAAAAATAGTATCACCTTAATATGGAAATCAAATTCTGAAGCACAGATTAGAAAATGTCAACACTTATAAGGCATGTTGAATCAGAGAAAGTTTGCAAGTGGGCATATTACGTACCGTATGCGGTACTCTTGTTTTCAAAGGCATTAAAAGGTATACATGAAGTAAATTTCTTATGGCATACATTTGTTAGTAGTCTCTGTTTCCATTTCAGCCATCACAGCAGACAGCTCAACAAACGAGACTTGGTACGTTTGCAGACAATAGCTCCGTCATAGAACAGGACCTTAGCGCGTCTTTCCGGAGTTTATACAAATCAATATTTGAAAATCCTCAAGGTGAGGTCTTATCACAAGTCATTCTATGTTTCATTGGTGGCACTGGCTTTAATCCATCCTCATACCATCATTCATCGCCATCATAATAAACAAAACTAATACTCACTAACATCACCTTAGAGTTAAAAAACCAAGGAATCTTCAGCTACTGATAGTAGGTCTGTTTTATTGGAGATTTGTAGATTTCATTTAAATTAATACTTAGTATGACTTTTGGACACACATATTTTGGCCAACATGAAAAATTATTTTTTTTTTAAATTTAGCCCTTTCACGCATTTGCAAACAGAGTAACTCCGATAAAATGGTTCCTATAGGAGTCATCTGATCAGGGTCTGCCCTATTTGCTCATGGAATTTGATAGATCTGTTTCTTTACTTTCTAAAATGGCTACAATGATCCACCTTCTATACTTCATTATAAATATTTTGTCCATGAATATTCAGTAGGTAATGAAATTTGGAATAAACATAGAACAGGGAAACAGTTAGATATTATTAAAACGGCAAGAACATGCGCATTTGCAAACAGAGTAGACCCAGATCAGACGGGTCCTAAAGGACCCGTCTGATCAGGGTCTGCTCTGTTTGCTGGTAGAATTTGATAGATCTGGTTCTTTAGTTTCTAAAATGGCTTCAATGTCCCACCTTCCATATTTCATTCAATAGCTATTGAAATTTGAAATAAACATAGAACAGGGAAAGGGTTAAATCTTTTGCTGTCACATATTGTCCTCCGCCAAATTTGTTGTCTACATCAATATGTGTTTTTGTTCCCATTTTGCTTTTAAAACATAATTCAGTTTGGATCCTGATTAGAGACTGAGTTACATAGCATCTCATCTGGATCCTAATTATGTGCAGAGAGAATTATAGATTCACCCACCATGGCAACGAAAGATTTTAGTTATTGAAACTTTTAGATTAATCTTTTCAGCCTTTATAATATCTTCATTTAGAATGGGAATTTAAAATTAATAGCTTTTTCATTTAACTTGTTACTTCATAGATACCTTTGCAAAAAGAGTAGACCCAGATCAGATGGCTCCTGTTGTAGCCATCTGATCAGGATCTGCTGTTTCTGGAATTATATAGATTTGATGTCAAAATTTCCTGTGTTATTCTGCCATTATAAAAATCAAAGTAATCTTCATGATGTCATTATTTCTTACATAATTTTTGTGAAGTATATGGTGAAATTTTAAGTCAATGGGAGAAAATAGGACTCTAGTTACAAAATTGGTGCTCATTAAGTCATCTCTAATAATCATTATCACTATTATCATTTCATTTCTGATGCAGCTCTCTTAGCATTAGAAGCACATTTTCGTAATAAAGTGAAACCTCTATAACAGCCACTAAATTGTGTTAATTAGTTGGTATGTTAGGACAGCTGGCTGCTTAAAGCAAAGTGAAAGTAAAACAGAATGCTCCTATAGGAGCGTTCTGTTTTACTTTCACCTTGCTTTAAGCAGCCACCTGCCTTTAACACAAAATACTTGATGTAATTTAGTGGCTGTTACAGAGAGGTTTTACTGTAGTTCTCTGCCAGGCAGCCATATGTCACTAATCCTATTGCTTACATAATCACTGTGTGTCTCCAATTGTGTGGAAGCTAACAAATCCCAAGCTTAGTTGTTATGCAGAAAGAGCTATTAAAATAATGATTTGACAAAAATGATAGCCGTGAATGAGTTTGATTTCTCGAACTGAATAAGGGAAATTGAGATACAGATGGACAAAGGAAACATAGAATCATTTGTTTGAAGGCCTCGTGTAGAATAGTGTGTCACAGTATTGGTCCAGCTGTCATCATATGGTACCCAGTTTGTTTGTATATAGTACAGTGAATGCTTCCTTTGTTGTCTGCAGGTGTCTTCTTTCATTATTAATTCTTATCTCATGGATATTCATTTTAGAAGGAGTGTTGGCCATTGTAGAAACTGTAGTGTCAGATCTATATTAGTCCAAAAGCAATCAGAGCAGCCCTGATCAGACATCTCCTACCGGACCCATCTGATTGTGGTCTACAGTAAAATCCCTCTAAACCGGACATAAAATTCAGTATAAATATAGGTCTTTGAGACAGGTGGCAGCTTAATGCAGGGTGAAAGTCATTCAAAAAGCTCCTCTAGGAGCTTTCTGAATGACTTTCACCCTGCATTAAGCAGCCACCTGCTTTAAAGTATCAAAATTCTTCTCTACTAGAATTCCGGTTTAGAGAGGTTTTACTGTATTCGGTTGCTTCTGAAATCATATAATCTGATTTTACAGTTTCTGCTATACCCAGTAACTTGCTTGTTCATTTATGAAAATTCAACTGATTGATATTCATACTACATGTATCTGTGTTTCTTACATGAATATTAGATTACGGGTTAACACTACTTCTACGCCTTTGCAAACAGAGTTGACCCAGACCAGACAGCTCATGTAGATCAGATTAGGGTCTGCTCTGTTTGCTTATTATATATCTATGGATCTACAGTTTCTGTCATATGGCCAAGAATTCCTGTGTCCATGTGCATTTATAACAATCAAATATATTGATGATGTCTATTTCTTACTTGAATATTCATGGAGATAAGTAAGTTTTCGATAAAGAGGGGGTTACCTCTTCATGTGGTTTTGTCATTTCCAATTTCTTTCGCCTTCATTGTACCAAGCTGACGATGCTACTGACCAATACTGTGACTAAGTTTCACCCTTTTTTCTCTACTCTGTATACACATACATAACCATGTATACTTATACTAGCTTTATAGGGAGTTTGCATGAATTTGTAGATTGACACTTAACCCTTTCCTTCATATAAACATTTTTTCATGCATTTACAACAGAGAAGACCCAGATCAGATGGCTCCTACAGCAAATAATGTATGTTCTGATGAAATTGCTCCTGAAGGAGCTATCTGATCTGGGTCTGCGCTATTTGCCTAAGTTTGTCTGTCTGAATACTTGGTAATGGGGGTACAGGACATGGGGCAGAATTCTGTTAACCCTTTCTCTGTTAACCCCTTTTCTTTGCCATCTGTAAATTGATTTTACAGTTTTATAATACATGTATTGAAAGCCATTAGATTTGTAGTTTTGTTTGTTTTTCTTCTCATTTTATGTTTTCTATTCTCTTTACCCTTTCCCTCATATTAACACATTACTCCTCTATAAAATTCACTTTGTGAAACCATTGTGATAAATAGAGCATTTGCTCCTACAGGAGCAAATGCTCTGTTTATCACAATGGTTTCAAACTACAAAATTCTAAAATTTTCGTTTTCTCTTGTTAATGCTCCTTTTCGGTAGATTAATTTAAAAAGGTTAGATCTAAAAAAAGCCTAGGAGAGAATGAGTTAACACATCAAAATGCTCCTGTAGGAGCCATTGGGTCAGAGTGTGCTTTGTTTGCTAATGACACTATAATAGATCTGCCTTCTACCAATACAGCAGATCCTTTGTACTTGTACCATTATAAGAAATCAGCAAAAAATATGCTTACATTTTCGTACATGAATATATTCAAACATGGGAAGTGTTAACCCTTTATTCCGTAAATATACCTTTCTACGCATTTGCAGACAGAGTAGACCCAGATCAGATGGAGCCTGTATGAGCCGTCTGTTCAGGGTCTGCTCTGTTTGCTTATGATGTATTATAGATATTATTTTATAGTTTCTGTCATGGCTAAAATTCCCTGTGTTCATGAGCACAGGGGGCCACTTCGTGGGTCTACATGGTCTAAAATGTCAAAAAAATTGATTGGGTCGATTTAGTGTTATATTATATACAAGGGGTCTAACTACCCACTCGCAAATTTCACGACCGATTCGAAATAACGCCCGGTTTTGGACAGCCAAGAGGGAATAACCACCAAGAGTTTGGTACGAACATGAAGTTGGGACATTGTACTTTTCAAATAATATAACTTTTGATACATTCTGACTAAGCCGTAGCCACTGCCGACGTGAAATTCCTGCAAAATACACTGATTTTGCTTACTCGGACGAGATGTCACAACGATTCGCCGCTTGGCCCCGCTGTGAAACGGCCATAATCGCGATGCCTCGGGACAAAACGATTGTGCAATCAATACATATGACAAAAAGCTATAGTTTACCTCTCAAGCTCTCTGCAGACACTGATGCAGATCTGAAATGCAGGCGAGTTTTCGTGCAATTAGCAGATTTAAATCTCTGTCAGGCTACTACGAGTCACGTGACCCGCTTCCTTTACAATAACAACATCCGCGTGTCTGTTATGTTGTTTGCCCTATAAGCGTTAGCGATTTTTTTACCTTTTAGACCATGTAGACCCACGAAATAGCCCCCTGTGTTCTTGAGTCTGTGTAAAGAAATACATGTAATCAAATTGATATTCATGATACATGTATTACCATTTCTGACATGAATATTCATGTAGTAAAGGGTTAAATAAATTTTGAATGTGGGAAATGAATGTACCTACTAGTTTTTGTAGATAGTGTAGACCTAGAGAAACTCTCTTACCAGAAGAGTCCTCTGGTCACGAACTGCACTGTTTGCCATTCCAAATCCTCTCAAATTATTCCTTTCATACAGAATGGACTCTTATCATCAAACAATGATGGACCATTCTACATTGAAAATTCAGCATTTAAAAGGTTTAATTGATATTCTTAATGGACTGTGTAAAGGTTAACCTCTTTTTGTTTCATATATTTGTTGTTTCATGTGTTGTTTGTAGTTAAATATTGTTTATTTCTTTTACGTTATGAAACATTTATATCATAATTTATTATTCAGGAATTACTCCTTCATATTTGTCAATATTATGATTAAGTATATCTTAACCCTTTCCCTCATACATGTATGAACAGATTAGGTGGCTTCTGCAGGAGCAGTCTGATCAGGGTCTTCTCTGTTTGCTTGTGTAATCATAAATATTCAATTCTACAGTTTCTACATTGGCCAGAAGTTTGTTCACTGGATGGTACAAAACATTCAGTTAATGAATATTAATGAAGTCATGAATTCTTGTATTTATATAAATATTCATGAGGGAAAGCTTTAACCCTTTCCTCCATAGGCTATTTTTAGACCCAATCTCTTTGAATAAATCTATAGAAAAGGAGCATTAACTAGAAAAAAAGAAAATTTTAGGATTTTGTAGTTTGAAACAATTGTGATAAATAGAGCATTTGCTCCTGTAGGAGCAAATGCTCTATTTATCACAATGGTTTTAAGAAGTGACTATTACAGAGGCGTAGAAAGGCATATTTATGGAGGAAAGTTTTAAGCAATCAAAGCAGACTCTGATCAGATTGCTCCTACAGCAGCAGTCTGATCTGGGTCTATTCTATTTGCAAAGGCACCAAAAGGCATCTCTATCAGGTAAAGGGTTGGCAGTCTTAATGCCTATAATCAAAGCAAGAAAAGGAAATGTTGATACAGATCCAAGGGCTCAAGCAGTTGTTTTTAACCTGTTATTCCATAAATAGGCTTAAATGAAGGAGCTTTCTGAATTACTTTTGTTCTACATTAACCCTTTCTTTTCATTTAAATGCCTTTTAACGCATTTGCAAATGGAGTAAACCTAGATCAGACAGCTCCTATAGGAACAGTCTGATCTGGGTCTGCTCTGTTTGTTAATGGAATTTGATAGTTTCTATCTTTACTTTTTAAAATAGTAACAATGTTCCACCTTCCATATTACAATTTACGTAGTTTATCCATGAATATCTACTAGGTATTGAAATTTGAAATAAACATATAACAAGGGAAGGGTTAAACAATCACGTGCATGTACTCATATAATCGCCATGTTTATTTATTAACCCTTTCCTCCATGAATATTCATGTAATAGATAATGACATAATGATTATTAATTAGATAAATTGATATAATAGAACATGGACACAGTAACTTTTGGCCTTGGCAGAAACTGTAGAATCATATCTTTATTATATCATAAGCAAACTGAGCAGACCCTGATCCGACGGCTCCTATAGAAGCCGTCTGATTATAGGAGCCGTCTGATCTGGGTCTACTCTGTTTGCAAAGGCCTAGAATGGTGTATTTATGGAGGAAAGGGTTAAGTATATATCTTTACTGTATTCTGTATGATTTCATTCTTGTTTTCAGGCCAATCAGTGATGAATGGCAGTTCATCAGGTAAGAATGTTTTGTTATATCATTTCTAGTTAGTTACAGGTATATCTAGATAGTCTTGTAGCAAGAAGTGTGTGTGTTGCATGCGCAGACATACATCAGAGCTGTACTCAGATTTATCAAACTCTCTTATTTCTGTGACAAACCTAATGTTGCTGCTACTCATTTGAGTAGCTTCGGAGAGGTGATTCTAATGAGACTAGGCCCGCCGCGTGGCTCAGTGGTAGAGTATCCGCCTGCGGTATGGAAGGTCGTGGGTTCGATCCTCGGCCACGACGGACCAAAAGTCATTAAAAGTTGGTACTAGTAGCTCCCTTGGCTATGCTTAACATTAAACGGGTATAAATCTAGGACTGGTTGACCCGATGTCAGGATAATGTGACTGGGTGGAATGCCCTTGCCATGTGCCCGCCGCAGAGGTATTCCAGTGAGGCAGCACTATAACTTGAGAGTGCTGTCTGCAAATAACTGAAATACTGTTGGTCGGACGTAAAACCCAACTCAGTCACTCTAATGAGTAGCAGTATGATAGGGTTTGTCAGAGAATTATAAAAAAAATATGCTTAGATTTCCTAAAGAAAGGTTTAGTAATTTAGGAAACCTTGACAAACTGATGTAATGGGGAGATTGGGTGTTCAAAGAATCAAAAGTATAATGCATTTACTAGAATACAGTAGAACCTGTCTTAAGCGGCCATAAAAAAGACGTCTAATTATGGGTCTGTAAGGCAGGTGATAGCTTAATGCAGGTCAAAAGTTATGCAGAAATCTCCTGTAGGAGAGGAGCTTTCTGCATTACTTTTGCCATGCATTAACCTTTTCCTCCATAAATACGCCTTTTTACGCCTCTGTAGAAGTCACTTTTTGAAACCATTGTGCTCCTATAGTAGCAAATGCTCTATTTATCACAATGGTTTCAAACTACAAAATTCTAAAAGTTTCCTTCTCTCTAGTTAATGCTCCTTTTCGGTAGGTTTATTCAAAGAGGTTGTCTCTAAAACTAGCCTATGAGGTAATAGGTTAAGGACAGAATCTAGTGTACACACATTGTGTCAGCTGTTTATGCATTTATTCTGGTAATGGTATTGAACTATTTATGGTAGGATCTAATATTGTCCCCATTAGCCATAGTCGTAAATGCTAGTTTGCCCATTGCATGCTGGGTAATTTTACTGCCTGCTGTTCAATTGTCGTCTGCAACATTTTCCAAACTATTAATTTTCTTTCGGATTTTTTTGTTTGCAGATATTGAGCTTGAGTGACAAACAATTTGGATCTCAGATCAGACCCCACATTATGTTGGGCCTGATCTGGATCCAAACTGTTTACAGGGGCCAGAAATGGCAGGAGAATCTGCTGTTAGCATGCAAAAAGTTTAAGTTCATACATGAAATATGTATTTGATCATATCAGCACTGGCATTGCAGCATGCTTTGTTGCCACTGAAAGGATAGCAAATATTTCAGTTATCCCTTGACCTGATAGAGCTGCCTTTTAACCCATTCCCACTTAGGCTATTTTTAGACCTAACCTCTTTGATGAAATCTACCAAAAAGGAGCATTAACTAGAGAAAAGGAAATTTTCAGAATTGTGTAGTTTTGAAACCATTGTGATAAATAGAGCATTTGCTCCATAGGAGCAAATGCTCTATTTATCACAATGGTTTCATAAAGTGACTTTTACAGAAGCGTCAACAGGCGTCAATATGCGGGAATTTGTTAACTGTTTCCTGCATGAACATTCATGTAAGAAATAATAATGTCGTGAATATTAATGAGATTAACTTCCTATAATAGCACAGTTGCACTGGAACTTTTGTAAATGGCAGAAACTGTAGCATCATATCTGTATTATAGTGTGAGCAAACAGAGCTGACACTGTAAGAGCCATCTGATCTGGGTCTACTCTGTTTGCACAGGCATAGAAAGGCTTTTATGGAGTAAAGGGTTAACAATATTGTAAACTGAGTAGAACCAGATCAGATGAGTCCTGTAAGAGCTGTCTGGTCAGGGTCTGCTTGCAGGTTTGCTTATGAAATAATATACAGTTTGTGCCATGACCAAAAGTTTCCTAGTACAGTAAAACCCCTCTAATCTGACCTTAATGAATAAACATGGCTGTCTTTAAAAGCAGGTGGTTGCTTAACGCATTCCCTTATATTGATGACTTTTGACGACTCTGTAATAGTCACTTGTAATAGTCACTTTGTGTAACCATTGTCATAAATAGAGCATTTGCTCCTAATGGAGCAAATGCTCTATTTATCACAATGGTTTCAAAATACAAAATTCTAAAATTTTCCTTTTCTCTAGTTAATGCTCCTATTCGGTAGATTTTTTTCAAAGAGGTTGTATCTAAAAATAGCCTATGAGGTAATGGGTTAATATAGGACGAAAGTCATGCAGAAAGCTCCTATAGAAAGCTCCTCAGATCTATACAATTCCATTAAGCAAACAGAGCAGAACCCGATTAGCCAATAACTGCAGGAACTGTCTGATCTAGGTCTACTCTGTTTACAAAGGCATTAAAAGGCGTTACTATGAGGCAAAGGGCTAACTGTACTTTATAGAAAACCTTTTCATGACTTTGCAAACAGAGTGGATCTAGATCACACAACTCCAGTAAGAGGCATCTGATCAGGGTCTGCTCTGATTGCTTATGGAACGATATAGATCTGATTCTGCAGTTTCTCCTGTAGCCAAATTTTTCTGTGTCCACATACAGTGATGTCTCGTTAATCCGGAAACGTTCGTTCCCGGCGAAATTTCCGGATTAACGAATTTTCCGGATTAACGAATCACCGTCGTATG
Source organism: Azorinus chamasolen (assembly GCA_963576725.1). NCBI lineage: Eukaryota > Metazoa > Mollusca > Bivalvia > Cardiida > Solecurtidae > Azorinus > Azorinus chamasolen. The sequence continues at coordinate 27,455,965 of OY755249.1, forward strand.
CTGAAAAATATCAACTCATTCATATGTACACATTTACTTTCGCATCAAGAAATCTTTTCTTGTAACGTTCATGTGTGCATATCAAATAGAAGGAAAACTTAGTGAACCCGCTAGGGGTCACATTTTTACCCCGATTTTCATGAAACTTGGTCAGATTGAATGTCTTGATAAAATCTCACAAGAGTTCGAAAGTGGGTCAAGTGGGGTTAAAAACTAGGTCACTAGGTCAAACAGTAGAAAAACCTTGTGAACACTCTAGTGGTCACACTTTTAGTCCAATCTTCATGAAACTTGGTCAGATTAAATGTCTTGATAAAATCTCAGACGAGTTTGAAAGTGGGTCAAGTGGGGTTAAAAACTAGGTCACTAGGTCAAACAGTAGAAAAACCTTGTGAACACTCTAGTGGTCACAATTGTAGTCCAATCTTCATGAAACTTGGTCAGATTGAATGTCTTGATAAAATCTCGGATGGGTTCGAAAGTGGGTCAAGTAGGGTTAAAAGCTAGGTCACTAGGTCAAACAGTAGAGAAACCTTGTGAACACTCTAGTGGTTTTAGTCCAATCTTCATGAAACTTAGTCAGAATGAATATCTTTATAAAATCTCGGATGAGTTTGAAAGTGGGTCAAGTGGGGTTAAAAACAAGGTCACTAGGTCAAACAGTAGAAAAACCTTGTGAACACTCTAGTGGTCACAAGTTTTGTCTAATCTTCATGAAACTTAGTCATAATGATGGTCTTGATAAAATCTTGAACAAGTTTGAAAGTGGGTTATGTGGGGTTGAAAACTAGGTCATTAGGTCAAATAGTAGGAGAACCTTGTGAACACACTAGAGGTCACATTAATAGGCAAATATTCATGAAACTTTGTCAGAATGATTGTCCTAATAAAATCTTGGACAAGTTTGAAAGTGGGCTATGTGTGGTAAAAAAGTAGGTCACTGTGTCAAATCTTAGAAAAATCTAGTTTACACTCCAGCAGCCACATTTTTAGCCCAATCTTCCTCAAACTTGCTCAGTGTGTTTGTCCTGGTGATATCAAGGTTGAATGTGATCATGGGTGGGGTGGGAATAAAAAGTAGGTCACTAGGTCAAATCTTAGAAAAATTACTCTAGAGGGCACATTTTAGCTCAATCTTCATTGGTCAGAATCATTGTCTTGATAAAGCCAATATTCTAAATCTTTGAAAAGCTTGTTCTCTGTAGAACCACTTCTCATGATCCACTATCAACATTGTTCAAATATTGTCCCTAAGGTCAATATTGGCCCAACCCATGGGCTACCCAGCAAAAATCTTAAATCTATGGTAATCAGGTGAGCGATTAAGGGCCATCTTGGCCCTCTTGTTTATTTTTCATATACATGTACAGTAAGTTTGAACTGATCTTGAAAGATAATTCAACAAAGCATATTTAAATTTGCTTTGCTACTTAGGCACAACAAATTTAAATTGACCTTGCTCTTTAGGCACAACAATTTGACCTTGCTGTGAAGGCACAACAAATTTGAAATTGACCTTGTTGTTTAGTCAAAACAAATTTGAATTTGACCTTATATTTTATGTGGAAGAAAAATCTGAATTTAATCTTGTGTTCAAGATACAAATATAAGCTTTAAACGTTGTGTGTTAGACATCGGAGATTTGAATTTGACTTAATTGTGTTTTAGGTACAGCAAATTTGACCTTTGACCCTGGTTCCAATGGCAACAGCAATTACTTGGGTATGTGGTTGCACTGTGATTGCTGCACTTGTGTATCTGCTTGATCACTCTTAACTCTTTACGTCATGAATATTTGTTACCCTCATATATTAAACGCCTTTTCACGCATTTGCAAACAGAGTAGACCCAGATCAGACGGCTCCTACAGGAGCCGTCTGACCAGGGTCTGCTCTGTTTGCTCATGAAATTTGATAGATCTGTTCCTTTAGTTTCTAAAATGGCTACAGTGTTCCACCTTCTATAATTTCATTTAAATGGGTTTATCCATTAATATTCAGTAAGTATTGAAACTTGGAATAAACATAGAACAGGGAAAGGGCCAAAACTTTTCTTCATAAATATTTTTACAAGAAATCATGACACAATGACTATTTATTTGCTGAATTTTAATAATGGTTTACGAACACAGGATGTTTTTCTATGGCAGAAACTAGAATCAGATCATTATAATTCCATAAGCAAACAAAGCGGACCCAGATCAGACAGCTCTTACAGGAGTCATGTCATCTGGGTCAACTCTGTTTGCAAATGTGCAACAATGCATATATATGGACTAAAGTGTAAACTTATTGTCAGCTACATAATTGTCATGTGCGAAATTGTTGATTTACGGTTTAATTTTATTTTCTTTTTAAAAAATAATATCAATTAGTTTGGATCCTGAGATCTCGAGTTTTAACTGGATTTTTAACCTTTAGCCTGCTATGGGCGGATGAGTAAATGCATTTGCAAACAGTTTGAATTCAGATGAGACGCCGAGTAACTTGGCTTCTCATCAGGATCCAAACTGTTCGACACTCTGATTGCATTTTGGTAGACAAATCAATTATAGCATGAATTTTGAAAATGAAGTAGGTGAAAAATTCTGTAAAGATAATTTGCTCAGCAGGCTAAAGGTTAAAAATAGTAGAGAGTTAACCCGTTTCGTGAAGATGCCCTTTTATAACTCTGCAAATAGTGTAGACCATGATTAGACGGCTCCTTTAAAAGCTGTCTGACCAGGGTTTGCATTTGAAATAATATTGGTGCAGATCTGATTCTAGTTTCTGCCATGCATGGTAAAATATTCCCATATCATAATGGCAATGCCATAAAAAATCAGCTATGGGTAATTAATATTCATGATGTCATCATTTCATCAGGTAAAGGGTAAACAGCCTAACATGTATAACCAACACTAACAATTGTTATATGTAATTTAGTGATCCAAAATATAATATAATATTTCATAAGCAGAAGCCATCTGATCTGGGTCTACGCTGTTTGCCAAGGTGTAGAAAGGCTTATTTATGGAGTAAAGGGTTTTAAGTGTTGACACAAAGGATAGATGGTAAATTTTAAAGGATGAGTTGGATGATTTTGATTGATGTGATCTGCTAAGATTTCTTTTAGCCATCTGCGTCATTAACCCATTACACCATGAATATTCATATAAAAAATAATGACATCATCAATATTAATTAGATTTATTTTCATAATGGAACATGGGCCCAGCATTTTAAGGCCATGGCAGAAACTATATAATCAGATCTGAATAACCCCATAAGCAAAGAGAAGATCCTGATCAGACAGCTCCTTTAGGAGCAGACTGATCTGGGTCCACACTGTTTGCAAAGGCATAGAAAGGCTTATTTATGGCGTAAAGGGTTAATATGACTTAATGAATATTAATTAACTGAATTTTATAAAGGCATAATGAACAAAGGAATTTCCTATAATGGAAAAACTGTAGACTCATATCTACATGTATATTACTTCATAGGCAAATATAGCAGGAACCATCCGATCGGGGTCTACTGTGTTCGCTGGTTAAAAGGCCCAGTGTGAAATCTATAGTGTTTATTTTATGTTACTAGCTTTTAAATAGCTGGACTACATTGGCACGCATGAATCCGGCAATATTTCCTGAGCTCCATAGCAAATACTCTAATCATCTCAATGGTTTCAAAACTACACAATTCTAAAATATTCCTTTTCTCTATTAAATACTCCTTTACGGTAGATCTATGCAAAGAGGTTGGATCACAAAATAGCCTATGAGATAATGGGCTAACACATGAACTTTTTGCCAAAGCAAAAACTGTAGAATCAGATATATGTCATTCCAGAAGCAAACAGAGCAGACCTTGATCAGACAGCTCCTATATATATAGGATCCATCTGATCTGGGTCTACTCTGTATGCCAAGGTGTTAACCCTTTCCATCATATAACATATCATGCCTTTGCAAACAGAGTAGACTCAGATCAGACAGCTCCTGTAGGAGTTGTATTATCAGGGTTTGCTCTGTTTGCTTATGAAATTATAAATAGATCCGACTCAACAGTCTCTACTTATACCAAAATAACCAGTGTACATTATGCCGTTATAAAACGATCATCTAACAAATATTCATACATACATGTACTAACTAACAAATATTAATACATATATACATATAACCCCTCTATACTGGACATTAAATTTGGTATATATATCGGTCTTGGAGACAGGTGGCACCATAATGTGGGTTGTTAGTCATGGAGCTTTCTGCATGACTTTTACCTTGCATTAAGCAGCCACATGCCTAAAAGTATCTAATTTCCTGTCTACTAGAATTCTGGTTTCGAGGGGTTTTACTGTAGATACAAGTAACTCATATTGTACTATATGCTGTAACTGTTGGAATGCTGAATTTTCAAAATAGGATGGCCTACCAGTAGAGTCAGTATGTATAGGTGTAATTTGCCAGTATGTATAGGTGTAATTATGTCTCCCCCATTTATGGGGAGATATATTGTTTTTGCCAGAGTTGTCTGTCCGTCCGTCCGTCCGACCGTCCGTCCGTCTGTCTGTCTGTCTGTCTGTCTGTCCGTCACAAACTTGTGTCGCATGTATCTCAGAAACCAGTTGGTCTAGAGTCACCAAACTTCACAGGAATGGCCACCAGCATGAGTTGTTGTGCACCTGGGGGTTTTGAATTGTCTCCCCCGGATAACTTTGGAGTTATTGCCCCTGATGACTTAAAATTAGAAAAACTTTGTGTCGCGCGTATCTCTGAAACCGCTTGTACTAGAGTCACCAAACTTCACAGGAATGTTGACCAGCATGAGTTGTTGTGCACCTATGATTTTTTAATTGTCTCCCCCTGATAATTCTTGAGTTATTGCCCCTGATATGAACACTTAAATTTATACAAACTTTGTGTCGCGCATATCTCTGAAACCAGTAGGGCTAGAGTCATCAAACTTCACAGGATTGTTCACTAGCATGAGTTGTTTTGCTCTTGTTTTTTTTTAATTGCCCCTGATTACTTAAAATTAGACTTCACAGGAATGTTGACCAGCATGAGCTGTTGTGCACCTGTTTTTTTTTAATTGTCTCCCCCTGATAATTCTTGAGTTATTCCCCCTGATATGATAACTTAAAATTAGAGAAACTTTGTGCTGCACGTATCTCTGAAAGCAGTATGGCTAGAGTCACCAATCTTTACAGGAATGTTCACCAGCATGAGTTGTTGTGCATCTGAGATTTTTAATTGTCTCCCCCTGATAACTTTAGAGTTACGGGAAACTTTACTTTGTGTCGTGTGTATCTCTGAAACCACTAGTACTAGAGTCACCAAACTTCACAGGAATCTTGACCAGCATGTGTTGTTGTGTACCCAGGGTTTTTGAATTGTCTCCCCTGATAATGTTGGAGTTCTTGCCCCGATGACTAAAAATTAGACCCTGATAAGTTTGGAGTTACAGGCATTACATTTGTGAATTGGAAAGAGGATGGGAGGGGGAGACATCTGTTTTTGTGACAAAAACAAACCTCTAGTTTGCTGAGGGATTTTGGTTGACAATTAGTTGTGAACTCTGATCAGAGGGTTCCCCTAGGAGCTCCTTGATCTGGGTCTACAATGTTTGCAAATTGCTGACTGTATACTCATTTCCAGCATTCAAAGGGTTGAACATTTTGCTGTTGGAATTAACCGAAAAATGTAACGAGAGAATGTTTGCTTACCTGTTTATCTGTTTGTAAAGGCATTTATGATTAAACTGTGTATTTATGGAGTAGGAGGTTAAATTTGTATATGCTTTGTTTGAATGTGTGAGACCAAGCCTGAATGTAGATGAGATCAGAGGTATTAATTGATAACATGTGGAAGTTTTTTTTTACTATTTTACCAAAATCTCCTGCAAAGGCTAAAGGCAAAAAAGCATAGCCCTTTCTCTGTTCTGTATTTAGGCCAAATTTCAATACCTACTGAATATTCATTAATAAAATAATTATAAAGAAATACATGTATGGAAGGTGTTACATTATAGACATTTTAGAAAGCAATGAAACAGATCTATCAAATTCTGTTAGCAAACAGAGCAGATCCTGATCAGACGGCTCCCCCAGGAGCCATCTGATCTAGGTCTACTCTGTTTGCAAATGCATGAAAACACGTTTGTATGAGGGAAAGGGATAGGCAAAATCTCAAACAGACCCTTCTAAGAATGATTAGAGTGATTACAACGTATGTTGGAGTGATTACAACGTATGATGGACGGAGAAATGATGATTTAGTATTTGAATATGCATGTCTTTGTTTCACTTACTTGCAACGTTATTTAGAAGGAACTCTAACATCACAATTCTGTATATGAATCAGTAATTATCTCCCTTGTTTTACACAGAGTGATATTAGAGACTAAATTTTTGTGTTAACCGCAAAGGTGGAATTGTGGTGTCGAATTGTAGTGACGTCGTTGCATGTTCCCATTTTTGTCACAACTTCACTGAAAATAAGTAATCAGAACATGTCTAACTTAACCCTTTCCTACATAGGCTATTTTTAGATCCAACCACTTTGGATGCATCTACCGAAAAGGAGCATTAACTAGAGAAAAGGATTTGTTTTAGAATTTTGTAATTTGAAACCATTGTGATAAATAGAGCATTTGCTCCTATAGGAGCAAATTCTCTATTTGTCACAATGGTTTCAACAGGTGACTTTTACAGAGGCGTAGAAAGGCGTATTTATGGAGGAAAGAGTTAACTTTACTTTTGAATAGGGCAGAACTGAATTAAGACATTTGAATTGTGCGAAACTTCATAAGATAAGATGAGTGGTTATGAAATGTAGGGAACATGTTCTCTTAGTTATCCGCTAGCCACTACCCTACTGGTATTTAGTAGAATTACTTCTTCAAGGTGTCCCAATCCTTTACTCCATGAATATTCATCTAAGAAATTATGACATCATGAGTTTTAATTAGATCGTTATAATAGTCCATGGACACACAATGTTTTGGCTGAAACTGAGTTGCATCTATATTACTATACCCCCGCAAATAAAGTTTTTTTTTGGGGGGGGGGGGGTGTATATAGGAGTGACCTTGTCGCTGGGTCGGTTGGTTGGTCTGTCGGTAGGTTGACTTGTATTTATGCGCGGTTTCTCAGTAACCGCTGACTAGCATTCAATGAAACTTGACATCATGCTTCATCATAAAGAGGATATGTGCATCCAATTATAATTTTTCAGCTCAGTGATTTCCTTACAGAGTTATGCCCCTTTGTTAAATGTTTTGTGTTGGTTGGTCTGTTAACTTTTGTTTCTGCACGGTTTCTCAGTATCCGCTGTCTAGAATTCAATGAAACTTGACATGATGCTTTATCATAAAGAGGACATGTGCATGCAATTATAATTATCCAGCTCAGTGATTTCCTTACAGAGTTATGCCCCTTTGTTTAAATTGTTTGTGTTGGTTGGAAACTTTTGTTTCCTCACGGTTTCTCAGTAACTGCTAACTGGATTACAATGAAACTTGACATGATGCTTTGTCATAAAGAGGACATGCACATCCAGTTAAAGTTTTCCAGATGATTTATTTTCTTACATAGTTATGCCCATTTGTTTAAAGTTTTGTGCTGGTCCTTCTGTTGACTCTTATTCCACACTGTTTTTAAGTAAACGCTGACTGGAATCCAATGAAACTTGACATGATGCTTTATCATAAAGAGGACATGCACATCCAATCATAGTTTTCCAGTTTATCTTTTTCCTTGCAGAGTTATGCCCCTTCAAATTGTACAAAGCTTTTTTCATGTGACAGCCAAGTTTGTGGGGGTATTAATCACCTTCAGTGATATTTCTAGTTTCATAAGCAAATGGAGCAGACCCTGATCAGACAGCTTTTGCAGGAGCTGTCTAATCTAGATCTGCTCTGTTTGCAAAGGTGTATTTATGGAGTAATGCCATGGGTTACAGAGTATCAACCAAATAGGGTTTTGACTGGGAAGTCAGAGATAGATCAGCACTCCCCTTGTTATTTACAGCTCAGCTGGATCATAGTCTGCACTGTTTGCAGTGGTTATGCCAACAAATGGTGTCCATCATGTGCATTCCAAATACAGTAAAACCTCTCTATAATGGCCACTAAATTGTGTTAATTAGTTAGTATTTAGGGCAGGTGGCTGCTTAAAGTAAAGGAGTGTTCTGTTTTACTTTCATCTTGCTTTAAGCAACCACCTGCCTTGAACACAAAATACTTGATATAATTTAGTGGCCGTTATAGAGAGGGTTTAGTTACTGTACATGTATTTGAAAATCTAAGTGAGAGGAAAGCTTACTACCTTTCCATACCCACACTTCACACTTTGTCTTTTGTATCAAAGAAAAATCAGTGATTATCAGTTTTGATCAATTCAAAAACCCATTAAAAAAGTATCGTCTTATTAATATTCATGATGTCATTATTTCTTACATGAATATTCATGGAGTAAAGTGTTAATCAGTGACTGTGCTGGATTTAAAATTTATGTACATGTATGTGTAGTATTTTTGGTGGAATTCTTTCAGTTACTGCTTTGTCCCGTTTTGGTGAATTATTAAGCTTTCCAGTTACAGAGTTTATCCCTTTCTCATGAATATATGTATAAGAAATAATATTAATGACATCATGAATATTCAGTAGAATAATTGTTATATTAGCACATGGACACAGGGAGTTTGGCTGTGGCAGAAACTGTGGAATCATATCTATATCATGTTTTGAATAAACAAAGCAGACCCTGATTAGATGGCTCCTACAGGTCTGGAGCTGTCTGATCTGAGTCGAGACTACTCAGTTTGCAAAGACGAGAAGAAGCGTTTATATGAGGGAAAGGATTAACAAGGGAGTTGTTTGCCATGTTACCGAAAAGGAGCATTAACTAGAGTAGAAAGATTTAGAATTTTGTAGTTTGAAACCATTGTGATAAGTAGAGCTTTTGCTCCTATAGGAGCAAATGCTCTATTTATCACAATGGTTTCACAAAGTGACTTTTACAGAGTCATCAAAAGTCGTCCATATGAGGTAATGGGTTAAATTTTTTTTACAAAAAACCTCCCCAAGTGTGACAATATTATCATAGTTTGTGCTAAAACTTCGATTTGATTTGTCTATTTGCAGGGGCATCAGGACTGAATCTTGACACTCTGAAAGAAAGTATGAAGTTGGCGTCCACTGGGTCCTACGACTGGCAAAACATTGATATCACACAGTTCCAAGGTAAGCAAGTTCAATTACCATATCCTCCCTAATAGACAACCCCACTCTAATAAATGCCTCCTTACTTTTAGGGGAAATTGAAGATGAATAAAACAACTAGAACCCCATTTAATAATAATTAAATAAATAAATATAGGATTTCTCAAAATACAAGTGATAGCTTAATGCAGGCAGAAATCAATGCATAATGCAGAAAGCTCCCCTAGGAGCATTCTGCATTGCTTTCATTCTGCATTAAGCAACCATATGTTGCAAAATGCCAGTATATCGTCCAACTTCGTTATCCAATGAAGTCAGAGGGACTAAGGATTATACTTCGAGATATCCGAGTTCAACATCTGAATCTGAAGACAAAAACCAACATTTTTTTACCTTCGAAGTTCTTCTTTTTCTTCTCATTAATGGCCACCATCAATTGTTTGATTGTTTTGCCATTTGTCAATTGCGATACTAAACTTTGACAGTTATAGTAATTTTAGATAAAAACTGATTAAAACTATGTACACTGGTTTGCATCTACATCCTGGCATCTACACCAACCTATAGGAGCGTTCTGTGTTACTTTCACCTTGCTTTAAGCAGGAGCGTTCTGTTTTACTTTCACCTTGCTTTAAGCAGGAGCGTTCTGTTTTACTTTCACCTTGCTTTAAGCAGCCACCTGACTTAAATACCGACTAATTAACACAATTTAGTGCAGTAATGTTCGTGACCAATCATTCGAGATGGATTCTCAAAATTTATATAAACAAGGAAGGAAAATATTTGGGACAAAAATAATAATTTAAAATAACCGAGATTTTGAAATTACCGAGTTCGAAATAACTAAGTTGGACTGTAGCTTGGTTTAAAAATGTAACACCCAGGGAACTTTTCTTAGAGATAGTGCATTAAGCCTCTTTAACACGTTCCCTCATATTGATGACTTTGACGACTCTCTAAAAGTCCTTTTGTGAAACCATTGTGATAAATAGAGCATAGGAGCAAATGCTCTATTTATCACAATGGTTTCAAACTGCAAACTTCTAAAATTTTCCTTTTCTCTAGTTAATGCTCCTTTTCAGTAGATTTATTCTAAGATGTTTGATCTAAAAATAGCGTATGAGGTAATTGGTTAAAGCTACTGCTAAGTGTGATAATTATAGGAAACAATAAGCAGAATGAATGCAGATAGATATCATTTAGCTACCATCATTCTTAACCTTTTACCTCATAAATATTCATCTAAAAAATAATGATAAAATCATGAATATTAAGTAAATTTTGTAATAACATGAACACAGGACATTTTTGTCATGACAGAAACTGAAATCATATCTATATAAATTTATAAATAGAACAGACCCTTATGAGTAGGAGTCATCTGATCTGGGTCTGCTCTGTTTGTAAATCCATTCCCTCATATTGACGCCTTTCGACGCCTCTGCAAAGGTCACCTGTTGAAACCATTGTGATGAATAGAGCATTTGCTCCTATAGGAGCAAATGCTCTATTTATCACAATGGTTTTAAACTACAAAATTCTAAAATTTTCCTTTTATCTAGTTAATGCTCCTTTTCGGTAGATTTATTCAGTGCTTGGATCTAAAAATAACCTATGAGGTAATGGGTTAAAAGGCATATCTATGGACTGAAGGTTTTAACTGTTTACTCCATAAATTAGCTTTTCTACACCTTTGCAAACACAGTAGACCGAGATCAGATGGTTCCTATTTCCTATAGGTGCAGTCTGATCAGGGTCTGCTCTGTTTGCTTTATATGAAATAATATAAATATAATTCTATAGTTTCTGCTGTGGCCAAAATTTCCTATGTTCAATTGTGCCACTACAAAAAATTATCTGATCTATATTCATGATTTCATAATTTCTTAATATCTTCATGGAATAAATGGTTAAAGACCCAGAATCCTTGGGATCTCTGGTTCGATTCTTACCTCTGAGATGTCATTTTCTTCAAGAAAAGAGCTGGTTACATAATTTTCTGATGTTTTTTTTTCAGATTTGTTTGACACATTGAAGCATGGAGAAAACACGAACTGGTCATTTAACCCAGAACAGTTTGCTGACCTAGCGTCGTCCCTCAATAACCTGTTCAGTCAATCCAACAGCCTCTCACATCAACACCAAACTAACAGCTATGACCCAATCACAGGTGCGGTATCCTCAACTCTGTACTTCATATGATTATATACAGTAAAACCCCTCTAATGCGACCACCAAAAAGAGGCATACTTCTGGGTGGCAGAGGCAGGTGGTAGCTTAATGCAGGACGAAAGTTATGCATAACTTTCGCCCTGCATTAAGCAATCAACCAATTAAGACAGCTATGGTTATATTTTAAATGGTCGCATTAGAGGGATTCTACTGTATATTTTTATCCCCTGCAAAGGCGGAGGGATGTAGTTTTAGCGTTGTCCATCCCAGAGTGATATCTCAGAAATGGTTTGAAGTTTTTCATTGTGGGCCTGCAAGTATCACTTACATTGACCTTGGAACACTGGAGTTATGGCCCTTTGTTTGCCAAAAATGTAACGTTTTTGCATGTCCCAAGCAATAGCTCAGAAATTGTATGGATTTTTATTTTTATGTAACGGTATATGTTTGTTTTGATTTTAAGATAAGACATGACATCACACAATAACGTCACACGATAAGCTAATGTCACACGATTCCCAGTGCATGCAAAATGATTGTTATGGTGGTGGCATATAGGGTTGCCCTTGTCTGTATGTCCGTCCGTCTGTATGCGCATCTAGAAGAATTTGTCCGGGCTCTTTCTTGGAAAGTATTTGTCCAATCCACACCAAACTTTACACACATGTTTGTGGTCATTATATCTTGGTCAAGTTCGATAGTCATGTAAATTGCTTCAGTCATTTAGGAGTTGTGACCCTTTATTTGCAAAAATGGCTTTAACCCTTTCCCTGTTCTATATTTAGGACAAATTTAAATACCTACTGAATATTCATTAACAAAATAGTTATAAAGAAATATGGATGGTGGAACATTGTAGACATTTTAGAAAGTAAAGAAACAGATAATTCAAATTTTATTAGCAAACAGAGCAGACCCTGATCAGAAGGAGCCGTCTGATCTGGGTCTACTCTATTTGCCAATGCGTGAAAACATGTTTATATGATGGAAAGGGTTAAAAATATCTTGTCAAGACCCTTACTTTTTGTGACAAAAAGTCTGAAGTGTGGGCATCAGTGTCCTATGGACTCATTTCTAGTTATTACAATAAACAATAAAATAATTCAAACCCTATGTTGTTACTTGCGATAGGTCTATGGTTCTACCTGTGTGTTAGTACAATTTGTGCACTGAAAAACCCTTGGGGTCTTCCTGTACTACTGTAATTAGCTGGACATTGTAATATTACTGTAACCCCTTCCCTGTTGAATATTCATGTTAGAGAAATAATGACATCATTAATAATAATTACCTTTTATTATGGCATATGTACATATAAATCAATATATAATTATGTCCATATGAATCTACTATTTTATAAGCAAACAGAGCAGACCTATTCAGGTGGCTTCTGTAGGAGCGGCTCAGCCATTTGATCTATGTCTACCCTGTTTGCAAAGGCATGAAAAAGCGTTTATATCAGGGAAAAGGTTAACCCATAACCTCATAGGCTATTTTTAGATTCAGCCTCTTTGAATAAATTTACCGAAAAGGAGCATATACTAGTGAAAAGTATACTTCTACTTTTGTGTAGTTTTGAAACCATTGTGCAAATGCTCTATTTATCACAATGGTTTCAAAAAGTGATCATTACAGAGGTGTCAAAAAGCATCAATATGAAGGAATGGGTTAAAGACACATAAAACCTAATACAAACATATACATGTACATAAGGTTTTGGGGAGAAAGAAAACAAAACAAAATCTGTTTTACCCTTTCTTTCATATAAACACCTTTTCACACATTTGCAAACAGAGTAGACCTCCTATAGGAGCTCTGTTTGTTCTGCTCTATTTGCTTTTGACATGATATAGATCTGATTCTGCAGTTTTTGTCACAGTAAAAGTTAGCTTGAAATGTTTACCGTATAAAAAAACCAGCTAATAAATATTCATGATGTCATTATTTCTAACATGAATACTGAACAGGTAAAGGATTAACCTTTTCCATGTTCTATATTTATTCCAAATTGGAATACCTACTGAATACTCATGGACAAAATAGTTATAAATGTGGAAGTTAGAACAGTGTAGCCATTTAAGAAACAAAATAAACAGATCTATCAAATTCCATTAGCAATTAGATCAGACCCTGATCAGACGGCTCCTATAGGAGCCGTCTTATCTGGGTCTACTCAGCAAATGCGTGAACACACGTTTATATAAAGGAAAGGGTGAAGTATCTTAGGTCTCAGTATTTATATTTTGTCTGTGTTTTAGGTACAGTGTACAATGGAAACTCAGATCCTCTGTGCTTGAAAGTACCGACAGGCATACCTTCAGGAAGTCCACAGATCTCACCGGCCTCTACGGTAAGTTCAGAGAGGGATGAAATGCTTGATGTAGTTACCTGTAGTAGCTTTGCCATGAGAAAAGGTCCCCTCCAGAATGAAAAGATAGCCAGACCAGTCAGATGCTGATACACTATTTGACACTCAACAAAATTGTTGAGAAATTTTGATAACTCTTTGCCCTTTCTATGCCTCTGTAAAAGTCACTTAATGAAACCATTGTGATAAATATAGAGTCACTTAATGAAACCATTGTGATAAATAGAGCATTTGCTCCTATATGAGCAAATGCTCTATTTATCACAATGGTTTCAAACTAAAAAAATCTAAAATTTTACTTTGCTCTAGTAAATGCTCCTTTTGGGTAGATTCATTCAAGGAGGCTGGGTCTTAAAATAGCCTATGGAGGAAAGGTTTCAGTATTTATGTAAAAGATAAATGACATGAACATTTATTAGCTGAATTTTTATAATGTAAACTTTTTCATCACATTTTTAGCTTTGACTAAAAGCTGTAGAATCAGATCTATATCATGCCAAAGCAATCAGAGCTGACCCTGATTAGACTGCTCCTATAGGAGTCGTCTGATCTGGGTCAACTGTTTGCCAATGTGTGAAAAGGCTTTTATATGAAGGAAAGGGTTAATTATTTGATATTTCTCCACTGAGCCCTATCTTGCTGCTTCACTTTAGAATTGCCTCATAGAGGGGAATCCAATAAATTGAATTAACCCTTTCACTGTTCTATGTTTATTACAAATTTCAATACCTATTCATGAACAAAATAGTAATAATAAAATGTAGACCATTGTAGCCATTTTGGAAAATGTAGAAACAGATATATCAAATTCCATTAGCAAACAGAGCAGACCCTGATTAGATGGCTTCTATTGGAGCCATCTGATCTGGGTCTGCTCTGTTTGCAGATGCATGAAAACACGTTTATATGAGGGGAAAGGGTTAAGATAGGGTTAAATGGAGAAGTTTTACTTTCACCTTGCTTTAAGCAGCCACCTGCCTTTAACACAAAATATTTGATGTAATTCATTAATTTAGATTTTAGTGTATATATTTATGGTGTCATTATTTCTGACAACAGGGAAAGGGTTAACATGTAGTGATTACAACTACAGTTGTGATTGCTGTATATTGGAACTTACAACCATTTCTGTCATACAAAATATGCCTTACTTGCTTGTATATTGGAACTTACAACCATTTCTGTCATACAAAATATGCCTTACTTGCTTGTATATTGGAACTTACAACCATTTCTGTCATACAAAATATGCCTTACTTGCTAACAGGATTTCTACAAATAAATAAAAAAGAAATGTCATAAACATATTAACCATTTTCTCCATAAATACACCTTTCTACGCCTTTTCAAACAGGGTAGACCCAGATCAGATTGCTCCTATCGGAGCCATCTGATCAGGGTCTGCTCTGTTTGCTTATGATATAATGTAGGTATGATTCTGCCATGGCCAGCATTCCTGTGTCCATGTGCTATTGTAACAATAAATGTAATGGATATTCATGATGTCATTATTTTTCACATGAATATTCATGGAGTAAAAAGAGTAACAGATTGGCAAAAAATTGATTTCATTTATGTAGTTTGTGTCCAAGTTTGCATTGAAAATCTGCCACCAGATGAAAAGTGTTTTACCCTTTACCTAATGAATATTCTTGTAAGAAACAACGACTCTAAGAACATCAAGTAGCTGACATTTTAACAGCTGTATTAACTAGGGATTTTTTACTGTGGCAGGAGACCATGACCAGGTGGCTTTTACAGCAGCCTATAGGAGCAAATGCTCTATTTATCACAATGGTTTCAAACTACAAAATTCTAAAAAAAATCCTTTTCTCTTGTAAATGCTCCTTTTGAGTAGATTCATTCAAAGAGGTTGGGTCTAAAAATAGCAAATGGAGGAAAGGGTTAAATAGTTTATCACAATTATTTATTCTCCCACAGATCTGTGATTGAGGGGCACATTGTTTTTGCTCTGTTTGTAGGTTTGTCTGTCACAACTTGGTTGGTTGGTTTGTCTGTCTGTCCCCAACTTTAATGTTGGCGATAATTTTGTCGCCATTGCACATACATTCTTGGCATGCAAGTTATGCAACTTATGGAGGGGAACATTTTGGGGTGACTTATTAAGGTCAAGGTCATACATGAAGGTCAGGGGTCATAGTGTTTCATCTTCATCTGCACTGATTTAAATATACTGTTTTTATATACTTTATTTCTTTATGTAGACTGACAGCTTTGTTTCAAGTCGACCAAGAGTTGAAGTACAACCAGTCAACTACGCGAGCCCTCCCACCCACTTGCAAGCAGACGAAATTGAAGAGGATTTCACAGACTGGGACAAACTGTTATGAATTCACAGTGCAGAAACTTGCCCCAGAATATGCAGAAATACAGCATCAGACAGATTGAGCTGTTGTTGTATATCTAGAGACTGGCTCTCTAATCATTATGCACAGAACAGATGTGGAGCTGAAAAAAATGGATGCAATTGTGTGATATGTTGTTAGTTTTAAAAGCAGTTTTAACCCATTCCCTCAAAGGCTATTGTTGGATCCAACCAACTAAATCTACTGAAAGAGAAATGGAAAGTTTTAGAAATTTGTAGTTTGAAACAATTGTGATATATAGAGCATTTGCTCCTATAGGAGCAAATGTTCTATTTATCACAATGGTTTGAACAGTTGATTTTTACAGAGGCGTAGAAAGGCATATTTATGGAGGAAAGGGTTAAAAGCAGTGTTGGGATTGGCTCAGGTTGAGACAATAGTTTTGATTGGTTCTTGCTTGTAACCATGTAGTTTGATTGCTGCAAAATCACTCATGTTTCTTGCATAGTATGTTCAGGTGTACCTAAATTGTTTATCGATGGACAGTGATCATGGAGCGAAAATGATATATTTTAGCTTTGTATAGCGAAGTGGTAGATTGTTTAGTAGACTTGTTATTGAAAATATTGACTCTAATTAGAAAGTTTTGTGTTACAGAAATCTGCTGAAAATGTTGTTGAATCAAATGTTGTTTTTGTCTTCAAGATTTATTTTCAAGCAAATCATTAATACATTCCCCATGGACATAATCTGTCTTATCATCGTTTTAAAAACAAAGAGCTGGTCTTTTATTCATACTGTCACTTTTGACAATATTTGATATGTAGGTCTTTGTATATGTTAGATAATGACACCTGCTCTGAATTCTGTGCAACTATTCTGACAATACTTACATTTTGTAAATAGTGAAGTGTAGAGCAGTTGGTAGTAGTATGCTGATATTATAGTTCATTTAGAGTGACTGTCCCTGCTAGAGCTCTTCGGTGGGGAGTGCAATAAGAGGTAGAAATGGTCAAGGTTTATGTTAATAGATTTTTGTGTGTGATTTGGTCCAAGGGTTAATCACAATGGGCGTTTTTTGTCGGTTATCTCCCCAAATTCAATATACAGGTTGCGCTCGCACCGAGTAGGTCCCACATCCAGATACCTTTTGTTTTTATCGATCGCCATTGTATGTGTTTACTGAAATTATTCAGGCTAAGATTAACAATACGGTTTAAATCATGTTTTTAAAACAGTTTGCACAAGTAGAGAGGGAGCGGGGCTGGGGGGGGGGGGGGGGGGGGGGGGGGGTTGTTAGACATTACACTTTTCAGCACTGGACATCACACTTCCACTGTTATGATGTAAAATCTGACTTCAATAATATTGTGTGTGCCCTTATTTGTTCGATATAGTTTTAATTTTAATATTTCTTTCTTTTTGTGCATACTTACTTTATTACATGTATAAGCTTGGTCAGTTTGTATGGAATTTATAAGGCAAACCTCGCCCACAAATAGTATGTTCAAATACTTTGAAAAAGAACTATTTTAACCCTTTCCTCAATAAATTCGCCTTTCTATGTCTTTGCATACAGAGTAGACCCAGATCAGATGGCTCCTGTTCAGTGTAGGAGCTATCTGATCAGGATTTGCTCTGTTTGCTTAAATTATGGAATAAAACAGATCTGATTCTATAGTTCCTACTTTTGCAAAACATTCATGTGTTAATCTGCCATTTTAAAAACTCATCAAATTAATATTTATGATGCCATCATTTCTTACATGAATATTCATGGAGAACATTCAGGTAGTTTGATCCAGATCAGATTGTAAAAATAGTTTTATGACTGATTAGAATTCACACTACATGTATTTGACCGTACACTTTTCCTTTGCTGTCTGCATTGTTTGTTTTGCAAACATCATTCGGTTGCACCACTCTAGATTAAAATTAAACTCTTTCAGTCAGAAATTTCAACTTCATTTGAAAATTAAGCCTTCAAGACATTGAACTTCTCTTGCAAATTTCAGTGATTAAATAAAAAGGTACGGACCCAGATCAGACATTTATTTTATTAGTCCCCTACCTGCATCGCCGAAGGGGACTATAGGTTTACACTCCGTCAGTCCGTCCGTCAGTGTGTCACACTTTGGTTTTCCGGACTTTTTTCTAAACCCTTACCAATATTGAAGTGATATTTGGTATGTGGCTTTGTTATGTGGTATGAGTTACAGATCAAGTTTGAATTTCGTTACACTTCATTGATTTTTCATGGGATTATGGTGGTTTAACTTTAATAGAAATTTTCTGGAAAATTAGGTTTTCCGGACTTTTTTTTCTAAACCCTTGCAGATATTTCAGTGATATTTGGTATGTACCTTTATTATAATGAGTTACAGATCAAGTTTGAATTTTGTTACTCTACATCAATTATTCACAGAATTACATCAAAGCTGTCTTGGTTTAGTAACCCTTTACTTTATGAATATACATGTAAGAAATAATGTCATCATGAATATGAATTCAATTAATTTTTAGCTTGTCTGTTTCGAAGAAATTATGAGCTATTGTCGTAACTCCGGCATCCGCGTCGTCGTCCTAAATCGTAACATTGACCATAACTCGAAAAGTATAAGAGGTATCAACTTGAAACTTCATAGGTTAGTAGATAGCATTGAGGGGGAGGCCCCTACATAAGAACCATAACTCTTGATTTCAAAATGTTTGAGTTATGGCCTTTTATATTTTTTGACAATGACGACGGACGAGTGTTTGCACCCGCTTGTTTAATGATATATTAATGCAGGAAATTTTAGGCATGGCACAAACTGTGGAATCCGATATCATAAGGAAACGCAGCAGATCCTAGAGGATATGTCTGATCTGGGTCTAACCTGTTTGCAAAGGCATTAAATTGCACGGAAAAGGAGCATTACCTAGAGAAAAGGAAACTTTTAGAATTTTGTAGTCTGAAACCATTGTGATAAATAGAGGAGCAAATGCTCTATTTATCACAATGGTTTCACAATGTGAATTTTATAGAGACGCTAAAATGTGTCACTATAATAGAATAATAAATAAATAAATACAGTTTGAAAATGCATACAACATATTTTTACATCCTTGGCTATTCTCGATGTTAAAGAACTTATGTGTAATCAATGTGAAAACACTCAATAATGGATAACAAAAGTGTAACAAAGGACCTACTTGGTGGCAGCGCCACCTGGTTGGACAGGGGCAGATAACTGACAAAAGATGCCCATAGCAAGCTGAGCAAACATTTACTCACTAAAATTGTTAGTCTCATTCTTATTACCCCGCAAACAAAGCGGATACACTGGAATCCCCCTGGTGGCCGGTCGGTGAGGCAGTCAGTCTGTTTGTCTGCATTTAAACATATGTAGTTGATGTCGCAAAATTTTCCTTAAATTGTAAGTTATTGAATTCATATTCGGCATACATAATAATCAAGAATAGTTGATATGAAAAACGGAATTTTCAGGTGATTAGCAGCAGGCATTGCATAATTATCTCCATGAACTTTGAGTAATTTTTGTCATCTTGGCTTGAAACATTGAAAGTTATTTAATTGATACTTGCCATACATAATAACAAACTCATTGCAGATTTATCTTCTCCGAGTATTTTTAGCTTGTCTGTTTTTCCACGAAAAAAAATGTGAGCTATTGTTGCAACTCCGACGTCTGCATTGTCGTTGTTTGTTAAAGTTGGCTGTTACTTTTTTATTAATCATGAAACTTCAAACATTTGTCCACCATAATTATGCTCCTTTATGGACTTAGAAATAGAACTTTAAAATGTCACGACAGACGAGCATTGGCACCGGCATGCTGTGCTCTTGCTATCACTTAGGCATGTAACAGGTATTAGCAAGTCGTTTTTATTTATAGATTTGGTTTTTTCCAAACTGTTCCATTCTATACAGAAGGGCTTTGCTTAAATTGACGAGAAAAATTTCTCAAGAAGCTCGTGCAATTGGTTATACTAGAAGTCCGATTACCTAGTGATTAAATTAAAAAGTATAAGTTGAAATAGTCTGTAAAATGCTGAGCTCACCTAATACATTAGTGGTATTATCCCAATCTACGGGTCATCTATAAATAAAAACGACATGTCCAATCTAACGGCTAATAGTTTTGCATCGAGGCTGCCATGCGGGGGTATTCGTCATTTTTAGTGATAGTTCTAGTTAAAATAACTTTCAAATCTGCAGTTCTAGTTGAAATAACTTTCAAATCTGCATTCCGTGTGTGATTCATTTATTATATTAACGGATTATAGTGGTTTCGTCAAACTATGGGTTTGTCAAACTGGACTTTATGAACAAAATGGGTAGAGGTTTTCGTCAAACTGGCAATTGTACAGTATAATAGCGGAGGGTAATTAACTATTGTCGTCTGCTTCAATTCCTAAAATAAACTTTCTCTCATTTTTTTGCAAAAATATGGTCAAGATGACAAACAGTTGGGATACTGACGAGACGCCGCATTTTGCGGCGTCTCATCTGGATTCAAACTGTTTGCATAGGTAATCACAGTTTCGCTGCTAGCATGCAAAGAGTTCATAACTGAAAGCAATTGATGTGTTTACGACTTGTTTTGATGACTGACTGTTTGATCAGAAATAGTTTGGGATCCAACCATTTGCTGAACATTTCACTGATTTAGATCATACAAAGATGCACTGATCCTGCATGAATTCATGATTTAAAGCTGATACAGGCTTGTAGTTGGCAAGAAAAAAAAAAATATATATATATATCTTCGTTCATATGATATAGATTATTCACTCAGTCCGCTGCATACTTTCATACTTCAACTTTAGCAGTTCAATAAATGCGCTACAAATTGTCCGCAGTGGAACAATACCCACTATATAAATATCAGTTTGACCAAACCTCTTTTTGCCTACTACATAAATATCACCAACACCCATATTAATCCTTTCCTCCATATATTTGCTTTTTGTACATCTTTGCAAACAGTAGAACGATATCGGACCGCTTCTATAGAGCTGTCTCATCAGGGTTTGCTTATGAAACAGAATACAGTAAAACCAATTTTAGTGAAGAAATTTTTTATATGTTTTTATGCAGGTGGGCTCTTAAACCCATTCCCTCATACAAATAAGTTTTCACGCATCTGCAAACACAGTAGACCCAGATCAGACGGCTCCGTCTGATCAGGGTCTGCTCTGTTTGCTAAGAGCATTTGTTTCTTTGCTTCCATATTTCTTTATAACTATTTTGTTAATGAATATTCAGTAGGTATTGAAATTTGGCCCAAATACATAAAGGGTTAATGCCGGATGAAAGTTATGATCCTTTTTTAGCTTTCTACATGACCTTCACCCTGCATTAAGTTGTAAACGGTCTAACTGACTGGACTGACATTGATAGGAATTTGAACAACCTGTTTACAGGGGTTATTCTACAGATTCTGCCATGGCCAAAATATCTTATATGTCTTATATCGGAGTTACATATAAAGGTGCATACACATATACTACAATCGTTATTTCTTCACCAAACCCGATGTTGGGACTACTCAAATCGTCTCAAAGAGATGGTTCTAAAGAATGGTTACAATATGGGGTTTGATGGAAAAAATCTTGAAAATACAGTTAAACCCCGCTAATGCGGCCACCTAAAAGAGGTATAATTTTGGTTGCTAGATGCAGGTGGTAGCTGAATGCATGACAAAAGTAATGCAGAATGCTTTCTGCATTACTTTTGCCCTGCATTAAGCAACCACCTGCTTATAAAGACATATATATATATATATGTATACATTTATTTATTAAGTGGTCGCATTAGAGGGGTTCTACTGTATAACAATTTACGCCTCTGTGTTGTATTCGTAAGTGATAGCAGAATCACTGACTCTAGAATTAAATACCGTAATATTCAATAGGTTGGATTCAGGTCAGATACCATGTGACAAGGTGGATCCCATGTTTGACATGTGTCTGTCTGAAGAGAAGTGAAGAAAATCGTAGCAGTTGTAGCAGACCAAAATGAAATTTTAGAAAGTAAAGAAACAGATTTTTCAAATTCATATAAACGCAGGGTCTGCTCCGTTTGCTTATGCTTATGCTTATGCCAACTTTATTGCAAATCAGTGTGTATTACAAGGTAAGGGTGTGTATTGCATAGAGAGGCGGGTGTGTATTGCAAGGTAAGAGTGTGTATTGCAAGGTAAGGGTGTGTATTGCAGGTGAGTAGAGCAAGAAGCAATACATACCCTTACCCTGCAATACACACTCTTACAAGGTAAGGGTGTGTATTTCATAGAGAGGCGAGTGTGTATTGCAAGTAAGGGTGTGTATTGCAGAGAGGCGAGTAGAGAGCGAGAAAGCAAATGTACACCCTTATTAGAGAGAAATAGAGGCGAGCAAGTGAGAAATAGAGGCGAGTAGAGAAAAAAACACCATCTACCTACCTTGGTAACACACACCCTAACACATCCAACCACAATACGTTTCGTAGTATCAAGTTGTTACTGTATATAGTGGATGAGTCTATATAGTATATAGTGGATCAGGGTCTGCTGTTTGCTTTTTATCTTGGAGTGCTCAACTATTTATATATAATTTTATTTTGTACATATCCGATACTGCTCTATTTATTTTACAGATCTGTATGGTATACATGTACATCAGTTATGCACAATTTTCTCTTTTGTTTCTGTTATGTAGATATTTTCAAATGACATTCCATTACCATAGAAACCTTCACCTTTCACCTTGTTACCAAGGAATCATAATAAATTCAGTTGTGAAATTCTATCATGATTTTGTTTTCTATCAATCAATCCTATCAAGTTTTTCATAAATCTGACCAATAGAATATAGCTAGAAACGTTCATAAATATTCATTTAGACTATGTTTCTATAGAAAACTGGTCAACCCTGGGGCAGGGCTTCATTTGAACTTGGGGGCATACTTCATATTTTTTTTGTAGAGCACCTGAAACATATGGCAACACTATCACTGCTGAGCTTGACACAGTTTGGATTATGACCTGATGGAGTGATGCATATGTGAACTTCATATGTGGTTTGTACAAGAGAGTTAATTGTAAGGCATAATTTATATAATTTTTGTAGAGGATGTGAACATGATGCTATGTGCCAAATATGAAAGCTCAAAAAATTCCAGTTTCAGAGGAGATTTTCAAAGTTTTCACTATAATTATGTTTCTATTGAAAAGTTGACACCACCCAGGGTGGGGCCAATTTTGACGCCAGGGGAATTATTTATATAGCTTTTGTAGAGGACCTATAGGTGATGTTATGTGCCAAAGATGAAAGCTGAGAACCCTGTAGATTTAGAGGAGAATATTTTTAAAGGTTTAAATTGTTGACGACGGACGACAAACGCCGACCGACATCAGGCGATCACAAAAGCTCACCCTGAGCACTTTGTGCTCTGGTGAGCTAAAAACGCACTAGTGCATTTCTGTGATTTACGACACTCGGTTATGGATATACTCAAGTCAAGTCTATTCAGTAAGTAAAGCTTAAATTTGCTAGAAGATGACAAACATCTTCTGTTGGAGCCCTCTGATCTGGGTCAACACTGTTTCCAAATATTACTACACTCGTTTTACACATTCAAAGCATTAAAATAATTTGCAATATGAGTATTTACCTTAAACACGTTCCCTCCTAGTGACACATTTTGGTGCCTCTGTAAAAGTCACATTTTGAAACCATTGTGATAAATAGAGCATTTGCTCCATAGGAGCAAATTCCCTATTAATAACAATGGTTTCAAAACTACACAATTAAAAATCCTTTTCTCTAGTAAAGGTCAGTCTAGAACCTGATCAGAGGGCTTCTCTTGGATCTGGGTCAACACTGCAAATGCCAATACACTCGGTTTCTGCATTCAAATAGTTTGCAATATGAGTAAATGAAATACATCTTATAATCTGAATAAAAAGAAAGTCAACAGATGAAAGATATTGCAGATTTTCAGTAATGCTCTACTAGTAAAACACTCTTTGTATAGAGGCCCACATGCAAGCAAAAAACATAACGTTTGAACAAAATAAACTAGAACCACCACTGAATGCGATTAGTAACCTCACAAAAGTTATATAAGATATTTAGAATAATCAAAGGGGCATAACTCTGTAAAAATTGAAATCAGATGTGCATCTTCCCATAAAGTTTCATTGAAATACATGTAGTTGCTGAATAACATAAGCGAAAAACACACTGGCTGGCCAAGATAATGACTTTCCCCACAAAGGTTTGTTTGTTGGGCTATAGTTAGAAAAAGTTGGTTAATTTGCTATAGGAACATGTCAACTCTTAGAAGAACCCAAAATGGGCCAATTTTGACCCACGGGGCATAATTTATATAACTTTTGTAGAGGACCAACATAATGACATCTACTCCTATATGCCAAAGATGAAAGCTGAGAACCCTGTGGATTCAGGATGACGCACGACAAACGCCGACTGACATCAGGCGATCATATAAGCTCACCCTGAGCACTTTGTGCTCTGGTGAGCTAAAAATATACAGGCATGGATTATCCATGGCAAACAGTGCAGACCCAGATGAAATAGCTCATATAGGAGCTCTCTCATCTGGGGGAACACGGTTTGCAAATGACTGGCAGGCTATTTCCCTGTCCTATGTTTATTACAAATTTCAATACCTACTGAATATTCATGGACAAAATAGTGATAATGAAATGTGGAAGGTGGGACATTGTAGCCATTTTACAAAGTATAGAAACAGATCTATCAAATTCAATTAGCAAACAGAGCAGACCCTGATCAGACGGCTCCTATAGGAGCCGTCTGATCTGGGTCTACTGTGTTTGCAGCTGCGCAAAACACGTTTATATGAGGGAAAGGGTTAATAACTAATATATACTCTGCAAGATAATTAATCAAATTACATCATAAGCATCTGTTTGTTATCAAATATTGATTTTTGTCCCACTATAATGGTAATTGTAAAAGGTATTGTGAAAAAAATTGTTGGAAATATCATATTGGCCAAGTATCGAAAACTGTATACTATTTATATTTCATATATACTTTAAAATGTGCATCGTTAGTTTTTATTTGATGTTTTAAAAGAATAAAAATTGTTTAACTCATTCTCTCCTACTGACGCCTTATTGTGCCTGTGTAAAAGCTATTTTGTGAAACCATAGGAGCAAATACTCTATTTTACCCAATGGTTTAAAAACTACACAATTCTGAAATTTTCCTTTTCTATAGTTTATGCTCCTTTTAGGTAGATTTATTCAAAGAGGATGAGTCTTATAATAGTCTAGGGGAGAATGAGCTAAACTATTTGTGTTTTTGACATTTTATATCCTTTAGATCGGTTATTAAAATCACGGTTATGAAAAAAGTGAAAAGATTCCTTATTATTCATTTACTCCATATATATGCTTTTAAACCCTCTGCAGACAGAGAAGACCCAGATTAGACAGCTCCCATACAAGTCATCTGATCAGGGTCTGTTCTGTTTGCTAATGATATAATATAGATGTTCTAAAGTTTCTGACATAGGCAAAAATGCCCATGGCCTTGTGTTATTATAAAAAATAATCTTTTAATATTCATGATGTCATTATTTCTTACATGATTATTCATGGAGAAAGGGTGAATTGTTTCACACCTCTGCATGTGCTTACTTTGTGCATTATTGGACTTATTAAGTGCTGCATCTACCTTTAATTGGACACGCTTTTGATAATCATGAATACGTATCTTTTTAAACCCAATCAATATAACAGGTGCAAGGCATGTGACCATTTCATAAATACTACTAACAAACATCTTCTATTATGTTTAGACATCATACTTTGACATAAATGTTCGTATAGTATAATACTATGCCAAACAAAATTTCAAAACTTTTTTTCTGCTGTTAAAGTATGATGTATACACGTATTTGAAGATGTTTATCAGTAGTATTTAAGAAACTATATATCTACGTCTGGCACCTGTGGTATTAACAACCATTGTAATATGCTTACACAGATGGGCGTTACCATAACATTTTTAAATAATTTTATCGATATGTAGTATGTCATTCTCACCCGGTCATTTATAACATTCACATAATATTCGCATCTGCATTACACCATGAATATTTATGAAAGAAATGATGACATAGTGAATGTTCAATTAGATTAGCCCATTCCCGCATATTGACGCCTCTGTAAAAGTCACTTTTTGAAACCATTGTGATAAATAGAGCATTTGCTCCATAGGAGCAAATGCTCTATTTATCACAATGGTTTCAAGACTACTCAAATCTAAACTTTACCTTTTCTCTAGTAAATGCTCCTTTTCGGTAGATATTTTCAAAGTGGTTGGGTCTAAAAATAGCTTAAGTGGGAATGGGTTAAGTTTGGCAACGATACTTTGACACAGTTTTTTGGTTGTAGTAGAAACTGTAGAATCATATCTATATTTTTTTCATAAGCAAACCAAGAAGACCCTGATCATACGGTTCCTATATTTATTTCCTTCAAAGTGCCGGATTGGGAATCGGTTATTTGTCGATACTTTTATTATATATCATATTGCTATTGGAATATTTACTGGACATGAAGTAAGACTCCGTTCGTACTACAAGGTAGATTGTTATATTCTTCAGGCATCGTCAACTGGAGTATAATATTTCAGTAAGAATAAGCTTCCTTTCAACTGCATCGCACAGTCCTCTTCTGGTGATCGTCGTTTTATCGACCGTTCGTCGACCTTATTTTATATAGTAGACCTAAAGTCGTCGACATTATTATTACATAGGGATTATGTTTTCACACCAATGTCGCGGCTATCGCGGCTATGTATTTGATGTGAAATGTTTACATAGACGTGTGACGGCAATTAACGCACACTGCAGACTTTATAGTTTACGCTCAGATATAATATCAAATATAATATTTGATAAAATCATAGTTCAGATCCAGACCAAGATCACGTTAGGTGGTAGATTCTATGTGTATAAGTTAAGTTTAATTTTAAGTTATTAGCTGTTAAAACAGACACGTTCTGGCAATTATAGCATACTGCCCATTTCAATGTTACATTTGATAAAATCATAGTTCAAACTTCAGACCCAGATCAAGACCATGTTAGGTGGTAGATTCTGTGTATAAGTGAAGTTAAGTTATTAGCTGTCAAAATATATGGTGCTGGAAAATATCACAAACTGCCGATTTAATAGTTTAGACCCAGATCTAGATTCTAAATCACTTTTAAAACAAGATGTTTGTGATATGACCTTTGACCCTGAATGATGACCTTGACCTGTCACCAACTGTGCAGCTTCATGAGATACACATGCATACCAAATATCAAGTCTATATCTCCACTGGTTCAAAAGTTATGGCCAATGTTAAAGTCGGTGACCTTTGACCCTGAAGGATGATCTTGACCTTGACACGTCAACCCTCAAAATGTGCAGCCAAAAGTTGCGGACAAACAAACAAACATCTGACCTTTGACCCTGAAGGATGACCTTGGCATGAAATACACATGCATTCCCAATATCAAGTCTCTACCTCTACTGGTTCGAAAGGTTATGTTAACGTTGGTGATTTGACCTATATATTTGACCGCTGGCCTTGAAGGAAGACCTTGACCTTGACAGGTCACCCCTCAGAATGTGCTAATATGCATGCCAAATATCAAGTCTCTATCTCTACAGATTTAAAAGTTATGCCCAATGTTAAAGTTGCTGACAAACAAACATCTGACCTTTGACCCTGAAGGATGACCTTGACCTTGACATGTCACCCCTCGAAATGTGCAGCTTCATGAGATACACATGCATGCCAAATACAAATCTCTATCTCTACTAGTTGAAAAGTTATAGCCAATGTAAAAGTCGGTGATTTGACCTATATATTTGACCTCTGACCATGAAGGATGACCTTGACTTTGACATGTCACCCTTCAAAATGTGCGGCTTTATGAGATACATATGCATGCCAAATATCAAGTCTCTATCTGTACTGGCTCAAACGTTATCCCAGGGGGGCATAAAAATTGGTCTGTTTTTAAACTATTAAAATTGTGTTGTTTCCTCACCGTTATCAATATAAGCATTTGATGTTAGCCTATCTAATAGGCGCGTGCTGGCAATTATTGTAAACTGCCGATGTTATAGTTTAGACCCTGATCTATATCACGCTATATATTTGATATAAAGTGGTCTGTTTATAAAATTGAAAGTTTGTGATAATTTCCAGCACACATCTATAACAGTTTAGAAACAGATCATTTTTTATCAAATATAACGTGATTAGATCTGGGTGTAAACTACGGCAGTTTGCCACAATTGCCAGCACGCGCCTATTGGGTAAGCTAGTTAACATCTATTGCTTATAATATATTGATAACTCACTTATTTATAAGTAATTTAACCAAACGTTATCTTGATCTGGGTCTGAACTATGATTTGTCCTTTTTAGCTCACCAGAGCACAAAGTGCTCAGGGTGAGTCCGTCGTCCGTCGTCGTGCGGTGTGCGTCGTCCCGCGTCAACAATTTGAACCTTTAAAAATCTTCTTCTCTAAATCTACAGGGTTCTCAGCTTTCATATTTGGCACATAGCATCATCTGTAGGACCTTTACAAAAGTTATATAAATTATGCCCCTGGGGTCAAAATTGGCCCCGCCCCAGGGGTGCTTTGTTTTCTATAGAAATATATAGTAAAACTTTGAAAATCTTCTTCTCTGAAACTGGGAGGTTCTCAGCTTTCATATTTGGCACATAGCATCATTTTCAGGTCCTTTTCAAAAGTTATATAAATTATGCCCCTGGGGTCAAAATTGGTCCCGCCCCAGGGGTGGTTGGTTTTCAATAGAAACATATAGTGAAATCTTTGAAAATCTTCTCCTCTGAAACTGTAAGGTTCTTAGCTTTCATATTTGGCACATAGCATCATGTCCAGGAACTCTACAAAAGTTGTATAAATTATGCCCCTGGGGTCAAAATTGGCCCGCCCCAGGGGTGGTTAGTTTCAATAGAAACACATAGTGAAAACTTTGAAAAATCTTCTCCTCTGAAACTGTAAGGTTCTCAGCTTCATTATTGGTACATAGCATCATTTTCAGGTCCTCTACAAAAGTTATATAAATTATGCCCCTGGGGTGAAAATTTGCCCCGCCCCAGGGGTGCCTTGTTTTCTATAGAAATATATAGTGAAACTTTGAATATCTTCTCCTCTGGAACTGGAAGGTTCTCAGATTTCATATTTGGCACATAGCATCATGTTCAGGTCCTCTACAAAAGTTATATAATTTATGCCCCCGGGGTCAAAATTGGCCCCGCCCAAGGGTTAGCCAGTTTTCAATAGAAACGTATAGTGAAAACTTTGAAAATCTTCTCCTCTGAAACTGGAAGGTTCTCAGCTTTCATATTTAGCACATAGCATCATGTTCAGGTCCTTTACAAAAGTTATATAAATTATGCCCCTGGGGTCAAAATTGGCCCCGCCCCAGGGATGGACAGTTTTCAATAGAAACATATTGTGAAAACTTTGAGAATCTTCTCCTCTGAAACTGTAAGGTTCTCAGCTTTCATATTAGGCAAAAGCATCATGTTCAGGTGCTCTACAAAAGTTATATAAATTATGCCCCTGGGGTAAAAATTGGCCCCGCCCCAGGGCTGGTCAGTTTCTATAGAAATATTCAGTGAAAACTTTGAAAATCTTCTCCTCTGAAATTGGAAGGTGCTCAGCTTTCATATTTGGCACATAGCATCATTTTCAGCTCCTCTACAAAAGTTATATATAAATTATTCCCCGGGGGTCAAAATTGGCCCTGCCCCAGGGGTAGCCAGTTTTGAATAGAAGCATATAGTGTAAACTTTGAAAAACTTCTGCTCTGAATCTATAGGGTTCTCAGCTTTCATATTTGGCACATAGCATCATGTTCAGGTCCTCTACAAAAGTTATATAAATTGTGCCCTTTGGGTCAAAATTTGCCCCGCCCCAGGGCCAGGTAATTTTCCATTGGAATATATAGTGAAAACTTTGAAAATCTTCTCCTCTGATTGTCTGGTGAGCGCTTCAGGGCCATTCTGGCCCTCTTGTTTTTAAACTTGGCAGTTTGTGATAATTACAGACACGTGTCACATCAAATACTCAGCCGTGGCATAGGTGTGAAAACTTAATCCCTATGTAACAATAAGTTCGATGAAACGACTTTGGGTCTACTATATAAAATAATGTCGACAAACGGGAAGGTCGGTATTCACAATACTGAAGAAGACTGAGCGATACAGTCGAACATTCCAAAGAAAATAAGATTATTCTCCAATCGATTCGTACGGACATCTAATGGACTGTATATATAGAGGCTACACGTACTGATTGTCCAATCTGGAAAAAGAACACTGCAGGGCAGTTTAATCTTGTAGCAAACATTCTTTGTAGTTTTTTCCGCAGCTGTATCATATGCGCAAATTGCTAATTTGAACAGTTATGGACAACACAAAGGGACAACCATGGTTATGAGATGACCCAATAGGTTACGAAATGACCAGGAAAATGGTTACGAAGTGACCAGATTTGTCCTGTTACGTAATGGCAAGGTATCAAGATGACTAGTTCCCATTTCTAGAATCTCTTTGAATAAATCTACCGGAAAGGAGCATTTACTAGAGAGAAAAGGAAACATTTAGAATTGTGTAGTTTGAAACCATTGTGATAAATAGAGCATTTGCTCCTATGCAGCAAATGCTCTATTTATCACAATGGTTTCAGAAAGTGACATTTACAGGTGTCAATATGAGGGAATGGGTTAAGCAAAAGTTATGACTATATAATCTTGTGCAACCTGTTCTGTCTGTATGTGCTCCAAGTTTCTAGTCAATCTTATTGAGGATTACAATGAAATGGTAAATTCAGTGAAAGCGTGATCAAAGAAGCGTGTGGCAGAAACAGATGAAATAGAAGTGATCCGTAAATGTCACCCTGCGACATAGATACAAAAATGGGTGCTCCTACAGTAATGATTGTTGTACACAACTAATGCCTTCCAAATAACATTGAATACCATCATATACCCTATTTGATGTACAAAGCAGCAGTCTAAAGACAAAGTCTTACACACAGGAATCATATTAGTGTTGAGTATTGAGTATTTATAACAGATGTCATTGACCCTTTCCATGTTAACCCATTACCTCATATGCTATTTTTAGATTCAACCTGTTTGAATAAATCTACCGAAAGGAGTATTTACTAGAGAAAAGGAAAATATGTAGAATTTAGTTGTTTTGAAACCATTGTGATAAATAGAGCATTTGCTCATATGGAGCAAATGCTCTATCGCAATGGTTTAAAAAAGTGACATTTATAGAGGCACAGAAAG
This sequence comes from Azorinus chamasolen, assembly GCA_963576725.1. NCBI lineage: Eukaryota > Metazoa > Mollusca > Bivalvia > Cardiida > Solecurtidae > Azorinus > Azorinus chamasolen. The sequence continues at coordinate 27,487,418 of OY755249.1, forward strand.
GCGTACTTATGGAGGAAAGGGTTAATTATGCATGTAAGATATAATGACATTATAAATATAATGAATTTATATAATGGCATATGTGCATAGGATGTTTTTTGTAATGGTAGAAACAGTAGGGTCAGATCTAATATAAATTTATAAGCAAATAGAGTAGACCCTGATCGCAGACAGGTCTTACAGGATCCATCTGATCTGGGTCTACTCTGTTTGCAAAGGCTTGCAAAAGTATTTGCATGAGGGAACAAATTAACTCATTACCTCATAGGCTATTTTTAGATACAACCTCTTTGAATAAATCTACCGAAAAGGAGCATTAACTAGAGAAAAGGATTTTTTTTAGAATTTTGTAGTTTGAAACCATTGTGATAAATAGAGCATTTGCTCCTATAGGAGCAAATGCTCTATTTATCACAATGGTTTCACAAAGTGACTTTTACATAGTCGTCAAAAGCCGTCAATATGAGGGAATGGGTTAATATGTCTATGCTATTTAAAATTACAGTTTGACTTTGATATCTCAAACTTCAAGGAACCATACAAATTACTTAATTACAGATTTTTGAGTCATCCGATATCTAATCTGAACACCTTCTCAAGCTTAGAGCTTAATGCAGGTCAAAAGTAATGCTGAAAGCTCCTACATCACTTCTGACCTGCATTAACTCATTCGGCTCCAATGTCGCCTGTTGGCACCATGCAGTCCCAGGACAGATGCCGCCTTTTTTTTTCTGTATTATTTTAGACCAAGCATACAGGTTTTTAAAACCAAATGTTTTACTAATAGACAATTATTATTTAGTTTAGAATTATATTTAATATGAAATTATTATTGCTGAAAGCTCCTACATCACTTCTGACCTGCATTAACTCATTCGGCTCCAATGTCGCCTGTTGGCACCATGCAGTCCCAGGACAGATGCCGCCTTTTTTTTTCTGTATTATTTTAGACCAAGCATACAGGTTTTTAAAACCAAATGTTTTACTAATAGACAATTATTATTTAGTTTAGAATTATATTTAATATGAAATTATTATTGCAGACGACACTTCTAAATTTGGCGTCAAAAGGGTTAAGCTGTCACATGTGTTTGTAGATATGTGTTGTGATATATTTTAGAACAATTTTGTATTCTAAATTTTAGAAGGATCAAACTTTTACATCGCGATATCCTGATGTACAAGTTATCCGAGTTTGAGATATCAAAGTTCAACTGTATGTCCCGAAAAATATTGGACAGAAGCACACAAAAATGCAATAGTTATTGTATATAAACATGTCTATCAGACTGCAGGTGGGCTCAAAAACATGTATATATAAGAAAAAGTAAAAATCAATGACTAGTGGTAAAATGGTAAATAAAAGATGAACCATGGTATCACAGAATTTAACACACAGATCTAAACACGTTTTACATTATATGTATATTGCATGCTCTGGAAAACTCTGTTTTAACCCTTTCCCCAATAGCCTATTTTTAGATCCAACCTCTTTGAATAAATCGAAAAGGAGCACTAATTAGAGATAAGGCATATTTTAGAATTTTGTAGTTTGAAACCATTGTGATAAATAGAGCATTTGCTCCTATAGGAGCAAATGCTCTATTTATCACAATGGTTTCAACAGGTGACTTTTACAGAGGAGTAGAAAGGCATATTTATGGAGGAAAGGGTTAAACTCATGACCCTATATATTTGGATAAACTTAGGCCAATAATGTATGCCCTGAAGGGGTAGTTTAATCAGGGTCTACACTATTCTACTATGTAAATCCAATTTAACCCTTTCCCTGTTCTGTGTTTATTACAAATTTCAATACCTACTGAATGTTCATGGACAAAAAGGTTATAATGAAATATGGAAGGTGGAGCATTGTAGCCATTTTAGAAAGTAAAGACACAGATCTTTGAAATTCTATTAGCAAACAGGGTAGACCCTGATCAGACGGCTCCTCTAGGAGCTGTCTGATCTGGGTCTACTCTGTTTGCAAATGCATGAAAACACATTTATATGAGGGAAAGGGTTAACCCTTTATCCCATGCACATTTATGTAATGACACCATGAGTATCAGTTAGATTATTATTTATAACAGCACATATAGTTTTGGCCATTGCAGAAGCTGTAGAATCGGAATTATATTTAATTTCATACGCAAACAGCAGATCCTCATCAGTTTGCTCCAACTGGAGCTGTCTGATCTGGATCTACTCTGCAAAGGCGTTGAAAGGAGAGTAGTATTGGGTATCCAAATATTGAGAGGATAAAACTCTTCTCATACTGGATGAATTGTGCGAACATTTCCCATCCCAACTTGTATTCCAATATCACATCAGAATATTTACTTTTTGACAATAAAAAGAAATCCAAGAAAAACTGTACAGTGAACCCTCGTTACAATGGAGGTGTTTGTTTCCAGACCTTTTGCTGGTATAATGAGATAAAATATGAGAGAAACCATATGGCCAATTTTAGAATAGTACCAACAGGTGGTAAATGCAGAATACAAGAAGTGCAAATAGCTCCCATGCGGAACTTTCTACACTTCTTGTGTTCTGCATTTAGTGATCACCTATTTTAATGACATTAAAGACGATTTCGGTATAAGTTCTGCACAGCTTTTTGTGCTGAATACTCTCTACAAAGGAAACAACTGGTACCAGTATTCTGGATGACACTAATTTCGAACGACTGATTTCGACCAACATTTACAAACTTTAAATCATGTCTCAACAATTTAGATTACACGAGAAAATTGCTAAAAGAAAATTTGCTGAACTTATAAAAACTTAAAATCAAACAGGAAAATCCGGTATGGGAGTATAATAAACAAATTGGTACGACGTCAGAGCAATGTGACGTCATTGACGTCACCCATTTTGGCGTAATTTTTATGGGAGAGCTAGTTGATAAATTGAGTAATTACTTAAAAAGGAAGACTGTAACCCACATATTTCTTTTTGATTTCATGTTAAGGATAAAATGTGAAATTTTGAAAAAAAATCTTCGACAAGTTTCTTAGAAATTTACGAAAATATCACTTATGTCATAATTTTTGTACTGTCCAATATGTAAAAGGCAGGAAGCACGCTTATGTTTATTTCATCGTAATTACTCAAACATAAAGACTGTAACCCCCTCTTTTCTTGTTTTATTTGAATAAACAACAAAATTTAAACAAGAGGGCCAGAATGGCCCTGAAGCGCTCACCAGACAATCAGAGTAGAAGATTTTCAAAGTTTTCACTATATGTTTCTATAGAAAACTAGCCGGTCCTGGGGCGGGACAGTTTTGACCCCAGGGGCATAATTTAGAAAACTTTTGTAGAGGACCTGAACATGACGCTATGAGCCAAATATGAAAGCTAAGAACCTCCCAGTTTCAGGAGAAGATTTTCAAAGTTTTCTCTATGTTTCTATTAAAAACTACCCACCCCTGGGGTAGGGCCAATTTTGACCCAAGGGCCATAATTTATAAAAAATAAAATAATTGTAGAGGACCTGAACATGATGCTATGTGCCAAATATGAAAGCTGAGAACCTTCCAGTTTCAGAGAAGAAGATTTTCAAAGATTTCACTATTTGTTTCTATTCAAAACTGCCAACCCCTGGGGCGGGGCCAATTTTGACCCAAGGGCCATAATTTATAAAAAGAATTGTAGAGGACCTGAACATGATGCTCTGTGCCAATTATGAAAGCTGAGAACCTTCCAGTTTCAGAGTAGAAGATTTTCAAAGATTTCACTATTTGTTTCTATTCAAAACTGCCCACCCCTGGGGCGGGGCCAATTTTGACCCCAGGGCCATAATTTATATAACTTTTGTAGAGGACCTGAACATGATGCTCTGTGCCAAATATGAAAGCTGTGAGCCTTCCAGTTTCAGAGGAGAAGATTTTCAAAGATTTCAATATTTGTTTCTATTGAAAACTGCCCACCCCTGGGGCGGGGCCAATTTTAACCTCAGGGCCATAATTTATATAACTTTTGTAGAGGACCTGAACATGATGCTATATGCCAAATATGAAAGCTGAGAACCTTCCAGTTTCATAGAAGAAGATTTTCAAAGTTTTCACTATTTGTTTCTATTGAAAACTGCCCACCCCTGGGGCGGGGCCAATTTTGACCCCAGAGCCATTATTTATATAACTTTGTAGAGGACTTGAACATAATGCTCTGTGCCAAATATGAAAGCTGAGAGCCTTCCAGTTTCAGAGAAGAAGATTTTCAAAGATTTCACTATTGGTTTCTATTGAAAACTGCCCACCCCTGGGGCGGGGCCAATTTTGACCCCAGGGCCATAATTTATATAACTTTTGTAGAGGACCTGAACATGATGCTCTGTGCCAAATATGAAAGCTGAGAGCCTTCCAGTTTCAGAGGAGAAGATTTTCAAAGATTTCACTATTAGTTTCTACTGAAAACTGCCCACCCCTGGGGCGAGGCCAATTTTAACCCCAGGGCCATAATTTATATAACTTTTGTAGAGGACCTGAACATGATGCTCTGTGCCAAATATGAAAGCTGAGAGCCTTCCAGTTTCAGAGGAGAAGATTTTCAAAGATTTCACTATTAGTTTCTACTGAAAACTGCCCACCCCTGGGGCGGGGCCAATTTTAACCCCAGGGCCATAATTTATATAACTTTGTAGAGGACCTGAACATGATGCTCTGTGCCAAATATGAAAGCTGAGAACCTTCTAGTTTCAGAGAAGAAGATTTTCAAAGATTTCACTATTTGTTTCTATTGAAAACTGCCCACCCCTGGGGCGGGGCCAATTTTGACCCCAGGGCCATAATTTATATAACTTTTGTAGAGGACCTGAACATGATGCTATGTGCTAAATATGAAAGCTAAGAGCCTTCCAGTTTCAGAGGAGAAGATTTTCAAAGTTTTACTATATGTTTCTATTGAAAACTTCCCACCCCTGGGGCGGGGCCAATTTTGACCCCAGGGGCATAATTTATACAACTTTTGTAGAGGACCTAAGGGTGATGCTATGTGCCAAAGATGAAAGCTGAGAACCCTGTAGATTCAGAGGAGAAGATTTTTAAAGGTTCAAATTGTTGACGACGAACGACGCACGACGCATGACGCACGCCGACGGACATCAGCCGATCACAAAAGCTCACCCTGAGCACTTTGTGCTCTGGTGAGCTAAAAAATAAATAAAAAAAATCTTGGAAGGAAACAAACTCTAGAAATCGTCTTTAACATCTATTTATTCGTAGACGACTTAATCCTTTTCATGTTCTGTGTTTATTTCAAATTTCAATACCAATATTCATGAACAAACTAGTTCTAATGAAATATCTAGGGTGGAACATTGTAGCCATTTTAGAAAGTAATGAAATATAGCTATCAAGTTCCATTGACAAACAGAGCAGACCCTGATCAGACGGCTCCTATAGGAGCTGTCTGATCTGGGTCTACTCTGTTTGCAAATGCGTGAAAACACGTTTGCATGAGGGAAGGTGTTAACAGTGATTTTTTACCAGACATACAGCTGGTTTAATGAAAATGCCTTTGTAACTAATGCCAGTATAACGAGGGTTCATTGTACCTTTATAATCTAAACAGCGAGACAATTTTTGTCAACAAATGTTACATTTTGTTCAAAGGATTAATCCTCTTACCTCATTAATATTCATGAAAGAAATAATTATTTTATGAATATTAATTGGATTATTTTTATTATGACATGATCACATATGAACACAGAAATTTTGAGTCATGTCTATATATAGCTCTTTACAAATGATCATTTTATCATTTCAAACAAAGCAGCCCCAGATAAGACGGCTCAAAAGATCAACTGTCTGAGATGTCCTTATAAAATATCTTTAGAAGATTTGAATCCAATTAACCCTTTCCTCCATAAATACGCCTTTCTACGCCTCTGTAAAAATCACCAGTTGAAACCATTGTGATAAATAGCTCCTATAGGAGCAAATGCTCTATTTATCACAATGGTTTCAAACTACACAATTCTAACATTTTCCTTTTCCCTACTTAATGTTGCTTTTCGGTAGATTTATTCTAAGTGGTTGGATCTAAAAATAGCCTATGGAGGAAAGGGTTAATATTTAGTACATGTATACATGCTACATTAACCTTTATTGAGCTGGAAAGATTATGTCTGCCAAAACTTTGATCTGCTCCATTTTTTCTATTTCTGATTCATACAAGCATTTGAGAAACTGTTGACCGAGTGTCAAACAGCTTGCATCCTGATAAGACGTCAAGTTACTCGGCGTCTCATGTGAACCCAATCTGTTTGCAAATGCGAATCATGTTCTGAATAGTCGAACAAAGGTTTACATTTTGAAAACATTTTTGGTTTGTTTGTGTAGATTAATGTCCGTTTCTGCTCACCATGGGCTAATTGGACATCCCAGAGAGAGGGGAGAGGATACAGAGAAACCCGGGCGCGATGCCCTACTCTTATTATCTACTGAGTTTCTCTGGTTCTTAATAAGAGTAGTTGAAAACATTGTTGAAAACATTGTCAACTCAGTGCAAAACTATGATAACTGTGATTAACTTGAAGAGCAAATTTGTGAAAACTTTTGCAAACAGTTTGAATTCACCCTTTACTGGATAGATGCATTTTAATGCATTAACAAACAGAAAATACCCAGAGCTGTCTGATCTGGGACTGCTCTGTTTTGTTACGAAACATCAATGATCCAATTCTACAATTTCTACAATGATTAAAATTTCTTTTTATCATAATGCCATTATACAGTCATTATTTCTTATATGATATTTCTTATCAGGTAATGTATTAACCGTCCTCTTGCTGAATTTTAAAACACGTTTCTCCTTCTTTACCCATGCCCTGTTGTATTATTACATATATCTTCACTGTGTACAAGTATTTCGCTGTGCAATCACTGCTGTGGAGTGCACTGGTTGCACAATCAACTTGTAAATAGTGCAGACCCTGATGAGACAGCTCCTGCAGGAGCTGTCTCATCTGGGTCTTCACTATTTACAGGTAGGTATATTGACGCGAATATAGCAAGCGAAGGGTTAAGATGAGATGTTTAGCAACTCCAAGTTTCATCTGGATCCAAACTGTTTGTTTAACCCTTTCCCTGTTCTATGTTTATTCCAAAATGTCAATACCTACTGAATATTCATGGACAAATAGTTATAATGAAATATGGAAGGTTGAGCATTGTGGCCATTTTAGAAACTAAAGAAACAGATCTTTCAAATTCCATTATCAAACAGAGCAGACCCTGATCAGACGGGGAGCCGTCTGATCTGGGTGTTCTCGGTTTGCAAGTTCGTGAAAAGGCATTTGTATGAATAGGAAAGGGTTAATAGTCGCAGTTATTATTTTTAACATGATTATTCATCAGCAGCTCAATGTTCTATCTGGATCCAAACTGTTTGCATAGGTAATCCCAAATTTGCTGCTAGATTGCACAGAGTTAACATAATACATGTAATTAGCAAAAACACAAACATGTATTTTGTTAGTAAACAATTAATATCAATTTGAATTGTAATTAACATTCCGCTCAAAAAAAGCATTTTATTTTTAGAAAAACTAACAGTATGTGGGAGTATCTTTCATTTCATTTCTGAAATGTCAATAAGTGGATTATTATGTCAATAGTTAAACAATTTTGTACATTAACATCAGCATGAAACATGCAACTAACAATTGTTTAACTCTTTACATGATAATCATTCATGGCAGACTGATCAATTAACCCTTAACTCCATAAATACTCATTTCTACGCCTTTGCAAACAGAGTAGACTCAGATCAGACGGCTCCTATAGAAGCCATCTGATCAGGGTCTGCTCTGTGTGCTTATGACATAATATAAATTATTCTACAAGTTTTTGTCATGGTAAATATTCCTGTGTTCATGTGCTATTAACAATCAATCTAATTAATATTCATGATGTTATTTTTTTCTTACATGAATATTTATGGAATGAAGGGTTAATTAATTTTCTTACAGTGTAATATAAAATAAGTGAGTTAATTGAAATATCAAAGATTACAGAATCAGATCTACAATATTCTAAAGGCAAACAGAGCAGACCCTGATCTGACAGCTTTTACAGGAGCCATCTGATCTGGTCTACTGTGTTTGCAAAGGCATGAAAAGACGCTCTGATCAGGTGATGGGTTGAAAGATAAATTAAACTAGAAATGTGTCCATATTACTAGGATACCCACATAAATTTAGGTATGACTGTGCCTACTGTGCGTTTCACTCATTTTTGTCACCCAATTTGAATCATTTTCTTACCGGATTGAAATCAAATTTAAATCACTTGTGACATTTTTTAGGAAGCCTGTGTTAAGAGTTTCCTTTGAATCCATCTTTTAATTAAAAATTCAGACTTAAAAACCAATGTTTACCACTCTTCATGTCAAATTGCATACTCTTAAAATCTACATGTATTTTCATATCAGTATGCAATTCATCGCTATTGAAAAATGGTATGCTCCACTCTTCATTTCCAAACATGCATAATGTGTAATGTGGTGGCCATCAGCATGTAGAAAATCCATTTTTGGCATTTTCTTCCATGTTACTGCATGGCATAGAGGGATATTTAACATGGGAGTATGTGTATCTAAAAACAATGCAATCAAATGAGACAGACTTTAGTTAAATTTGTCCTAAATAAACAAAAAAAAATCTCAATTCAAATCGAGTGACAAAAGTTCAGTGAAAAGCACAGTATACTATATCTATGACAAGAGCTTTGACTCTAGTGATACTGATCACATATCATAACAAAACATGTTGATCTACCATCCCATAACCCATTCCCTCATATTGACACCTTTTGACGCCTCTGTGAAAGTCACTTTTTGAAACCATTCGGATAAATAGAGCATACTCTATTTATCAGAATGGTTTCAAAACTGCACAATTCTAAAAACTTCCTTTCTTTAGTAAATGCTCCTTTTTGGTAGATTTTTTCAAAAGAGGTTGGGCTAAAAATAGCGTAAGTGGGTATGGGTTAAACTATCTTTGGAGTCATAAATGGTACAAAAAACTCTTTTACTCTTTCCTGCATACAAACTCTTTTTCATACCTTTACGAGTAGACCCAAATATTCACAAATAAGATGGGAGCCGTCTGATCAGGGCCTGCTGTGTTTGCTTAATATGAAATTACAAAGATCTGACTACAGTTTAATGCAGACTGAAAGCAATGCAGAAAGCTCAACAGAATATTCTGCATTGCTTTCACTCTGCATTAAGCAACCATGTGTACAAAATGCAAGAAGCTCCTTTAGACATGTGTTTTCACTCATTTGTAAACTGGAAAGACCCAGATCAGATGGCTCCTATAGGAGCAGTCTGATCAGGGTCTGCTCTGTTTGCTATGGAATTTGATGGATCTGTTTCTTTAGCTTCTATATTCCACCTTCCATATATTTCAATATAACTATTTTTCCATGAATATTCATTAGGTATTGAAATTTGAACTAAATACTGAAAAGGGAAAGGGTTCAAAAATGATCTTGGTCTACTCTGTTTGAAAACAAAAAAGGTCAAAAGGTGTCTCTATGAGGGTTGCTTTAGTTACACAGAAATGAAACCTGTTATATTGCATATCCATGAGATATTAACCCTTTCCTTGTTCAATATTCACACAAGAAATAATGAAATTATGAGTATTTATTCGCCATTTTTTTTATAATGGCCGACCCTGATCATATGGCCTCTACAGGAGCTGTTTGATATGAGTCTACATGAAACGATGCTTACAGAGCTATAGATAAAAGGTACGTACCAAAATAATAATATTTATCATTTTTCCACCACACCATATACTGTGACCACTCTTTAGAATTGTCAGAGTATATGGTTTGGTGGAGAAAAAAAGTTATTACTGAAAATGATTTAATCAGAGTTACAGATAACAGTGCGTACTCAAATCGTCATTTCTCCACCAAACCCTATCTTGTGACCACTCTTTAGAATCGTCTTAAAGAGAAAATTCTAAAGAGTGGTCGCAACATAGGGTTTGGTGGGGAAATAAAGAAGTTATGGTTGAAAATATTGTAATTTACACATCTTATCTGGATCCCTGTTGAATGTACACATCTTAACTGGAGCTCTGTGTTTACATTAAGGAAAGAGTTAAAACATAACTTTCTAATCTTAAGCTCATAAATAAGCTGATATGTATTTATGCAGCTACTGCTCCTTTGCCTTCGATGATCTGCTTCTTTTCCTCTTTTGTTTCAACTGTCCTGGTTCAAACACTTGAGCTAATTCTGGCAAGCTTTTAGTGACATAGATCTCATCATCATCAGCAGACGTACTGTCTGGTGACCTAGAAACACATTTTGGCACTTTCATATTTTCTTCTGGTGACTTACTTAACAGATCGTCACCAGAAACATCCTCTTTCTCATCTACTTCAGCAGTTACAGATATGTCATATTTCATACTAGTATCATCACAAAATCCATTCATCTCAGTCTCACTAACCTTGACCTTTGGTGACCTATTACCACTAGATGTTTTCACATCAGATACTTCACTCACCCCACCACTGGGTTTTGTTCTTCCATCTACCATGGCAATAAGGTCTTTCACTAAACCTGGTTTCACCCCTTCCTCACTTGATTGAACTGAATCTGTACTGGTATTGAGATCTGATTCAGATCCTGATGCTTCAGGCACTGCTTCTTCAACAGTTAACTCTTTGCTGGCATCACTATCTTTTGCCTGGTTATCAACAATTTCATTGATGTCAGGTGCTGTTGATTCCTTGTCTTTAGCCACCTGAATCATTACATCTGGAAGACTAACTGGACTACTTGTGGCAAAGATATCATTACAACATGCTCCAGCTGACACATCTTTGACACTGCTATCACTAACCATTTCAGTATCAAGCTGTGATTCTGTCCTAATACTGTTATCACCTTCATCCGTACTCTGACTATCACCATTTATCCTGACCTCAACATTTTCTTCATCTGCTGTTATCATTTCTTTACTGTCTTGATTAAGTGTTTCCTCACTGGCGACTAGTTCCTTGATTTCCGAATCGTGATGTCCCTTAATATCAACAGACTGATTGCTTGTATTCAAATTTTGACTGTCAGCAGATCCATTTTCATCTAAACTACTTCCAGACACCTCTTTGTCACTATTTTGATTCTCTTTAATGCTGTCTTCAATTTTGACATCTTTAATTTCTGCTGACAGTCTTTTGATGGTGCTCTCTTTCCTCTCAGAGGGAGCTCTGAGTAGTCCTTTAGTTTTGATAAGTTCTTCATCCAGTGGGTTGACCCTGTTTGCTGTCCTGTAGTCTCGTACCTCTTGCGCTTTACTGATGGCATCCACCCTGAAACAGCAGAAAGGCTTACTGTAGCATCAATAATCCTATCACAAAAGTTTAATACTAGAATTACAAGAGCCGCGTAAGGGCGCCAATGCTCGTCTGATTTGGTGCTTGTCCACTAAAACAAGAGTGTTTGTAGGAACACATGCGTCACCTGCTCGAAGTTAACACAAAAACTGTTAATAGGCTGGAGTAAAATCAGAACAAAGGGAAATAACTCAAAGAATATTGCATGCAGAGTGATGGACCTTAGTTACATCAATGGTCCTCAATGAGGGGAAGACACATATGAAATTTGAAAACTCTATAAGGATTAGTTTTGAATCCCTGTTTAATACTCATGTACATGTAAGAAATAATGACAACTCACTTTCTCTATATTAACATTCTTTCGTGCAAAGTAGGCCCTGCTAGGACGGCTCTTGTAGGAGCCGTCTCATCAGGGTCTGCTCTGTTTGCTTACAAATTTGTAATCTAGATCACACTACAGTTTCCACCAATACCAAAAGATCATTTGTACATTTGCCATTATAAAAAATCAGCTAATAAATATTTATTTTATCATTATTTCTTACATGAATATTCATCAGGTTAAACCACAGGCCCCATAGGCTATTTTTAGATCCAACCACTTTGAATAAATCTACCAAAAAGGAGCATTAACTACAGAAAAGGAAATTTTTTAGAATTTTGTAGTTTGAAACCATTGTTATTAATAGAGCATATGCTCCAATGCTCTATTTATCACAACGGTTTCAACAGGTAACTTTTTCAGAGGGGTCAAACAGCGTCAATATGAGGGAATGGGTGAAGTGTTGAAAAGACAAATAGAGATAGTCATCAGGTGAAGGGTTGAAAAGACAAATAGAGAGACAGTAATTATTTTCAAGCTCAAGATGCGTTGGCAATAGCTGAAACCACAGAATCATACTGTAATTCCATTAGTAGACCGGGCAGACCCTGATCTGTGGTCTCTTAACCCATTCCCTAATAGGCTATTTTTAGGCACAACCTCTTTTACTAAATCTACCAAAAAGGAGCAATTTACTAGAGGAAATAATTTTTTTTAGAATTGTGTAGTGTTAAAATCATTGTGATAAATAGAGCATTTGCTCCTGTGGAGCAAATGCTCTATTTATCACAATGGTTTCAGAAAGTTACTTTTTCATGAGTCAATATGAGGGAATGGGTTTAAGAGCCATCTGATATGAGTCTACACTATTTGCAAATGTGTCTAAGGCATCTCTATGAGAGAAAGAGTTACCTCCCACTTTGAACATAACTCCATCCACTTTCTGCCCCTCCATCACCCTCCCTCCTTCTCTCTCTTTTCTCTACTCTCTCCCTCTCTCTACTGCTGCTTCCCTGTGTTTTGTATTTAACCCCATATGATCTCCTGTGTTGCCTCTCTCTTTCTGCTTCTCTTTGCATATTCATTGCAAAATTTAAACTTTTCTTTCTTATTCTCCATTAATTTTTCAGGCCTCCTCACTCTCAATTATACATACCTCTGCTGTGAGTCTGGTTGCATGGTGTTTATTTCCTGCAGTATTGCAGCATGGGAACTGTCATGTTCTGCTGCAAGTGTTGCCTTACTCAGTCTAAACAAATGAAAAACAAGATGAATATGGACTATTATATTGTAGAATTTGTCTAATTTGTGTAATGATATATATGCAAATGGTGTAGACCCAGATCAGATGACTTCTAGAAATGGTCTGCATTGATTGCCATTCAATATCCTCTCGCAAACTTTCAAACTTTTACATTGATTAACTGAGCAGTACGCATAGCCATTTCACTAAAATGCTACAAGAGGATATGCAATATTGTGAAGACAACATTTTACTATCTAAGCGAATGCTTATACAGATAAGTTAACCCTTTCCTCCATAGATACGCCTATGTTAAAGTCACTTTTTGAAACCAACGTAAATAGAGCATTTGCTTCTTAGGAGTTTCAAAACTACAAAATTCTAAAAATTTTCCTTTTCTCTTGTTAATGCTCCTTTTCGGAAGATTTATTCAATCAGGAGTAATCAAGTAGGAACATCAGTGGCAGGTATCTTGTGGCTAGTTTCATCTCTTGTTAACCCTTCCAGAAGTTTCCCTGTTCAGTATTCATGTAAGAAATAATGACATCATGAATATTTATTAGATGAATTCTATAATTCATTATTATTAAAAGGCAATTTTTTTTTTGGATAAAAACTGTAGAATCAGATTTATATCATGTCAAAAGCAAACAGAGCAGACCCTGATCAGATGGCTCAAATAGGAGATTTCCAATCTGGGTATACTAAATTTGTATGTTTATAAAGACATAAAAAAGCATTTATATGAGGAAACTGAAAGGGTTAAACTTATTAGCATATTAACCCTTTCCTCCATAAACACACCTTTCTATGCCTCTGTAAAAGTCACTTTTTGAAACCATTGTGATAAATTGTGATATCACAATGGTTTCAAAACTACAATATTCTAAAAAATTCCTTTTCTCTAGTTAATGCTCCTTTTCGGTAGATTTATTCAAAGAGGTTGGATCTAAAAATAGCCTATGAGGGAATGGGTAATATAATGAAGGGTACTGAAGGCTTACTTTGGCGCAAGTCTCTGTGTAACACTAGCAATAGAGGTCACAAAGGAAGACAACTTCTGTAGGATTATCTTCACCGCAGCCACCTCGCTCTTCAGCCTGCCAACATCCTGCAACTGGGCTGAATAACAAAACAAGTTTACACTCTTGTAAACCTTTCCTCCATAAAAACACCTTTCTACGCCTCTGTAAAAGTCATCTGTTGAAACCATTGTGACAAATAGAGCATTTGCTCCTATAGGAGCAAATGCTCTATTTATCACAATAGTTTTAAACTACAAAATTCTAAAATTTTCCATTTCTCTAGTTAATGCTCGTTTTGGGTAGATTTATTCAAAGGGGTTGGATCTAAAAATAGCCTATTGAGTAATGGATTAATGATGAATTGTCAAATGGACAACTCCAAAATTCAAAGTTTCAAGTTTACCATCAATATTAAAAGATTTTACAAAGGAAAAATGTAACTAGGAGCCTTCTCAAACAGTGCAGACCCTGATAAAAGGGCTCCTAGAGGAACCCTCTAATCTGCATCTACACAGTTTGCAAAATGCCAGTGCATGTGTGCCCCACTTTAACCCATTCCTCCATAGGCTATTTTTAGACTCAATCTCTTTGAATGAATCTACCCAAAAGGAGCATTTACTAAAGAAAAGGAAAATTTTAGAATTTTATAGTTTGAAACCATTGTGATAAATAGAGCATTTGCTCCTATAGGAGCAAATGCTCTATTTATCACAAAGGTTTCAAGAAGTGGTTATTACAGAGGCGTAGAAAGGAGGAAAGGGTTAAAAGGATTAAGATTGACTAATACAATGTATATAAATACCAAACAATTATTTTCAAGAACTCAATCAAGGCTCTGCTAAAGAAAATGCTAATGTCTGTTTTTTTCTTTATAACAAGAATGAGCGAAGGAACACTGCAAACTGCCAGCAGAAGGTAAAACTAAAACAGCATAACAGACAGACTGACAGAACAGAGAAATAATCTTTAACCCTTTCCCTGTTCAATATTTATGTAAGAAATAATGACATCATGAATGTTTATTAACTGAATTTTTATAATGTGAACTTTCCAACAGACGTTTTTGCCTAACAAAAACTGTAGAATCAGACCTGTATCATGTCAAAAAGCAAACAGAACAGACCCTGATCAGATGGCTCCTATAGGAGCCATCTGATCTGGGTCTACTCTGTTTGCACATGGGTGAAAAGGTGTTTATTTGAAGGAAAGGGCACAGATTTCCGCAGCTAAACCATGAGTCACAAAAATCAAACTAGCTACTCTTATTACCTTGATAAACTTCCTGTTCTCCAGCAAGTCTTTCTAGAGATTCTTCCCAATGCTAGTAAAGTAAAAAGAAACAATAAATCAATATTTTCATATTAGAATATAAAGAAACTTGTTATTATTTCAAATAGGTGTCTGAGAATTTAATGGAAAACATAATGACGCAAAAGTGTTGAATGGAACATGTGTGTCACATGCTGGCAGAAGCAAGATGCAGCAAGCATGATGCATAAAGCATGGAAGGCAGAGACACCGACAGACGGACCATGGACAAATGATCACTGAGTGTAACCCTGCTAAAGCGGGTGATGAAAAAGAAAACAAATGTCAGAAATTTTAGTTGGTGTCAAATTCAAACTTGTAAGTAAAAAGGCCAGCACATTGTGAGAAACTTTGAAAAGGGACAATTAACCCAATATGGACAATAAACCTAATATTAATGAATAATAACTAGAAATGTGTCCATAGGACACTGATGCCCCCACTTCAGATTTTTTGTCACAGAAAGTAAGGGCCATAATCATGTATGCAATGACAAGCAATTTATGCCATTTTTGTAAATAAAGGGCTGCTACTCCTGAACGATTGAAGCGATTTACATGGCTATCAAACTTGACCAAGATATATTAGCCACAAACATGTGTGTAAAGTTTGGTGTGGATTGGACAAATACTTTTCAAGAAAGAGCCCGGACAAGATCTTTTTAAAGTATTTTTTGCAAATAAAGGGCTGCAACTCCTAAACGACTGAAATGATTTACATGGCTATCGAACTTGAGCCCCACTGAAGCGATTTACATGGGTGTAGATCTTGACCAGGATATGATGGCCAAAAACATGTGTATAAAGTTTAGTGAGGATTGAACAAACACTTTCCAAGAAAGAGTCCGGGCAAGATATTTTTAAAGTAATTTTTGCAAATAAAAGGCCACTACTCCTAAACAACTGTAGCGATTTACATGGCTATCAAAATTGACCAGGATATAATGGCCACAAACATGTGTGTAAAGTTTGGTGAGGATTGGACAAATTCTTTCCAAGAAAAGGTCCGGACAAATTTTTCTAGATGTGCGTACGGACGGACAGACTAAAGCAACCCTATATGCCACCACTTTGTGGGGGGCATAAAAATTGGATCAAAATGAAAATTACAGGTGCTCAGGTTCCCATGATAACTAAAACGTTTTGACAAATTTGGCACAAACTGTAGATGAAGAAGTTCGGACAATTTATGAACTGATGGACAATTTATGAACTGATGGACAGACGGATGGAGGAACAGTCTAATCCTGGTATACAGCAGAACCTGTTTTAGCAGCCATTCATTTATTGAGCATATGAGCCTTAAAATGCAGGTGGTTAGTTAATGCAGGACAAAGTACAGTAAAACCTCTCTATAATGGCCACTACATTACATCAAGTATTTTGTGTGAAAGGCAGGTGACTGCTTAAAGCAAGGTGAAAGTAAAACAGAACGCTCCTATAGGAGTGTTCCGTTTCACTTTCACCTTGCTTTCAAGCAGTCACCTGCTCTAAATACCAACTAATTAGCACAATTTAGTGGCCGTTATAGAGAGGTTTTACTGTAATGCTGAAAACTCCTACATGAGCTTTCTGCATTACAGGAGCTTTCTGCATTACTTTTGACCTGCATTAAGTTACAGACCCATAACTAGACCTCTTTTTGATGGCTGCTTAGCCATTTTCCTGTTCTATGTTTATTCCAAATTTCAATTACTACGAATATTGAAGGATAAAAGAGTTAAAAAGAAATATGGAAAGTGGAATATTTTAGCCATTTTGGAAGGTAAATCTATCAAATTCAATTAGCAAATGGAGCAGACTCTGATCAGAGGGCTCCAGTAGGAGCCATCTGATCTGTGGCTACTCTGTTTGTAAATGCGTGAAAATGTGTTTATTTGAGTGAGTGAGTTGGGTTTTACGGCACTGCGACACTAAATAAAGGGTAAAGGGTTAAGAGCTTGAGCCTTAAATGTACATGATTTTTGTCTAAAACATGGGTGAATCTCATTGGAAACATCCAGAATTGAAATCCTGTTCTACCGATGCCATTAGATTTCACACATGGAACAGGCCTGATGAGAGGAAGTGTCATGCACATGGCCTATATAGCTCTACTTTCAAAATATTTGAGTTATTTCCCTTTTCATATTTCCTGATCTGTCTGTAAATTATTTACTACTGATGCAGTTGAATTGTATGTAGCATTGCGTTTTTGCTGAAAAGTTTAACGAATACAGATCCCCCTATATACTTCTATGCATCCTGGCGGGAGTCACATCGTTTCGCTCTAGTGTATTTTCAAATTCGCGGTCTTGCAGCGACAAGACGGGGCAATATTTAAGGAAAGCACTAACTGTGCCTCCTAGCATATGGAATTTGGAAGGGATCAAGACCAAAATGATTAAAATCGGTGTTGAATTGGCTTTGCTGTAAGACTTTGAAAAACATGACTGTTGTATTTTCCGCAGCTGATCTGTCGTAGTTAGATACCTTTCAATACATATATAGACCCGATAGGAAATCTTTTCCGGGTCGTGTTTTTCTTGTTTTTCGGAGTGGTTTAAGGTTCAAATAGATAGTTTTAGGCTAGTTTAACATACTTCGATCACAATTATTATTTTTTTTTGGGGGGGGGGGGGGGGGGGGGTTTGTTTCCATGGGTGAGTCCAAGCATGCGTCGAGCACCTTTGGCAGGCAACACAAGTGTTCCGAGGAACACCTTTCCAGTTTTTTATAATGGCCTATGAACACAGATAATTTGGGATCAGGCAGAAACTTTAGAATCAGATATATATTCTACCGTAAACAAACAGAGCAGACGCTTAACAGATGAGTCCTATAGGAGCTGTCTGATCTGGGTCTATTCTGTTTGCAAAGACTTGAAAAGGCGTTTATCCCTTTCCCTCATATAAACGTGTTTTCACGCATTTGCAAACAGAGTAGACCTAGATCATACATCAGACCATTAGTTTTGGAGAAGAAGAGATTTGAAAATTTTGCCATGTTTTCCATATAGATATATAAGGAAAACAGGCCTGCCCCTAGCGGCCATGTTGTTTTAGATAGTCATGGTTTTAGATATTTTGGTAGATAGTCACCTAATCATTATTCCAATGAATTTTTTTTTAAATCTGACCATCAGTTTTGGAGAAGAAGATATTTAAAGATATTGTTTTTGGTTGCTATGGCAACAAGAGTTCTACATTGATTCTCACCATTGTAGCTATTTAGGTAAGGGGTTACCTAATGATGACTCTCACCAAATTATTCTGAAATCAGACAAATTAGTTTTGGAGAAGAAGAGATTTGAAAATTTTGCTATGTTTTCTAAATAGACAAGGAAAACAGTCCACCCCTACCCCCAGCGGCCATGTTGTTTTAGATATTGTCATGGTTTTAGCTAATTTGGTAGAAAGTCACCTAATGATTATTCCCATGGAATAATTTTGAAATCTGACCATCAGTTTTGGAGAAGATAAGATTTAAAGATTTGTTTTTTTTGGTTGCCATGGCAACCAGAGTTCTACATTGATCCAAACCATTTTAGCTATTTTGATAGAAGATCACCCAAAGACCATCCTTGGAAAGTTTCATTACATTTGAAATGAAATGTTGACGACAGACGACGCAAGACACACGCCAGACGACGGACACAGGGTAAGCTAAAAAAGGGGAATAACTCCAAAAATACTGAAGCTAAAGTTATGGACCTTGAGCATGACACTTCCTCTCACCAACCCTGTTCCACGTGTTAAGTTTGAATTCAATGGCATCAGTAGAATAGGACTTATTGGCTGGACAAAAAATGAAAAAAGGGGAATAACTCCAAAAACACTGAAGCTAGAGTTATGGACCTTGAGCAGGACACTTCCTCTCATCATGTCTGTTCTGTGTGTGAAGTTTAATTTCAATGGCATCAGTAGAATGGGAGAAACAGACCAGACAAGAAGTGTGACGACGACAGACAAAGTGATCCCTATATGTCTGCCATACTTCGCAGGTGACACAATAATCTTATTCATATTAATTATCCCTTTCCCTCATATAAACGTGTTTTCACGCATCTGCAAACAGAGTAGACCCAGATCAGATGGCTGCTATAGGAGCCGTCTGATCAGGGTCTGCTCTGTATGCTAATGGAATTTGGTAGATCTGTTTATATACATTCTAAGATGGTTACAATATTCCGCCTATCATAATAATTTCATTATAACTATTTTATCCATTAATACTCAGTATTGAAATTTGTAATAAACATAGAACAGGGAAAGGGTTAATGCTATTAACCCATTCCTGCATATTGACACCTTTTGA
The DNA here is from genome assembly GCA_963576725.1 of Azorinus chamasolen. Lineage (NCBI taxonomy): Eukaryota > Metazoa > Mollusca > Bivalvia > Cardiida > Solecurtidae > Azorinus > Azorinus chamasolen. Next base: position 27,506,984 of record OY755249.1, read on the forward strand.
CCCTTCTGTAAAAGTCACTTTGTGAAACCATAATGATAAATAGAGCATTTGCTCCACAGGAGCAAATGCTCTATTTATCACAATGGTTTCAAAACTACAAAATTCTGAAAAAATCCTTTTCTCTAGTTAATGCTCCTTTTTGGTAGATTTAATCAAAGAGGTAAAGAGTCAAATAGTTTAACTTGAGTATTAACACAAATGTAGCCCATCTGACCTCTTCAAGTCCTTTCTGCTTTGATTCCACATTCACTTGGTGAATAACGAGCCCCTCTTCTGCCAGGGCAATTGCTGACTTCAGCTCATTGATGGTAGCTTCCTTGGTGAGACTTCTCCGCAGAGTGATATCTCTCTGTAACTCCTGTACCGACTGCTTTATACCCTCGACTTTCTGCATGAAGTCCTGGCAAAAGTAAATTAATAAAATATTGCAGAAGGTTAGCATGTCAAAATATTTCTTTACCCTTTCCCTTACACTGACACCTTTCGACACCTTTGCAAACAGAGAAGGCCCAGATCAGACAACTCCTGTAGGTGCTGTCTGATCAGGTTCTGCTCTGTTTGCTTATGAATTATACAGTATTGATTCTTCTCTTTCTGTCATAACTGATGTCTTTCTTGAAAACTAATGATTCCTGTTGAAAATTCTCTTGAATATTCATTATGGTAGAACAAAATTCACATATGTTTATCAGGGAATGGGTTAACCCTTTCCTTCATATAAACATGTTTTCACGCATTTGTAAACAGAGGAGACCCAGGTGAGACGGCTCCTATAGGAGCCGTCTGATCAGGGTCTGCTCTGTTTGCTAATAGAATTTGAAAGATAGGTTTTTGTACTTTCTGAACTGGCTGCAATGTTCCATCTTCCATATTTCATTATAACTATTTTGTCCATGAACATTCAGTAGGTATTGAAATTTGGAGTAAACATAGAACAGGGAAAGGGTTAACAAGTAATGGTCAAGATGTGATTCTCATACTGGCATACTGTCCACTACAGCTCAAACCTCTCTGTACCCTTTACATGATGAATATGAAAACAAAAATAAAATTATTCTATGAATATTAATTATAATCATTTTGTACATGGTATAGGAACACAGAAATGTAGATTCAGATTAATCATTGATATTATACAATAATTCAACAGAGCAGTCTCTGATCAGTCAGCTCCTGGGCAAAAAAAAATATTGCAAGAAAAAAGTAATGCAGACAGATCCTTTAGGAACTTTCTGCATAATGTTCATCATACATTAACCCTTACAACGCTGAATTTTCAAATGGAATATTCCAAAATTCAAATAGGTCAAGCTTATGGTGAAGATTTAGGGATGTTTTCTAAAGAAAAGTGTAACATGACAAACAGTGCAGACCCTGATGAGAGGGCTCCCCTAGGAGCCCTCTCATCTGGGTCTACACTGTTTGCAAAGGACATTAGTGACTCGGGTCCCGCACTGTAAGGGTTAAGCTTCCACAACCAAAATCAACATTCCTAAATAGACTTTTTTAAAGGCAAATATAACACATCATTCACTACCCATAAACACTTTCTAATAATCCTGATCCTCTCTAAATCTTCATGAGAAAATGTATTTAAAGCAGTAGTTTACACTTCATACAGGTTCAATATCATAACATCTCACGAGATTTTTAAGACCAAAATAGTTAATCACCAAGTCAGGGCACAAGAAACTTTGGTCAGGGCTAATATATTTCAAAACCACTAGCCCAACCAGGCTAGTGAACAAAAAAGTTAATGTTGAGCTCTGTTACCATGTGGGCCATGCCAAACTATTTTACAAACACTATCATGTGGATTTTGTCAAACTATTTAACAAACATTACCACGTGGGTCGTGTCAAACTATTTTACAAACATTACCATGTGGATTGTGTCAAACTATTTTACAAACATTACCACGTGGGTTGTGTCAAACTATTTTACAAACATTACCATGTGGGCCGTGTCAAACTCCTTGCAGTGGTCAGTAAAGAAGCCCTTGGTCTCCATCAGTTTACGCTTGAACTTTTTCTTGTTGTGGATACTCATGCTGGTACGCTGTCCGGCCTCAGATCCTGATACACCACTTGAGCTACTCACAGCAGGACTGGTGATCGAGGGTGATACATCATACCTGTTAAAATAATAAGAAAATAGGGGCCTATCTTTTGAAAGTTTGTACATATGATGATAGTTTCGAACTTATGATAACTTATGTTGTACAACCTTAGTCTAACATGATGCACTCTAGAAAAATCATTTCAACCATGTGAGTAGTAGGCATCATCATAAATAGAGGATCTTACATGAGTGTTCTTGATTATTGGATTTATTAAATGAGTCTTTTTAAAACGAGCTTTAGCGAGGTTTTTTTATCATTTTAAAAAGACAAATTTAATAAATCCAATAATCATGAACACGAATGCAAGATCCTATTTATAACATAACACACACAAATGTTATTTGCAGCCAATATTTCAGCAGTAACGTGGATTGTTATAAATTCTCCTTACATATAGAAATGATGAATGAAAGGTGTTATTAGGTTCGCTAGGTAACTGGGACAAAGTAGGTCCAAATTTTCCAACTTTGTTTTTGACTTACTGTGATATCAACCAGGATCTAATTCAGACCTCTCTGGTATTCAATTTAACTGTGAAAGTTTATGATACAAAAACATACAGAAACACGTCAAAATAAATTTTGAGTTATAGTTTTGACATACATAGGTACAAACACGTCACATTATGACGTCATTGTGCACAACTTGTGTCTATGTAAAGAGCGCCATTTAAATGAAGACCCACATACAGTCGCCAACACGTCTGACACTCACTGTCAATGGGATTCGAAATGTGCCTTCGTTTTGGTATATTAAGCCCTTCATTAGTGTTGTATACACATGGACATGGACATTTCCACCGAGAAACAAAAATCTCGATTCAAGTTCAGTGAAAATGTTTGAAATGGACAAAAGATTCAGTACGAACTGCTGCATAAAATGTGTTGGAACAGGAGGAAGATTTTCGCGATCAGCTGAGTATAGCATATTTGAAATATGTTTGTGCTGTGCTGGATTCAGATGACTATAGTTGTTGATTGACGAGATATTTTTATGAGTAGAAATCTGCATAAACAAAAGGACATGCGGTGAAGAAAATGCAAAGTTGTGGAGGCATTTTCTATGTAGAATGGATTGTATAGGTCAGAGTAGCTGGTAGGTCTTTTTTGGCATACATTTTGTATAGATTAATGACAGCGATTACAATTTGTATTACATGTATTTTATCGAAATTAAGGCGCAAGTGCCAACAATCCTTTGCCATCTATCGTGACTCAATCGTTGACAGGTAGGTCACCGTCCGCCAGTTTATTTGTTTTGACAGCGCGTATGAATACAGTTCGGTCGTTCGAATGTTATTCACTAGTGAATATATGCCCGTGAATATCAAAAAATAAATGATAGTGTTACGTCACGCTGAAACCACGAGTTATGTTATAAATAAGGATATACAATAATTTTGATTGAATGTGCTTTCATAATATGCCCCCATTGTTATTGAACAGCAACAGAGGCCATCTGATCTGTGTCTATACTGTTTGCAAAGGCATTAAAAAGCATCTCTATCACTGAAAGCGTAAAGAAATAATGACATCATGAATATTAATTACTGGTAGATGAAATTTTCATAATATTTGAAATCATATGAACACAACATAGTTTGGTACTGGCAGAAACATTAGAATCAGATCTGTATTATTTCATAAGCAAACAAAGCAGACCCTGACTAGACAGCGCCTACAAGAGCTGTCTAATTTGGATAAACCGTGTTTGCAAATAGATAAATATATGCAGTAAAATCTCAATTATTGGAATTTTCTTTACAGAAGAATTCAGACCCTTTTAGGCAAGTGGCTGCGTAATGCATGGTGAAAGTGGTGAATTTTTATAATAGCATATGTATACAGCAGTGTTTGGTATTGGTAGAAACTGAAGTGTTAGACCTATTATAATTTCATATGCAAACAGAGCAGACCTAGATCAAACGGCTGGGTCTACTCTGTTTGCAAATGCGTGAAAAGGCGTTTATATGAGGGAAAGGGTTAAATAACAATGGACCATTCCACCTTCAGCATTTAAAGGGTCATCCCTTTCCCTCATATAAACGTGTTTTCACACATTTGCAAACAGAGACCCAGATCTGACGGCTCCTATAGGAGTCGTCTGATCTGGGTCTACTCTGTTTGGTATTGAAATTTAAAAGATCTTCTTCTTTACTTTCTGAAATGTCTACAATGTTACACTGTCCATATTTCATTATAACTAATTTGTCCATGCATATTCAGTAGGTATTGAAATTTGGAATACCCACAGAACAGGGAAAGGGTTAACCCTTTCCTTCATAAATATGGCATCTACGCCTCTGTAAAAGTCACTTTTTGAAACCATTGTGATTAATAAAGCATTTGCTCCGCAGAAGCAAATGCTCTATTTATCACAGTGGTTTCAGAACTACAAAATTCTAAAATTTTCCTTTTCTCTAGTTAATGCTCCTTTTCGGTAGATTCATTCAAAGCGGTTGGGTCTAAAAATAACCTATGGAGAAAAGGGTTAACAACCAATATTACCTACCTAGTACAAGCTACACTAGGTACAATGGTAGTGGGTACTGCAACTGGTGCCCCATTCCTGTGGGGAAACAGCAGCGGCTCTAGACACCTGTGAACAATCAAATCACAACCAATGAATAGACATATTGAGTAGACACATACAGTTTAAACCCCATCTAACCTTTAACTCGATCAATTACATTGTTATGCTTTTACAAACAGAGCTGTATTTTTAGGCTCTTGTCTGTTGGCTTATGGAATTATGTAGATTTGATTTTTTCCCCATCACAATTAAAATGTCATATAAAACAAGAGGGTCATGATGACCCTGGTATCGCTCACCAGACAATCAGAGGAGAATATTTTCAAAGTTTTCACTATACGTTTCTATTGTAAAAATGGCCACCCCGGGGGTGGGGCCTCATTTGACCCCATGGGCATAATTTATATAACTTTTGTAGAGGACCTGAATATGATGCTATGTGCCAAATATGAAATCTGAGAACCTTTCAGTTTCAGAGGAGAAGATTTTCAAAGTTTTCACTATATGTTTCTACATTAAACTAGAAACCCACTTCAGACTTTGTCACAGAAAGTAAGGGCCGTTTGAAGTCATTTTTGCAAATAAAGGGCTGCAACTCCTAAACGACAAAAGCGATTTACATGGCTATTAAACTTGACCAAGATATAATGGCCACAAATATGTGTGTAAAGTTTGGTGTGGATTGGACAAATACTTTTCAAAAAGAAGTCTGTACGAATTCTTCTGGATGTGCGTACGGACGGACAAGGGCAACCCTATATGCCACCACTATGTGGGGGCATAACAAGGCACCCCTGGGGCAGGGCCAATTTTGACCCAAGGGGCATAATTTAAACAACTTTTGTAGAGGACATGCAGATGATGTTATGTGCCAAAGATGAAAGCTGAGAATCTTGTAGATTCAGATCAGAAGAATTTTAAAGGTTCAAATTGTTGACAACTGACGACGAAAAAATGGTGGAGAAATGACTATTTCAGTATTTGGGTATGCACCTTTATCTGTAGCTCTGGTATGACAAAAGCTACCTGTATAACTCAAGTGTTACAGGGTGCAAACCATACACTTGTGTTCATACACTAACCACACAACCTATAAAGAATCTTACATGAGTTTTCATTATAAATTGTTTTTATGAAACAAGTTTACTATCATATGACATGAGCTTTAGCGAGTGTCATATTCATTATAGTAAATGATTAATTACCGAACTGCTAATTTGACTAAATATTGCACTGGTGCAGTTCCACAATTTACAGCACTCTATTATGGCACTCCCACACCATAGATTATGTGATAAATATAGTTTTGTAACTCTAGGCCAAGTACTTTGATTTAACCCTTCCATGTTTAACATTTATGTAAGAAATAATGATGTCATGAATATGTATTAGCTGAATCTTTATAATGTAATTTCTTTTTTTTAATTTGACAAAAACTTTAGAATCAAATCTATATCATGTCAAAAGTAAACAGAGTGAACCCTGATCAGATGGTGCCTACAGAAACCCTCTAACCTGGGTCTACTCTATGCCGTGAAAAACCATTTGTAATATGAAGGAAAGGGTTAAACCTTTGCAAAGAGATTGTACCTTTTGATACTTTGGTACCTAATCAGATATATATGATTTTGTAAGCAAACAGCGTAGATCCAGATCAGACATCTCCTGTAGCATCTGCTTGGTTTGCTTATGAAATCTTATAGATCTGATTGTGCATTTCCTTCAACAGCAACAAATCCTGTGTTCATATGTCATGATTCATGATATTCATAGTACATGTATATTCATGATTTCACTATTGCTTGCATGAATATTCATCAGGGGAAGATTGTATTCATTTACTCTCTACAGACATGGGCAATTCAAATTAGAAATACTGTGCACATTTGGATTGTACAAAATTAACTCATTCTCTCCTAGGCTATTTTTAGACCCAACCTCTTTGAATGTATCTACTGAAAAGGAGCATTAACTAGAGGAAAGGAAAAATTTAGAATTTTGTAGTTTGAAACTATTGTGATAAATAGAGCATTTGCTCCTATAGGAGCAAATGCTATATTTATCACAATGGTTTCAAGAAGTGACTATTACAGAGGCGTAGAAAGTCGTATTTATGGAGGAAAGGGTTAAGACAATAGCACTGCAAATGGATGCAAATGCTCCTCTGGCTGAGAAAACTCTTTAACGCTTTACTCCATGAATATTTATAGATGTGCAAAATGCGTCACTAGGGGATAATGTGTTAAAATGAAGTCATACTTTGCAAACTTGGCTTTGTAGTCTGTGACAATATCGCTAGTCTGCGATGGATGAAGAGGGTGCTGAACCTGTATGATGGACATAAGTCTTTTCATCAGCACCTGAAAATAAAATAAAAGGTCAAGGTCAAGGAAAGGTTCATACTGCACAAAAATTCTTCAGTAAGTACTTAAACTAGTAGTTTTTATCATAATAAACCTAAATATTGAATTAACCTTTTCCTCCATAGGCTATTTTTAGATCCAACCTCTTTGAATGAATCTACCGTAAAGGAGCATTAACTAGAGAAAAAGAAAAGTTTAGAATTTTGGAGTTTGAGACCATTGTGATAAATAGAGCATTTACTCCTATAGGAGATATAATGGTTTCAAGAAGTGACTATTGCAGAGGCATAGAAAGTTGTATTTATGGAGGAAAGAGCTAAGACAATAGCACTGCAAGTGGATGCAAATGCTCCTCTGACTGAGAAAATCAATGATATTTCTTTAACGCTTTATTCCATGAATATTCATGTAAGACATAATGACATCAGTTATTATATGATTATAGATGATATTTTAATGAAAAGTCTGGCCATGACAGAAACTGCAGAAGTAGATCTATATTATAACATAAGCAAAGACAGCAGATCCTGATCAGATGGCTTCTACAGGAGCCGTCAGGTCATGATGATCTTCTGTTTGCAAAGGCATACTTAAGTAACGGAGTAAAGGGTTAAAATAGTGCTAAATATTACTTTAAGATGATAGAGCTGCTAGTGTATGCAAAACTCCCCTAGGTGAGAAGAAAATCAATGTTTTAACCCATTCCCCCATAGGCTATTTTTAGACCCAACCTCTTTGAATAAATGTACCGAAAAGGAGCATTTACTACAGAAAAGGAATTGTGTAGTTTTGAAATCATTGGAGCAAATGCTCTATTTATCACAATGGTTTCAAAAATTGACTTTTACAGAGGTGCATAAGGCGTATTTATGGAGGAAAGGGTTAAATATAAAGAACTCTTTAACTCTTCATGTTAGTGATGAAACTATGATTACCTACACAGTTTGGATCCTGATGAGATGCCACATTAGCAGTGTCTCATCAGGATCCAAAATATTTGACATTTGGATCATATACATGTATTTGCAAAGGAACAAGATACATTTTTAATTTAAGAATTGAAGCAGACGACATTTACTGCAGACAAAAAAATTCTTCGCGTGCAAAGAATTAAGTATGCATGACAGAGTCATAGTCCCTAACCAGACTGTAGCCCTGTGATAATAAATAACTGTGGGAAGTTTAACCCATTCCCTCATAGGCTATTTTTAGATCCAACCACTTTGAATAAATCTACCGAAAAGGAGCATTAACTAGAGAAAGGGATTTTATTTTAGAATTTTGTAGTTTGAAACCATTCTGATAAATAGAGCATTTGCATATAGGAGCTGTATTTATCACAATGGTTTCAACAGGAGATTTTTACAGAGGCATAGAAAGGAGTATTTATGGAGAAAGGGTTAAGATGAATAGCTGTACTGATGTTGAAATGTCACAACGTTTTGCACAACAATGACACCAAGGTCATGGCATTTACATGTACTTCAACCTTTTTTCTTTGAAACACAGAAGACCTTAAGTGACATTTTAACCTTTTCCCTCATATAAACACCTTTTCACCCATTTGCAAACAGAATAGACCCAGATCAGAAGGTTCCAATAGGAGCCGTCTGATCAGGGTCTGCTTTGTTTGCTTATGAAGTTTTGATAGATCTGACTCTACAGTTTCTACCATAACAATCTCTTCTACATATGTGGTTATGCCACTAAAAAGTTAAGTTCATTAATATTCATGATGTCATTACTTCTTATATACATGTATGAATATTAATGGAGTAAAAAAAACATCAATCATAACCATCATAAGTTCGCATAATAAATAAATAATATGGTCTCTGACATACCTGAAACACTTATCTTTGTAGCCATAAATTAAGGTTAAAACATTCCCTCCTAGTGACGAATGTGTGCCTCTGTAAGCCACATTTTGAAAGCACTGTGATAAATAGCATTTGCATTATTTATCACAATGGTTTCAAAACTACACAATTCTAAAATTCTCCTTTTCTATAGTTAATATTACACTAGGAGGGAATGAGTTAAATGGAGAAAATACAACCAGAATATACATCTTATTACTCTAAATATTCAGGCAGTCATTTACCAATCACAACCGGTTTACAAAGCAAATAGATGAAGGTGCATATTTCAAATACCAAAACCGTCTCTTCTCCACCAAATCCTACACTGTGACCACTCTTTAGAATTGTCTCAAAGAGACGATTCTGAAGAGTTGTCACAACATAGGGTTTGATGGGTATATATCAAGGAGCTATTCTTGAAAATGTTTGAATTTACGCATCTTATCTGTACCTCTGGGTTTACAAACTGAATAAGTCAACCTGGCATCATTTTCCGAGCTACAGATAAGGGTGTGTACCCAAATACTAAAATCATTATTTCTCCACCAAACCCTATACTGTGACCACTCTTTAGAATCATCTCTTCAAGACGATTCTAAAGAGTGGTCACAGTATAGAGTTTGGTGGAGAAATAAAGGATCTTTTTTGAAAATGTTTGAATTTACGCATCTTATCTGTACCTCTGGGTTTACAAACTGAATAAGTCAACCTGGCATCATTTTCAGAGCTACAGATAAGGGTGTGTACCCAAATACTAAAATAATTATTTCTCTACCAAACCCTATACTGTGACCACTCTTTAGAATCGTCTCTTCGAGGCGATTCTAAAGAGTGGTCACAGTACAGAGTTTGGTGGAGAAATAAAGGAGCTTTTTTGAAAATGTTTGAATTGACGCATCTTATTTGTGCCTCTGGATTTACAAAGCTGAATATTAAAGACAATCTGGCATCATTTAGTGGTAAAATTGAAAGCTAGTAGAGTAGAGGATCATGTATATCATTATCCTTATTTAAAAAACTTTTTCTACCTGTCTGAATATTTAGGATCAGCAAGGAAATCAAGCGAATAAACTGAACAAAATAAGTAACTTTTGCCGTGTTTAAGTGCAGATACAGTATTATGAAAAGAAATCAACATGTTAAATGGCCAACTGTTGAACATGTTCCAGCGAACTATTACAACTGGATTATATGCATAACACAAAAAATAAACCATTTAAGTTGATTTCCTCGTGCATGCATGGATCAGTAACCTTTCAGTCTGATTTTATTAACTTTGTCGTCAATAAGAAGAAGATGAAAAAAAAAGATATGTTTGCAAAACACTATGCCCCGATATAGCCTTTGACCTTGATGTACGACCTTGACCTTAATACGTCACCCCTAAAAATGTCTGCCTCCATAAGTTACACATGCATGCCAAGTTTGAAATATGTAGGTGCAATGGTGACAAAATTATCGCCAACATTAAAGTTTGGGCCAAACACAAATCAACCAACCAACAGTTGTGACAGACAAACCAACCAACCAACCGACAGAGCAAAAACAATATGCCCCTCGTTCACAGATCTCAGGGGGGCATAATAGCATCATGAATATGAATTGGATTAATAGCACATGGGCACTGAAAATGTTTGTTATGGCAGAAACTGTAGAATCATATCTACAGTTTAACTTCGATATCTCGAACTCAGATAACTCGAACTTGTTTTTAACTTCGATATCTCGAACTCAAATAACTCGAACTTTGGAATAACTCGAACAAAAAGTTTAGCCCTTCAAAAACTTACAATACAGAACTGCTCTAAACTGTATCGCTACAGATATATAGAAACACATGTTGTAGCTTAATACAGGTCTAAAGTAATGCTGAAAGCTCCTACAGGAGATTTCAGCATTACTTCAGACCTGTATTAAGCTGTGAACTCGAGAAATTGTTCAGATTAGAAATCGGATAACTCGAACTGCTGTTATCTCGATCTAATTTGTATGGCCCCTTGAAGTTCGAGTTATTGAAGTTCAATTGTATATCATAAGCAAACAACAGACCCTGATCAGACGGCTCCTATAGGATCCATCTAATCTGGATCTACTCTGTTTGCAAAGGCATAGAAAGGCGTGTTTATGGAGTGAAGGGTTAACCCACAACATATAACATGTTAAAATACAGTTCATATCAGTACTACACTCACGTATGTGAAGTCCAGGAATTCGTACTTGTTCGCAGAGCTGGAGAAGGCAGCACAGGTGACCAGGTGGACATGAAGCGTGGGTAGGAATGTGGTCAGACTGATCAGCTGGTTCTTAAACAGCTCCACCTTCTCCTCATACTGTCTGGAATACAATGAAACATATCCATGATAACCAATCTAAAAGGCTCTGGGTTTTGGAAGAAGCAGCTGTCTGATCAGGGTCTTCTCTTTTTGCATATGAAATAATGTAGATCTGATTCTACAGTTTCTGTCTTGGCAAGAGAAGGCCTTTTTAACCCTTTACTCAATAAATACACCTTTCTATGTCTCTGCAAACAGAGTAGACCTTGATCAGAGGGCTAATATAGGAGTCATCTGATCAGGGTCAGCTCTGTTTGCATATGATGTAATATAGATTATCTGATTATAAAGCTTCTGTCATTATAAAACTTGTTTTGTTCATATGATATTATTAAATATCAGTTCATTTATATTTGTTACAGTAGAAACTGCAATTCAGGACAATAACTGATTCTTCTAGGACAGATTGCGATCCTAATCTATTCTAGGATACACAATGAAGAAAATATTCCAAAATAGGGAATAAATATAATACATAAATACTTGAATTGCTCTGATCTAATATTTCGACCACTAAGGGCCTTTGAAAAAGAAAAAGGCCCTTAGTGGTCGAAATATTAGATCAGAGAAATTCAAGTATTAATGTATTCTAGGATAATTAGTAATTCTACTAGTTAAGATTAATATGATTTAAGATTAAGGGAACAAGATCAACATTCTTACAAACCACCTTTTTACTCAGAATTTCACAAATACAAATGATCAGGGATCCAAATTAGTTTAATTAGATCATTATGTATAAATTCACATATTAACCCATTCCCTGATAGACAATTATGAAAGAATTTATGTAACATTGTGAATATTCACTGACGGAAGATAAATGCAGCAAGACACAGGATACATAGAAAACATTCAGGCAAATGAGCCTAAACCTTCTGCATCCAAACTACTTAATTTGATCAGATTCTGTCCTAGGAGAGATTGTGATCGCAATTTGTCCTAGGAGACCTAAATCCCAATTTCTACTGTGACATATTCATGATGTCATTATTTGCATTTGCATTAATATCTATGGAGTGAATTAATATTCATTAAATCAAAATTTAACTCTGTACCTAAGAGACACCTTTGCAAACAGAATAGAACAAGATCAGACAGCTGCTGTATGAGCCATCTGATCTGGGTCTGCTGCATTTGCTTTATATCCCTTTCCTCCATAAATACGCCTTTCTACGCCTCTGTAATAACCACTTCTTGAAACCATCATGATAAATAGAGCATTTGCTCCTATAGGAGCAAATGGTCTATTTATCACAATGGTTTCAAACTACAAAATTCTAAAATGTTCCTTTTCTCTAGTTAATGCTCCTTTGGGGTAGATTTATTCAAAGTGGTTGGATCTTAAAATAGTCTATGGTGGAATGGGTTAAGTATATCTGAATCGACAATTTTTGTCATGGCTTAATCTCTGTTGCCATACATCATCATAAAAATCCACTACTAAATATTCATAATGACATTATTTTTTACATATATATTCATGAAGGAAATGGTTTAGGTGTTACAATACTTTTGCACAAAGCATCCCAACTCTTGGCCCTTTCCCTGTTGAATATTCATGTAAGAAATAATAACATCATGAATGTTTATTAGCTGAATTTTTATGGTGGTGTATGCACACATGAAATTTTGGTATTGGTAGAAATGGTAGATTCGATCTATTATAATTTCATCAGAAAACAGAGCAGACCCAGATCAGGTCGCTCCTACAAAGGCATGAAAAAGCCTATAATAAAAAGCCTATATTAACCCATTCCCTCATATTGGCGACTTTTGATGACTCTGTAAAAGTCACTTTGTGGAACCATTGTTATAAATAGAGCATTTGCTCCTATAGGAGCAAATTCTCTATTTATCACAACAGTTTTAAACAACAAAGTGCTAAAATTTTCCTTTTCTCTAGTTAATGCTCCTTTTCGGTAGGTTTATTCAAAGAGGTTGTATCTAAAAATAGCCAATGAGGTAATGAGTTAAAGGAAAGGGTTAAAGTTCAATTAAATTTAAGCATAAATATTTCATCAAAAGATGGTTTCAAATCAATGGAAAAAATGTCACATTACTCGAAAAATGATTTACAATGGGAATCCCTAGTAGGACAGTCACAGATCGTCCCTAGTATGACAGTCACAAATCGTCCCAAGTAGGACAGTCACAGATCCTCCCTAGTAGGACAGTCACAGATCGTCCCTTGTAGGACAGTCACAGATCGTCCTTAGTAGGACAGTCACAAATCATCCCTAGTAGGACAGTCAGAGATCTTCCCTAGTAGGATATTTTACCTCTGACCTTGAAGGATGACCTTGACCGTAACATGTCACCTGTCAAAATGTGCGGCTTTATGAAATACATATGCATGCTAAATATCAAGTCTCTATCTGTACTGGCTCAAAAGTTATGCCCAATGTTAAAGTTGGTGACAAACAAACTGACAAACAGGCAGGGCAAAAACAATATGCCCCCCCCCCCCCCCCAAGATATGATCTGGGGGTGGGGGGGCGGGCATAAAAACAGATATTTCCCAGTAAAGACTAATCATCTGCTTAATCTAAGAAACATGGGGTAAATGGACCTACCGCTAGTTGCTTGTACTTTTTTCAGTTCTAGATTCTCTTTTATTGATTAGTTGCACTAATTGATAGTTTCGTAATTACTGTATAGTTGATGGTCGCACGATTCATTGGCCTCATATACACACACAATTTATGTATTTTCTTCTTCTTTGCTGATTCTGAGCAATGTAATTTTCTATACAAATGTGTAGCCAGTTGACAGCTAAATGGGTGCAGAAACAGACTCGCATAAAAATATAATGAGACCCATTTCCTCATAGTGACACCTCTGAACAAGTCACTTTTAGAAACCATTGTGAGCATTCAAAAATACACATTTCTGAAATTTTCCCTTTTAATATCTAGTTAATGCTCCTTTTCAGCAGATTTATGTAAAGAGTTGGATCTAAAAATAGCCTATGAGACTAAACCATATATATTCAAATCATATATATTCCAGTCATTGCCACTACTGTGGCCCGTTCATTACTCTTATTCCACTAAGCATGACACGATTTTCATTTTGCAAACAGCTTGATATCAGCTAAAATATGAAAATAAAGGTCTTTGTCTTATCAAAGCTATTTAACCTATTCCGTCATAGGCTACTTTTAGACTCAGCCATTTTGAATAAATCTACTAAATAGGAGCATTTACCAGAAAAAAGGAAAATCTTAGACTTGTGTAGCTTTGAAACCATTGTGATAAATAGTGATAATATTTATCACAATGATTTACAGAGGCGTGAAAGGCGTCAAAATGAGGGAATGGGTTAAGATGCAGTCAATAGTTTCCCAAAAGCTTGTACAAATTTCTACAGATCGGAGATTAAGCAAACATCATTTTTAAAACAGACTTAAGGTTATCACTGTCATTTAATTTATCAATACCATTCTACTCTGGCAGTACAGCTCCATCGGAAAAATGCTGCCATTCACCTGTTCCTAACCCAGTTTAACCCTTTGAACCAAGCTTAAGCCTTTCATACTGAATGGACTCATTTTGATGTGTCACCCGCCGTGAGGCAGTGTGTCACTTAGGGATTACTTTTCCACCGTCTGTCCATCCGTCCGCCTGTGTGTCCGTCACACTTTTTATTTGGCTGTCATTTCTAAACTAATCATTATAGAGCTTTCAAATTTCACACAAGGGCTACAACTCTAGCATTAACATTTTTTGTGTCAGCTGCGAGCAGGTGACACATGTGTTCCTCCGAACACTCTTGTTTAATACTAATGGGTCATTACACTTCGAATGTTTGGCACTCATAGGGCTACACTATCCCTTTACTCAATAAATACACACTTGTGTTGCCTTTGCAAACAGAATAGACCCAGATCAGATGGCTCCTATAGGATTCAATTCTACAGTTTTTGCAATGGTTAAAAACTCTTGGATTCATATGCCATTGTAAAATTTCAGCTAATTAATATTTATGATGTCAATAGTGTCAATATTCACAGAGCAAAGTACCTGTCTATTTCTGTCAACAGGGCCTCTTTTGTTTCTGAGATTTTTTCCTGCATGATGCTGTACAGCTCCTGTATATCGCCTTTCTCCTTCTCTACATTTGACTCGATCTCCTCCAAAAGGGCTCGTAACAATAAAATCCCATCACGCACCGAGTTCTGCAAGTCTCTGATAGACTAAAATTACACAATTAGTATTATCACATTCACTGGTTACTCAAATCACAACAATAAAAGGTGCAAACCTACACTAAACATGTCGATACGCCAACTGCTTATGTTGTATACAGTAGAACCTCTCTATAACGGCCACTAAATGGTGTTAATTCATTGGTGTTTAGAGCAGGTGGCTATAGGAGCGTTCTGTTTCACTTTCACATTGCTTTAAGCAGCCACCTGCCTTTAACACAAAATACTTGATGTAATTTAGTGGCTGTTATAGAGAGGTTTTACTGTACTGTCTGCAAAGATGTGTGTATACATGTTTGTTTGTTTGTATCAGTATTGTATGTTGCTTTAACTCGTTCCTTCATATAAACGTGTTTTCATGCATTTGCCAACAGAGAAGACCAAGATTAAATGGTTCCTATAGGAGCCGTCTGATCAGGGTCTGCTCGGTCTATTTGCTAATGGAATTTGATAATTTTGTTTCTTAAGTTTCTAAAATGGCTACAATGTTCTACCTTCAATATTTTCATTTTGTCCATGAATATTCAGTACTTATTGAAATTTGAACTAAATATAGAACAAGGAAAGGGTTGAAAGAAGTAATCATCACTTTTACAAACAGCTTGGATTTTAATGCAAGACTAAAGTAATGCAGAAAGCTATACTTTAGCTCTATATTAAGCAGCCTTGACCATGTTCCTTAACCCTTTCCTTATACAAATGCTGTTCCATGCCTATGCAAACAGAGTAGACCCAGATTAGACTCATCTGGGAAGCTGTCTTATCTGGGTATGATTTTTTTCTTATGAAAATAAATTTCAGCACTTTTGAATGCACATAATTATCCTGTGTGAAAAAAATGCTATATAAACGTGTGTACATATGCTATTAAATTCAGCTACTAAATATTCCTTATTTGTTTTTTTTCTACATGAATATTCAACTGGGAAAGGGTTAGGCAGACACTCTGGAAAGATTCTGCTGTAGTGTCCAATAATAGAAATATTTAACCCTTTCCCTAATAACCCATTCCCTCATATTAACACCTTTTGGTGCCTATGTAAAAGTCACCTTCTGAAACCATTGTGATAAATAGGACCCTTTCCTCTACAGGAGCAAATGCTCTATTTATCACAATGGTTTCAAAACTAAACAATTCTAAAAATTTCCCTTTTCTCTAGAAAATGTTCTTTTTTGGTAGATATACTCAAAGAGGTTGAGTCTAAAAATAGCATATGAGGTAATGGGTTAAATATTCATGTAAGAAATTCTGACATCATGAATATCTATTAGCTGATGTTTTATAGTAGCATATGTACACTAAACACAGGATTATTTGGTGCTGGTAGAAACTGTAGAGTCAGATCTGTAAAAAACATCATACCAAACATAGACCCAGCATAGACGCAATGTTGTCATTTAAAATCCTTTATCGAATTGAATGCTTTGCAAATCCTTTATAAAATTTACTGCTTTAACCCATTCCCTCATGGGCTATTTTTAGATCCAATCTCTTTAAATAAATCTACCAAAACGGAGCATTAACTAGAGAAAAGGAAAATTTTAGAATTTTGTAGTTTGAAACAATTGTGATAAATAGAGCATTTGCTCCAATAGGAGCAAATGCTCTATTTATTACAATGGTTTCAACAGGTGACTTTTGCAGAGGCGTCAATATGAGGGAATGGGTTAATACAGAATAGTCTCTAACATTAGACAATGACGGAATGTTCCACTTTGAAATTTCAGCATTTATGAGGTTAACCCTTTCCTTAAATGGATATTCATGTAAGCAATAATGATGTCATGAATATTAGTTAGATTAATTATTATAATACTACACGGAAAAAGGAAATTTTGGCCATGGTAAAACTTAAAGAATCATATCTATATTATGGCATAAGCAAACAGAGTAGACCCTGATCAGATGGCTCCTAAAGGACCCGTCTTATCTGGGTCTACTCTGTTTGAAAATGTGTAGAAAGGTGCATGAGCATAGTAAAGGGCTAATGCCTTTTGCACACCTTTTCAAACAGAAAAGAACCAGATCGGATGGCTATTGTATTGATCAGGGACTAATCCGTTTACTTAAGAAATTATAACAGATCCGATCCTACAGTTCTTGTTTATACCAACAAGTCCCTTACAAAGTTCTACCTTATAAGAGTTAACCCATTTCCCCCATAGGCTATTTTTAGATCCAACCTCTTTGAATAAATCTACCGAAAACGAAAAGGAGCAGTGACTAGAGAAAAGGATTTTTGTTCTTCAGAATTTTGTAGTTCTGAAACCATTGTGATAAATAGAGCATTTGCTCCTTAGGAGCAAATGCTCTATTTATCACAATGGTTTCAAAAAGTGACTTTTACAGAGGAGTAGAAAGGCGTATTTATGGAGGAAAGGGTTACGTAAAAGAATATTTATATTCATATATATTCACGAAGTGATCAATTCATGCATTAAATAAATACTAGGGAAAGGATTAAGGAACCCTTAAAGCTGAATGGACTCTCTTGTCAAACAGTGACGCGGCATTCCATTTTGAAGATTCAGTAATCAAAGGTTTAACCCTTTCACTGCCGATGTCGCATAAATGTACCACGAAAAATAGTGCAGTCCCAGATCAGACGTCTGATCAGGGACTTCACTTTTTGTCTCAATTCTCTATTTCTATACCTGTGCTTTATTCCTTTTAAATTTGCATTTATTTATCTCATTTCCTTATTGTACCAAATGATTTAACAAAATTAGACTGCATACGACAATAAGAAATTTGGTGCCAAAAGAGTTAAAGTCACGGGTCTATCAGATTATTACCTGCATCGTGTCATCTAGTTTTTGACAACCTTGTTTGTAAGCCGTCTCCAAGTCCACACAGTGAGAACGACTTTCCCTGGAACACAAAAAATCACTGAATCAGATGTGATGCACATTAATGTAGAATTACTATTACATATCATACTACAAGTATTATTATCCTACAGGATTTGTCTGATCTAGATCTACACTGTTTGCAAATGTGTAAATACACATTTTTATCAAGCAAATGATTATATTAACCCTTTATCTCATGAATATTCATGTAAAAAATAATAGCATCAAGAATATTTATCACTTGAACACAGCATTTTTTATCACCCCAAAAGAAAACAGAGCAGACCCTGATCAGATGCACCTACATCATGTAAGAGATTTACCCTTTACCTCATAGATATGCCTCCCCTTTGCAAACAGAGTAGAGAGGTGTAAAACATGTATACGCCCCAGACCCTGTGATCTTTGATCTAGTGACCTCAAAAACTAGTGGTCATGACTAATCACCACATCAACTTTGAGGATCCTAAGCCAAACCAATGAGCAGTTATTGATCGCAGGGGACAAAAATTCACTCGTTCGCTCGTCCTGCATGTAATTTTTGCTTCTTTGTCTATATTGCAGGACTAGTGAGTATTTTGCGTTGCCTTCTTTGTCTATATTGCAGGACGAGTGAAAATTTTGAAAAAATTTGTGCCCTGGATCGGAAACCATTTCACCAGTTAAGGTCATGCACTCATGGTGACCTTGACCTTTGACCTAAAATATAATAGGGATCATATAGTGGTCATGACCAAGCACCACAGCAAGTTTGAAGATCCTAAGCCAAACCCTTGAGCAGTTATTGATTGGAAACCATTTCACCAGTTACGGTCATGGTAACCTTGACCTCTTGACCTAGTGACCACGAAAACAATAGGGGTCATCTAGTGGTCATGACAAACCACCACAGCAAGTTTGAAGATCCTAAACCAAACCAGTGAGCAGTTATTGATCGGAAACCATTTCACCAGTTAAGGTCATGGTACCTTTGACCTCAAAAACAATAGAGGTCATCTAGTGGTCATGACCAGCCACCCCAGAAAGTTTGAAGATCCTAAGCCAAACTTTTGAGCAGTTATTGATCGGAAACCATTTCACCATTTAAGGTAATTGTGACCTTGACCTTTGACCTAGTGACCTAAAAAACAGTAGGGGTCATCTAGTGGTCATGACTAACCACCACAGCAAGTTTGAAATTTCTATGCCAAGCAGTTTATTAGTTATTGATCGGAAACCATCAACTGACCGACTGAGTGACAGACAGACAGACCAACCGACCGACCAACATGTGCAAAGAAATATACCCCCATTTTTTCAAAAGGGGGGGGGGGGGGGGGGGTATAAAAAGTGAAATCCGGAAATTAAGAAGATGCATGTACAGTAGTACCCCTGTAAACCGGAATGATATAAACAATTTCGATCCTTCTAACAGGTGGCTGCTTAATGCTGGGTGAAAGCCATACAGAAGGCGCTCATACGTCAGAAATACCAGCACTGATACTTGTTCAAACCCTTTTCTTCATGTAAACATGTTTTCACACATTTGCAAACAGAGAAGACCCAGATCAGATGGCTCCTATAGGAGCTGTCTGATCTGGGTCTACTATGTTTCCAATGGAATTTGGTAGGATTGTTTCTATAGTTTCTAAAATGGCTACAATTTTACACCTTCAATACTTCATTACAACTATTTTGTCCATGATTATTCAGTAGGTATTGAAATTTGGAATAAACATAGAACAGGGAAAAGGTAAACAGGTGGCTGCTTAATGCAGGGTGAAAGTCATACAGAAAGCTACCACCTGTCTGAAATATCAGCAGTGATACTAGTTTAAACATCCAGTTTAGAGGGGTTTTACTATAGAAAGATATTTATACTTACACCTTCATGTCTCTGAAGCAGTTGATACACAACATCACTTTCTTCTCTGTAGAAAACAATATATAAGGCTCCTTGTGTATGCCTGCAAGAAAGAACACACGCTACAAGCCATTACCTCATGAAGCTTCATGTAACAAACAACTAATGACAGAGATAAATGTGCGTACTCAAATGCAGTAAAACTTCGATTATTCGAACACTAAAATACGCATTATTATCAATCTTTAAGACAGGTGGTAACTTAATGCATGGTGAAAGTCATGCAGAAAGCTCCTCTAGGAGCTTTTTGCATGACATTCACCATGCATTAAGCAGCCACCTGCCTAAAAGGGTCTAAATTCTTCTATAACGAAAATTCGAATAATCGAGGTTTTACTGTACTAAAATCGTCCACTCTCCAGCAAGAGATAATTTTAAAGTGTGGTCACCACATAAGGTTTGGCGGAGAAATAAAGAAATTATTCATGAACATGTTTACTCATCTTATCTGGACCTCTGTTAACCCTTTCTTCCAAAGGCAATTTTTAGATCCAACCTCTTGGAATAAATCTACCCAAAAGGAGCATTAACTAGAGAAAAGGATTTTTTTTTAGAATTTTGTAGTTTGAAACAATTGTGATAAATAGAGCATTTGCTCCTATAGAAGCAAATGCTCTATTTATCACAACCGTTTCATAGAGTGACTTTTACAGAGGCATTGAAAGGCGTATTTATGGAGGAAAGGGTTAATTATAAATCAGCTGATTTGTTTTTATAATGGAAAATGTACACAGGAATATTTGGCCTTGACATAAGCTGTAAAATCTATAAGCAAACAGAGAAGACCCTAATCATATGGCTACTACAGGAATCCTCTGATCTGGGTCCAACTCTTTTTGTAAAGGCATCAAAAGATGTCTCTATCAGTACAGCTAAAGTAAAACCCCTCTAAACCGGACATTAAATTTAGTATAAATATCGATCTTGGAGACAAGTGGCAGATTAATGCAGGGTGAACGTCATGAAGGAATATAATAAAGCATAGGGAAATTTTATACTCAAAAATAAAGTTTAAGGGTGGGGTGGGGTGGGGTGTGTGTGTGTGTGTGGGGGGGGGGGGGGGGGGGGGGGGTATGTTAGAGTTGATGTATCTGTGTGTCTGTTCAGTGTTGGTTAGTTTGTCTGTTGATTTTTTTCTTATCTGTGCTACCTCTCAGCAAATATGACCACAATTTCAACGAAACAAGCTTTGTTGTAAGGAGGAGATGCCCATGTCATTACAACACTCTGAACCCAACCCCTTTCAATATATATATATTGAAATAAAATATGTTTAAACTATATTCCTTCATGGTCCACTGCACTACATCAAATATTAACCATTTCCCTGTTCAATTTTCACATAAGAAATAATGACATCATAAATATTTAGCAGATGATTTTTCATAATGTATACTCTATAAGGGAAATTTTTGCTTTGACAATCTATTTCACGTCATAACACAACAGACCCTGGGTCTACCGCGTTTTTAAAAAAGTGTGAAAAAGTGTTTATATCAGGGAAAGAATAAATAGAACTAGAGGTTGTTTTTGTCACAAAAACAGATGTCTCCCCCTCCCATCCTCTTTCCAATATACAAGTGTAATGTCTGTAACTTCAAACATATCAGGGTCTAATGTTTAAGTCACCAGGGGCAATAACTCCAACATTGTCAGGGGGAGACAATTCAAAAGCCCAAGGTACTCAAAAACACATGCTAGTCAACATTCTTGTGAAGTTTGGTGACTCTAGTACTAGTGGTTTCAGAGATACATGTGACACAAAGTAAAGTTTCTCTTATTTAAGTCATAAGGGGCAGTAACTCCAAAGTTATCAGGGGGAGACAATTAAAAAACCCAGATGCACAACTACTCATGCTGGTGAACATTCCTGTGAAGTTTGGTGACTCTAGCCCTACTGGTTTCAGAGATACGTGCAGCACAAAGTTTCTCTAATTTTAAGTTAACATATCAGGGGCAGTAACTCAAGAATTATCAGGGGGAGACAATTAAAAAAAACCAGGTGCACAACAACTCATGCTGGTGAACATTCCTGCGAAGTTTGGTGACTCTAGCCCAAGTGGTTTTAAAGATATGCATGACGCAAAGTTTCTCTAATTTTATGTAATCATATCAGGGGCAATAACTCCAAAGTTATCAAGGGAAGACAATTCAAAAATCCCAGTTGTACAACAACTCATGCTGGTCGACATTCCTGTGAAGTTTGGTGACTCTAGCCCTAGTGGTTTCAGAGATATGCACGACACAAAGTAAAGTTTGTCTAATTTTAAGTCATCAGGGGCATTAACTCCAAAGTTAACAGGGGGAGACAATTCAAAAAACCCTAGAGCAAAACAACTCATGCTTGTGAACAATCCTGTGAAGTTTGGTGACTCTAGCCCTACTGGTTTCAGAGATACGCGTGACACAAAGTTTGTATAAATTTAAGTATTCATATCAGGGGCAATAACTCAAGAATTATCAGGGGGAGACAATTCAAAAACCATAGGTGCACAACAACTCATGCTGGTGAACATTCCTGTGAAGTTTGGTGACTCTAGTACCAGCGGTTTCAGAGATACGCGCGACACAAAGTTTTTCTAATTTTAAGTCATCAGGAGCAATAACTCCAAAATTATCAGGGGGAGACAATTCAAAAACCATAGGTGCACAACAACTCATGCTGGTGAACATTCCTGTGAAGTTTGGTGACTCTAGCCCAACTGGTTTCAGAGATACGCGCGACACAAGTTTGTGACGGACAGACAGACAGACGGACAGACGGACGGACAGGCGGACATGCTAACAAATGGGTAGTTGTGTGACTTTTTCCTTTGATCTTTTCTTGTGGGACTAGTCCCACAAGAAAAACTATTTTTGGCTCTAACTTTGGAAAAGAATGATCTGGAAGCTAACCCTAACCCTAACCCTATGTCCCACAACTGGCCAGGTTAATGTCACAAGAAATGGCCAGGTTAATGTCACAAGAGATGGCCAGGTTAATGATTTTACTTGTGCGACTAGTTAGAAAAAGTCACACAACTACCCATTGGTGAGTGCGGACGGACGGACGGACGGACAGACAGACAACTCTGGCAAAAACAATATATCTCCCCATAAATGGGGGAGACATAATAACACTCTTATTGCCTGTTAACCCATTCGCTCAGAGGTCATTTTTAGACCCAACCTCTTTGAATAATTCTACAGAAAAGAAGCATTTATTAGAGAAAAGGAATATGTTTTAACTGTTTAGTTTTATAACCATTGTGATTTCGAAAAGTGACTTTTTTTTTACAGAGGCGTCAAAATGTGTCAATGTGAGGGAATGGGTTAATACATCTGGGTCAACATTGTTTTCATTGGCTCTGTCATGGGACTGCTCAACAATATCTTACTACACTGTTTCTGAATATCCCTGGTGTGTTTAGTCTGCAGTAGTATCTCATGGGACTGAAACATCTTGGCTTGGTGAGTCTCTTCCCGACACTCAACACACAGTGACTGGGAGCAGGTGCTACAGAAATACATCTGCACATCAACCTGGTACAAACAAAGAACACAACTATTATCTAAGGAAACCTAAAATATGTCAGTTTTAATTATACACAGATTTAGCAAAATAATGGACAAGCAAGAGCAGCGTGCGGTGCCAACGCTCGTCTGATATGGTGCTTGTCCACTGCATACACTTCTTCTCAAAGAGATCTACCAACCTACGAAGTTTCATGTTTATACCTCTCATACTTTTTGATTAATCAGCTACATTAAGTTTTTACACGCCAACAGCAACAACTATAACAACGCCTACAGCTACGACAATGTCTCTGCAGGATCCGTCTGATCAGGGTCTACTCTGTTTGCATATGACATGATATAGATCTGATTCTGCATTTTTTTTTGTCAAAGCCAAAAATGTATTTCCTTGAACATTTTACACTATAAACACTCTGCTAATAAATATTCATGATGCCAATAACTCTCACATGGAATGTTATGACTTATGAAACAAGAGAAGTTTGGCATGGCAAACAGTGTAAAATCTATTATCACATCTAAGTATTAATCCATTCCCAGTTCTGTATTTAGGCCAAATTTCGATACCTACTGAATATTCATTAACAAAATAGTTATAAAGAAATCTGGAAGGTGGAGCACTGTAGACATTTTAGAAGGTAAAGAAACAGATCTATCAAATTCTATTAGCAAACATTTTAGAAAGTAAAGAAACAGATCTATCAAATTCTATTAGCAAACAGAGCAGACCCTGATCAGATGGCTCCTCTAGGAGCCATCTGATCTGGGTCAACTCTGTTTGCAAAAACATGAAAACACATTTATATGAGGGAAAGGGTAAAAGCAAACGAGGCGGACCCTGATTAGACAGTTCCAACATGATGTCTGATCTGGGTCAATTTTGTTTGCATAGGCAAAATTTTGAAGTTCACAAAATGTCTTTTCATGCCTTTGCAAACTGAGTACACTCTGATCTGATGGCTCCTATATGAGCCATCTCATCAAGGTCTTCTTTATTTCCTTATGGAATTATATTAGATCAGGTTCTACACTTTCCACTTTACCAAAACATCCTATGTACATATGTCATTATTTATTGCATGAATATTCAACTGGGAAAGGATCAAACCATTCCCTCATAGGCTATTTTTAGATCTAACTACTTTGAATAAATCTACCAAAAAGGAGCATTAACTAGAGAAAAGGATTTTTTAGAATTCTGTAGTTTGAAACCAATGTGATAAATAGAGCATTTGCTCCATAGGAGCAAATGCTCTATTTATCACAATGGTTTCAAATAATGGTTTCAACAGGTGATTTTTACAGAGTAGTAGAAAGGCATATTTATGGAGGAAAGGGTTAACTCTTCTCCCGCTAATGATAACTTGAACTCGCATTTGCAAACAGAATGGATTCACATAAGATGCCAAGTTAACCCCTTTTCTTCATTTGCAAACAAAGTAGAACCTGATCAGATGGCTCCTATAGCAGCATCTGATCAGATCTGACTCTACAATTTCTAGCAAAACCAACATATCCAATGTAGATATACCATTACAAAAAATTGGCTAATAAATATACATGCTGTCATTATTTCTTTACATGAGTGTTCATTACAAATTGGAGCAAGTGTCATATTCATTACAGTAAACAAGTTTCAAGAAACAATTTGTAATGAACACGAACGTAAGATTCTTCTTATCACATAAGACTTAAATATGCCATAGAAAATGAAACCGGCTATTGCTGACTGCTGTTTCGGACATTGTTTACAAACAGCGTAGTAATACAACAGACGACCCACACGGAGCGCTACGATTGGCTAATGATTAAATGAGCACTATGATTGGCTAACAATTAAACAATGTCATGTATTGGTTCCCCGTATTCTCTTCAAGTTTCATTATCGGTGGTAGTCAAAATGTTAATTTGCATAAAAAATGCACTAGTGCATTTCCGCGATTTACGGCACTCTTTTTCGGCACTCCCATACAGTAGATTATGTGATAAACGAATATTCAACAGGGAAAGGGTTAAATTTGACATCTCATTCATCAGAATTGCCAAAAAAGGTGACGCTAGTGAGTACAAACAAGACTGGATTGGGCAGAGATATTTTACCTAGTTTTCCAGAATCGTTTACCTAATAAACATTTATGTAGGAAAGGGCATTATTTCGTATTATTCAGCGGCTAGCTGTCTATTTTCACTTTTGTTCTAGTTTTCCACCAATGAGAAACTATGTTACATTGTAATTTGCATATGACCTAGGAGTATTTATAGTAAACTGTGTTTTCATTAGTGAAATACCTTGACTGGCATACAACCTTTTTATATGCCTCTACACATTGCCAAACTATGTAAAATTCTGATATACAGTCTGCTAACGTGTCGAATTTCCTGGGGTAATTATTACGATATTGCAGTTATTTCAAACACCATGTTTTATGATAATTAGCTGCTTCGGCCTCGCAAATTGAATTCAATGCAATAATTAACATAATCACAACACATGTAAGGCACCTTGTTACACATACATGTTCTATAAACTTCTTAGAGTTCAGTCAAAAGACCATATAGTTCAGAAAATCATTATTTACGCAGATATTTAGCATGGGACCGAAGACTGTCGACTGTCGAAAGTTCTGTTCTTAAAATAGATTTTAAGACCTGGAAATTCCCATAAAATCAAAGTACTGATGTACTGATATTTATCACCTCATGGTAATGGTTGCTGAGCAATATTACCAGTTTGTCGAAACCTCTATTAAACTTTCAAACTTTTACTATCATTTTGCTATCAATTAATATAACATTTGATCATAAAGTCCACTTTGACGAACAGGTAGTTTGCCGAAACCACCATAATTCACAGGCAGTGCTATAGGAAATAAAGAAGAAGGGTTGTTTAGTATATTAGAGTAGTGGTATTAATAGTATTAATTACTGTCCCGACCAAAGCACCGATGCTCTGGTTGTTGGCTCTCTTTGATATAAAGCTACTTACTGAAGGCTACTGCTACGGCTCTATCACATGGGGCCTGGGCTCATAGAGTAGGTTATATTGTTTTAAAACTACATGTAGATCCAGTTAATGATGTCATTAATGATGATGCACACAAGTCGATTAAAGTGTTAATCTAGGCTAAATAAATACCGTTCTTTAAAGTATTACAGACTCTGCATAAACAAAAACTTTATGCTTTAAAGTGTATCACAAAGTAAATACAGATCTGTATTTACTTCGTGAGTGTATTCAATTTCTTATCTTCATATCGATACAAATATAAGCGCTTTCATGCACATTTTATAATAAATGCTAAATATAATAAATGCTTTATATTTATAATAATTTATAACATTTTATAATAAATGCTTTATACTAAAGAACTAACTTGAGATAGTTTTAAAACATTACTTTGACATCGTACATTTTAAAAGTGATTTCCTATAAAAGCAACTTGAAATATTTCAATAAATATTTCTTCTACTCCAAGTCATTTTCATTGCATGCTTCTCTGCTAGCATAATAACAAACAATCCTTCATAGATCTAGTTCTCTGTACTGGTAGAATCTCCAAACATTGAAATAAATATTGCAGAGATTGTTTTGTACATTGTGTCAATATTTGAGAGCCGCTGAATATCTTTTTAAAAGATATTTCTTGTTATTATTATTATTAGCATTATTTCGTATAAAGGGCATACCAGAGAAATACTAAATAAAAGTGCATACGGTATTCAAATACTAAAATTGTCATTTCTCAATTAAAACTTATGTTGAGGTCACGGTATGGGGTTTACTGGTAGTTGAGACATAAAAGAGTTATTCTTGACAATGTTTTACTTTACGTGATCTGGGTCTACTCTGTTTGTAAATACATGTATGTACAAATGCATTTCTATAAGGCAAAGAACAGGCCTCGAAAATTTCTTTAGATGCCGCTCGTCCTGTAGGACGAGTGACTAGGAATTCTTACTCGTCCTCCAGAAAAGTTCCTCGTCCTACATTTTTAGGCAAGCACTGTTATACTGTCAACTTACTTGAAAATAACTTTGATCTGATTGAGTCGTAAAATCGAAATTAGAACAATATCACAAATTGTGGGGTCACATTATGTGGACTTGCATAGATGGGGCTTTATACCATGTTCGCTACTCTTTTCTGTTAATGGTTTTCTCTTTAATCCCTCCCCTCGTCATCTCTCCGACCACCAAATAATGTCGCCGATTTGCCATTTCAGTTTGACAACCAGGCGCGAGATAAAGCGGTGTTGATATAAACATTTACCCCTCTTACCAGACTGGTTCTGGACTTTTTGAAACAGTGACTATCGGGACGCTGTATCTTGATTCGCTAACAAACTGAACTAATTTCCATTACTTTAACACAAACACTATTCTTTTTTTTATTTCTTCCACGGTGTTTTCATCATGTAAAGCCTTTCACTCCATTTAATCCATTCACTAACGAAAATAAAATAATCGGCTGTTGAAAATATTGAGTCCCAGTCTGTGCAGTCAACAAGCAATGAGCACTTGCTAAAGGAAATCAAGCTTTCAGCTGACCACGAGGTTCAAATGTCAATTGTAAATGACAACTGTTTTAAACGTGAGTTTGGCCAGAATTTCAGCTCCAAATAAATTATTTCTCCTCCATAAACTACTCGTCCTGTCGGACATGTACTTCCAAATCTTTACTCGTCCTACACCACTTTCCACTCGTAATTACGAGTGGACGAGTGATATTTTCGAGGCCTGAAGAATACTATTCTAATCAAGAGTTTAACTTACCTGATCACAGTTTGCACATGGGGTTTTGTCTCCAGATGAAGACTCCACAAGGAACTTGAGTAGAGCATCAGGAGGCGGGGCTACATTGTCTTCTTTAATTAAAGTCACGGCCCTAGGATATTGAAATAGTATAAGTACAGTAAAACATTCTGTGGATCAGTGTAAGAACTAGTTTAACCTTCAACCCACTTTACCTCATAGGCTATTTTTAGACACAACCTCTTTGAATAAATCTACCGAAAAGGAGCATTAACTAGAGAAAAGGAAAATTTTAGAATTTTTTAGTTTGAAACCATTGTGATAAATATTTATATCTATTTATCACAATGGTTTCACAAAATGACTTTTACAGAGTCGTCAAAAAAGTCGTCAATATGAGGGAATGGGTTAATCTCAATAATTATTATTATTTATATTATTATTATTATTAACATTATTATTATTATTGAAAATGAAATTCCAAAAAGGGAATTAATACATAAATACTTGAACAGCTCTGATCTAATATTTCAACCACTAAGGACCTTTTTCAAAGATTATCATGTCAAAATACACGTCGCATTTTTGTTACATGCATTCAGCCATAAAATCAAAGAGAACAACATTGTTCTCTTTGATTTTATGGCTGAATGCATACATGTAACAAAATGACTGTAGAATCATATCTATATTATATCATAAGCAAACAAAGCAGACCCTGATCAGACTGTTCCTATAGGAGCTGTCTGATCTGGGTGACTAAGACTACTCTATTTGCAAAGACGATAAAAGGCGTACATTGTATTCATGGAGTAAAGGGTTAATTGATTATTTGTAAGTTCTCTCCACAATTTTTACAGACTTCTTAACCCTACACAGGCTATTTTTAAGACACAACCTCTTTGAATCAATCTACCAAAAAGGAGCATTTACTAGAGAAAAGGAAAAGTTTAGAATTGTGTAGTTTTGAAACCACTGTGATACATGTAAATACTAAAGGAGCAAATGCTCTATTAATCACAATGGTTTCATAAAGTGACTATTACAGAGGCGTAGAAAGGCGTATTTATGGAGGAAAGGGTTATAGACATATTGTCTTTAATTATGATTACAATTTCAGAATGGATGTGGACACTGGACAGTGGACAACATGTCAACAATGACAATTAAAGACATTAACCCTTTCCTTCATATAAACACCGTTTCAGGCATTTGCAAACAGAGGAGACCCAGATCAGATGGCTCCTATGATCAGGGTCTGCTCTGTTTGCTTATGGAATTTGAGAGATCTGCTACTTTAGTTTCTAAAACGGCTACAATGTTACACCTTCCATTTTTCACTATAACTATTTTGTCCATGATTATTCAGTAGGTATTGAAAATTGGCCTAAATATAGAACAGGGAAACGGTTCTGACAACTTACCCACATAGAGGGCAAGCCAGGTTACCATCTTCAACTTTGTTCTCTAAACACTTGGCACAGAAGCTGTGGTAGCACTGTAGAATGCATGGATCCTGATACTGCTCATGGCACAGGTGACAGTGTAGAGGGTTCCACTTGTTTTCTACATGTAGTTCTTCTGAATTCTCAGAAGACATGAAGATTGTTCCAGACATTCCATCAAGAGTATATTCACATGAATCACCACCTTAGCCTGAAAAAAAAGATTCCAATGATTGTGTGTAAATACAATGTATTTAATCGTTTATTTAATCGTTTACTTCATGAATATACCTTTATTCCAATCCATAGATATAACTTTTGCAAACGGAGTTGACCCAGATCAAAGTGGTTCCCCATGACAGATTCCTCCAAAAATTGAACACATTTAAAAAAGCCTTTTATTAATGAGAATAATTCCTAATGCAAATTTGAGAAAAACTGGTCTGACAGGAAATGAAAGTGCTAGATGAGCAACAATTTCAGTCAGTCAGTCAGTCCGTCCCTGTATCCTAATTAGGATACAGGGATGGAGGGACTGACTAAACTAGAACTGTAAGCCAAAGGCTAACGAATACCCCCCACCTGTCTGCTTGTCAGAACACCTATCATCAATCTGAACATAATTATGTAGATACAGAAAAATGAAGAGATTTAAAAACAATACATGCCCCAACCTAACTTATGTAATAAAAATGAAGAATAATTCAGAGAAACAAGACACTTTCATGAGGTTTTTGTCAAATCCAAAGTTCTAAAGCTAGGTACCTTTTCAGAAAAACATTAAGTTCAAGGACAATAACTCTGACAAAAATTATTCAACCAGACCCATATTTGAACTTAAGCTGTACCTCATCTAGATTTAGCTCTATGTCAAATATAAAGTTAATATCTCTAACCACTTCCAAAGAAAGACTGGAAAATTGAAAATTTGACAAAAAATTAAAAGTCAAGGGCCATAACTCTGTCAAAAATTATTCAACCAGACTGAGATTGGGATTAAGCTGTAATTCATCTAGAGTTAGCTTTCTGCCAAATATAAAGTTAATATCTGCAACCACTTCCAAAAAAAGTCTGGAAAATCCCAAATTTGAAGAAAAAAATTAAAGTTCAAGGGCAATAACTCTGGAAATAATTATTCAACCTGGCTGAGATTGTAACATAAGCAGTAACCTATCAAGATTTATCTTTGTACTAAATATAGAGTTGATATCTCGAGTCACTTCCATAAAAAGTCCAGAAAACCGGAAAACATTGGTAGGGGACTAAAAAGGGGAGATAACTCCTGAAGTAGTGGTCCGATCATAATGGAAATATGGGGTGCACAGGTTTATATGGTCATATGGCTATACATGAACTTTCAACAAAATTGAAGCAAAACTGTAGAAGAAGAAGGCCGGACAAAATTGTGTCCACGGACGGACAGACGGACATACTAACAAATGGGTAGTTGTGTGACTTTTTCCTTTGATCTTTTCTTGTGGGACTAGTCCCACAAGAAAAACTATTTTTGGCTCTAACTTTGGAAAAGAATGATCTGGAAGCTAACCCTAACCCTAACCCTATGTCCCACAACTGGCCAGGTTAATGTCACAAGAAATGGCCAGGTTAATGTCACAAGAGATGGCCAGGTTAATGATTTTACTTGTGGGACTAGTTAGAAAAAGTCACACAACTACCCTTTGGTGAGTGCGGACGGACGGACGGACGGACAACCTGATTCCAGTATACCCCCCCCAAAACTTTGTTGTGGGGGGTATAATGACAGATCATGAGATGGATGGTTTAAAAACTTTATACCCAGTGCAAACTTAGTTGTGTGGGGTTACCCGGGTATAGTAATATAGTACATATTCTACAGTAATATATAGTAATATTCTACAGATTCAGTCAAAATATAAAAAAATCTTTGTTCATTATGTCATATGTATAAAATGTATCTCTTGATGAATAATTCATGGAGTAAAGGGATATTCATGTAAGAAATAATGTCATGAATAGTAATTAAATAACTTTTTATAATAGCATCCATAGGTCCAGATATTTCTCGAAGAGACAATTCTAAAGAGTGGTCATATCATAGGGTTTGGTGGAGAAATGACGATTTTAGTATTTGGGTATGCACCGTTATCTGTAGCTCTAGTCTGAGCATCTGAACACTGGAATTTATTTTGGACATGGCAGAAGAAGTAGAATCAGATTTTTACCATTCTATAAGCTAACAGAGCAATTTAAAACTGTATTCAGACAGCTCCTACTGGAGCTGTCTGATCTAGGTCTACTCTGTTGTAAAGGCATAAAAAACTTTTCAAATACAGATAACAAAATTTTGAAAGCAAATCTGCAGCTTACATCCATGTTATGAAAATCCTTGACAGGAACAGTTGAATTAGGGAGGCAATATATATATACATGTATATGTATCATAGACTTCAAACCCACACTGAACACAGACGAATGCAACCACAATCTTACAATTGAATTATTGAGTGGTATTAATCTCAGGCAGAAAATTTATCAGCCTGCCGACTAAGTCCACAATACATGAACAAAGCTCCAGGTTAGCCATCAAATTTTCTTTGAGACTTTGTGTGTGTACTTGAAAAGTTAATACATGTAGCTCTTGGTCATAGCTCTGTGATAGTGACCAAGTGAGTAGAAAAGGGTGGGGCTTGTTTGCATTGTAGTGGTAACATGTGATTACTTATAGAATAATAGATGCAAACAGTTTGGATCATTCCAGATGTGACCCTAGGTGAATCAGTATCTCAACAGGGTCCAAACTGTTGGCCACTTTGATTGCATTTTCAAAATGAAATAAGAGAAAAATCCACTTGCATTTAGTTGCAGCAGCGGAATGTTTTTTGGCAGTAATTACTTAATGTGCAATTAGTTAACTGATAAAAGATTTTGAGCCTTCAAGATGCCAACCAATTAATCCTTTCCCTCCTATTCATGCTTTGCAAACAGACTAGACCAAGATTGGAAGACTTATACATGTAGGAGTCCTCTGAGCAGGATCTGTTCTGACTGTTCATGAAAGTATAATAGATTAGACACTAGTTTCTAGAAATAACATAACACGGTGTACATTTGCCATTATAAAAAAATGGAAAATGGTTACAATTTCTTATAAATCTTTTAGACAGACCAATCAACACCATCAGGATCAGAAGTTGAATTTCAGAAATACAGGATTCATTATCTAATACAGGTCAGGATTCATTATCTAAGTCATAAGCTTGATGTCAAGTTCACATGACAGGTTGCCAACCGATACTGAAGTAGAAGTAGAAAAGAAATGGTAACAGAAAGATAGACTTGCTACATTTTCGCCCCTTCAACTGCCTCAGCCGGCATAGCAGCTGTGCTCGATTAGGATGTGTTGTAGCAAGACACCTGCATTTTGAAAGGTAAGGAATAAGATAACGCAGTGTTCACCAGTTTAGAATATTCTGTTTTGTCTAGTTCTATCCGCAACCTTCAAAATCCATCGAAATTTGTCAAAAGTGAAAATAAAAAAATTGCACTGGTAGCCATTTTGTTTGTTTTTCAAAGTGAAGAGTGACTTGCGCAACACTGGAACCGCAATGGCAGAAACTACAGAAACGACCGACTATATACAGCATGATACCACCTACGGTAACTTTGCCCTACATTAAACAGTCACCTGATTTTTAAAATACATATTTAACCCGGGTCTGTCTAAAACGCTGAAGTGATTTGCCGAATACATAGATAAAGAAGGAAAACGCTGAAGACAAAGAAATAGAAGGATTTCAGAAAACGCTGAAGACAAAGCAATAGAAGGGTCACTGATCCATGAAATTGTGTGGGGGATTATAATGTCAACACCTGTACGGTAGAGCAGAAGCTTATTGCAGGATACTTATCAGATATATGTAGTTAGTATTACTTGTAAAAGAAGTTTGAGTATACCATAAAAATGTTATATTTTGATAAAATAAATATAGATATATTATATTTTGAATTAATGGCATCACATTTATTTTAAACAAGTAAAAATGGGTGGGGGTATAAATTCTTTCTTTTTCTAAAAAAAAATACATGTTACTTTTGATGCGGTAAAATATTTTTTTGTTTGTACTGTCCATCTGATCAGGGTCTGCTCTTTGACAATTTATGCCATGCTAAAAGCATTCCAAGGCCATGTGCTATATTAACAATATGACTAATATTGACGATGTCTTTATTTTTCACATGAATATTAATTCACGATGTCATTATTTTTTCACATGAATATTTATTTGAGTGAATTAGCAAACTTTTGTTTGAATAATTTATTAACAGCTTCCATGTGAAATGAGCTTAATTTTCTGTTGTGTACTAATTCTTCTTTGTCCTAAAGTTTAAGTTCTAATTCTTTTATCCAACTGTTGTCATTCTTATTTTCATGATTACAATCATTAATATACTCACGGCTGATTTCAAACTGAATTAGATCATCCTCTTCTGTGATGGCTGATAAGTTATTTTCCATGTCTGGTCAGATTTAGGTAGTTGTCATAATCCAATCAATGATCAAAATATCATATTTATATCCTATAAGTGTATCTTTGTATAACTTATGCAGCGTAGCAAACCACTGTATATCAATATAAATAATACATATATATTTCAAAACATAATCCGAATCAACACAGTATGCTATAATTTCAGAAAACAAATACAGAATAGCTATAACTCGGTTTAGAACTTCACAGATGTACAATATCAAACAAACATGGAAAATTTCTGTACATTAGTCCAATAACTGCCTGTGAGATTTTAAAATAAAATCGAATTATCGAGTACTCATAATCCAATCAATGATATTGCTCGTGCCCGCGTAGTGCACGTTCCGAAATCCTTTAACGACCCCTGATGGGCTTATCTACATTCAAATTAAGGTAGTTGTCATAATCCAATCAGTGAAATTGCTAGTGCCCAACTTCACTGATAGCCTTTAACATGCTACTGGCTAGTAGGCAATTAACCCTTTACTCTATGTTTGCAAGGCGTATTTATGGAGCAAGGGTTTAGAAAAATTGATTTTATTTGTAAAAATATGTTATCATACACACTATCAATACTATTTGTAATGGCAATGTTAACAACTAAATGTTATGGTCGGATAAGACCACGAACACGTGCCGCATTCCAAAGAGTACAAACATATATCCAAGGAACGCAATTACAAGTCAACAATACCGGACTATTATTTCAACTGAAAATGACCAATTAATATATATAACATCACAAAAGACAGGTTTGAAAAACTTTTGTTAAACCAAATTCAATATAGATACAAACATGTTTGCCGATCTAATTACTTTTTCACGATTTTTTCTTTCTTTTTTATGTATATATATTAATTAAATTTTAATTAAATATACATTTTTTTCATTATTTACATGATAATCCCCCACGCAATTTCATGGATCAGTGACCCTTCTATTTCTTTGTCTTCAGCGTTTTCTGAAATCCTTCTATTTCTTTGTCTTCAGCGTTTTCCTTCTTTATCTATGTATCCGGCAAATCACTTCAGCGGCTTCAGTTACTTTTTCAGGAAATATTTCTTGGTTTTTGTAAAGCAACAATATTATTTTTTTATTATATATACACACACACCCCACACACATATGCAAACACAAAAAAATAACGACAGAATTAATCAGTAGTAAACAGAGCAGACCCTGATCAGGCAGACACACCAAAAATATCGAAGTAAAATTGGAGCAAAAGCAATTAAAATAAATGTAGTTATTTTAGAAATCTAATATGTTTTAATCAAATATATTTGTTTTTCATTATAATTTCTTTTCAATGTATACTCAAACTGGTTTCAAAGACAAGAAAATCCATTAGCAAATTAACTCTTCTGTGATGGCTGATAAGTAATTTTCCTTATCTGGTCAGATTTAGACCTGGATAGATTTCTGCGATTACTGAAGATGATGATGATGATTACTTCTTGATTATTATTAACCGAGAAAACAAGGGATTAACAAGATTATTAACAAGAAAACCCATTAGCAAACAGAGTAGATCCTGATCAGATGCATGACTCCTGTAGTAGCCATATCTGATCTGGGTCTTCTCTGCAAATGCTTGAAAAGGCGTTTATATAAATATGAAGGAAAATATTAAATAATTTAACACAGGTACACGTGGCCTATCACACGGCGGTGATCTGGGTACTACACTGTTGACCATTTACTCATTTTTTTTAATATTCATGTGAAAAATAATGACATCGTGAATTATTCATTTTTTTTAGATTTTCCCTCAGTTTTTGCCATAGTTACTGTTTTGAAATCACGCAATTTCATGGATCAGTGACCCTTCTATTTCTTTGTCTTCAGCGTTTTCTGAAATCCTTCTATTTCTTTGTCTTCAGCGTTTTCCTTCTTTATCTATGTATCCGGCAAATCACTTCAGCTGCTTCAGTTACTTTTTCAGGAAATATTTCGTAAAGCAACAATATTATTTTTTTTAAATATACACACCCCATACACATGTGCAAACACACAAAAAAATAACGACAGAATAGATCAGTAGCAAACAGAGCAGTCCATGGTCAGGCGGACACAAAAAAAACTAAGTAAAATTGGATTTAATTTGATTAAATATATATTTTTTTCTTTATAATTTCTTTTTGATGTATACACAAACTGATTTCAAAGACAAGAAAATCCATTAGCAAACAGAGTAGATCCTGATCAGATGGCTCCTGTAGTAGCCATATCTGATATGGGTCTTCTCTGCAAATGCTTGAAAAGGCGTTTATATAGATATGAAGTAAAAGGTTAAATAATTTAACACAGGTACACGTGGCCTATCACACGGCGGCGATCTGGGTACTACACTAGCTGTTGACCATTTACTAAATTAATATTCATGTGAAAAAAATAATGACGTCGTGAATTATTTATTATGTTTTTATTTTCCCTCTGTTTTTGCCATAGTTACTGTTTTGAAATAAATGTGATGCCATTAATAAAAAA
Source organism: Azorinus chamasolen (assembly GCA_963576725.1). NCBI lineage: Eukaryota > Metazoa > Mollusca > Bivalvia > Cardiida > Solecurtidae > Azorinus > Azorinus chamasolen. The sequence continues at coordinate 27,543,879 of OY755249.1, forward strand.
AATAAATATGTTTATTTTATCAAAATATAACATTTTATTGTATACTCAAACTTCTTTTACAAGTAATATCTGATAAGTATCCTGCAATAAGCTTCTGTTATACCGTACAGGTGTTGACATTATAATCCTCCCCAATTTAATGGATCAGTGACCCTTCTATTTCTTTGTCTTCAGCGTTTTCCGAAACCCTTCTATTTCTATGTCTTCAGCGTTTTCCTTCTTTATCTATGTATTCGGCAAACCACTTCAGCGTTTTAGTCCGCGCCATTTAACCCTTTACTTCATAAATGCGCCTTTCTACGCCTTTGCAAACAGAATAGACTCAGATCAATCTGCTCTATTTGCTTATATAGGCCTAATGACAAATATAATTCTACAGGTAGCCTACTGCCATAGCCAAAAAGTCCTTTGTTCATGTGTCATATTAACCCTTCTCTTGCTGAATTAAAAAATACATTTCTCCTTTACCCATGCCCTGTTGTATAATTACATATATCTTCACTGTCTACAAGTATTTCGCTGTGCAATCACTGCTGTGGAGTGCACTGGTTGCACAATCAACTTGTAAATAGTGCAGACCCTGATGAGACAGCTCCTGCAGGAGCTGTCTCATCTGGTTCTGCACTATTTACGGGTAGGTATATTGACACGAATAGCAAGCGAAGAGTTAAAAAGATCTGCATGTAATTAATATTTATGATGCTATTATTTCTTACATGAATAATCATGCTTTAATCTTCTTCATCAATATAGGTAAATGATAGAAGACAAAGTAAGAGAAATATTCAAACTATTCATAGAACACTATACTGAATTTCTAAACTCTTTAATAATTTCTCACACAAGCATACCTGGAACTTTCGACCGAGTACTTCGGCCTTCGCCAACACACGTACGGGTGTTATTGAGGGAGTTCTGAGCGATGTTAACACCTTTCCGTACACGTGCGACAGGTTGAAACAGCCCCGTCCCTGTTCAGAACTCCCTCGAGCGATGTTGATTCCCAATTAACCCATTTGCTACCAGCGGATTCTTCCATACTTATATATTGGATTAGTCCATTTCTAATTTAAGGGGTGCCTGGCCTAAATATATTGAAATTCCTCTCAGCAAACAGTGTAGACTCTGGTCAGACGCCGCATGATGAGGCGTCTGATCAGAGTCTACACTGTTTGCATACGTCCCATATATGGTATCGTGGGAGCAAATGGGTTAAGGTTAGAAATTCAGCACCACACCGATGAACTTCCACCAAACAAATGCTAAATTCGTTATTTCTTCAACCTGAAGTCGTTATTTCTCAACCAAACAAATTAAATGCTAAATTCGTTATTTCTCCACCAAACCACGTGTTGTGACCACTCTTTAGAATCGTCTCTTTAGATTCAAATTAAAGCGTTGTCATAACATAGAAATAGAAAATATACAACAGTACCTCTCTTAAGCGACCTTAATTTGCTTGGACCCATGAATCTTAGAAAGCACGTGGTTGCTTAATTAATGCAGGGCATAATTAATACAGAAAGCTCGGAACTTTCTGCATTATCTTTGACCTGCATTAAGCTACCACCTGGCTTACAGACCCTTATTTAGACCCTTTTTTTTTGGCCGCTTAAGACAGATTCTACTGTACTCATTTACACAGCCCCTGCATTAGATTTAACACCTTCCCCTCATATAAACCCCTTTTAACGCATCTGCAAACAGAGTAGACCCAGATCAGACGGCTCCTATAGGAACCGTCTGATCAGGGTCTGCTCTGTTTACTAATGTACTTTGATATATATTTTTCTATAGTTTCTAAAATGGCTACACTTTTCTGCCTTCCATATTTCATTATATAACTATTTTGTCCATGAATATTCAGTAGGTATTGGCAGTTGTAATAAACATAGAAAAGGGAAAGGGTTAAGTTATCTTATGGGATCGATTCAATGTAGCAGTAGTGTATCCCTTAATACTATCAGATACGCCTCTGTAGCTATTTGGTCAGGGTCTGCTCTGCTGGTTTATAGAACGATATAGATCTAATTATTCACTGTCTGTCACGGCCAAATAATAATGTGTTCACCGTGTTCTTATGCAATTATAAAAGTAATCTAATTAAGTGTGCATTTGTCATTACATCTTATATGAATAATCATGCATTAAAGGTCTACAAATACATGTTCACCCATACATTTACTCCAATCTTAGTTACGGTTAATTCATCCAAGTTGAATTTTGGAACCCATTCCTATTTCATATTGTGGAGACATCTACAGTAAACGGCCACTAAATTGTGTTAACTAGCTGGTATTTAGGGCAGGTGACTGCTTAAAGCAAGGTGAAAGTAAAACAGAACGCTCCTATAGGAGCGTTCTGTTTTACTTTCACCTTGCTTTAAGCAGCCACATGCATTTAACACAAAATACTTGATGTAAATTAGTGGCCGTTATAGAGAGGTTTTACTGTATGCTATTATAAACTGTATATACAGTATATCAAATGATAAACCCCCTATAAAGCGACCACCAAACGATGTCCAACTCTGTGTCTAAAGGCAGGCGGTAGCCTAATGCATGTCGAAAGTTATGCAGAAAGGTTCTGACGGAACTTTCTGCATTACTTTCGTCCTGCATTAATCAACCACCGGCTTTTAAATACATTCATAAAGTGGTAATTTAAGTGCGTGTGCATGCGCGTACGTGCGTGTGTGTGCTTGTTTGTGTGTAGTGCATACCCTGGTCTAATCTGGTTCTAGTTCAACATTGTTGGCATATGCCCCATATACATGTATGGGTTTGGTTAAGGTTAAAGTTTATTATAGTAAAGGATAAGTTACTGTAGATTTATTGAATTGGGCGTATATACAGGCGCGTGGCTTAATCCAACTGTAATGTACGCATCGTGGCTATAGGGATCCGGGGGCATGCTCCCCAGCGAAAATGTAGTTGTGTAGTTTTGAAACCATTGCGATAAATAGAGCATTTGCTCCTATGGGAGCAAATGCTCTATTCACCACAATGGTTTCAAAAGGCGACTGTTACAGAGGTGCCAAAAGGTGTCAATATGAGGGAATGGGTTAAAGCTTACATGACAGACAGGTCATTAAATCAAAGCGTAAGTGCATATTGCTAGCTATGCCCCTGGTATACATGTAGTGGTCTTAGAAAAAAGAGTGTATAAAGAAATGGTCAGATCACACTGATTATGCTAGTGTTTCTGAGCAGTGAAAGACACCTTATTATTAAAACATATATTACTACATGTACGATTTTGACCGATATCATTGTTTTAAACAACTATTTTCGGATGCAAATTCTGGTCGAACGCATGGCGAAAACTGTATAAT